>CAJQZJ010032178.1:8051461-8130235 GCA_907164525.1 Lophiomys imhausi | reverse complement strand
TGTGTGTGTGTGTGTGTGTGTGTGTGTGTGTGTGTGTGTGTGTGTGTTTTGGTTTGGGCGTGGGTTGTAATTTTAGTGTAGGCAAAAAATTCTTATATATTTATTAAATTGGTGTCAAGAGAAACAATACAGTAGATTTACAGGTATTGGAAGAACTTCTTAAGAATGAAAAATAAGAATGTGAAGCTAGTAAATTGATTATCTTCTTACGAAGTGAGGAGACCACTTGTTTTGGAATTGCCTTTCTCAGTATGTTTATTTTTAACTCTATAAAATTATTTGTTTCTTGATACTGCACAAGTGCTAGGTAGTTATACTACCTAGCCATATGAGAGAATCCATAACTTGTTTTTTTTTAATGTATATGGGTATGATTACTCTCTCTCTCACTCTCTCTCTTTCTCTCTCTGTCTCTCTGTATCAGTCTCTCTCTCTCTCACTCTCTCTCTTTCTCTCTCTGTCTCTCTGTATCAGTCTCTCTCTCTCTCTCTCTCTCTCTCTCTGTGTATGTGTGTGTGTGTGTGTGTGTGTGTGTGTGTGTGTGTGTGTGTGATTGTAGGTATTCATGTCCCACAGAACATGTGTAGAGGTCAGAGGTCATTCTCAGGTATTATTTCTCATTCTTGCCTTATTTGAGAAAGCCTTTGTTTGGTGTTTGCAGAGGCATATGACATGGTTGACCTGTGAGATCTGTGGATTTTCCTGTTTCTACCTTCCATCTCTCCAGAAGAGTGTTGAGATTACAGATGTGCTCCACCACATATAACTTCACAGAAATTGTGGGGTTTCAAATTCATATCCTCACACTTGTACACCAAGCAATTTACCAACTGAGCCAGCTTCCAATCCCAATTTTACTTATTTTTGTGATTATATAAATTAATTCTATGTTAATAAAAAATTAAAGCAATGGGAAAGAAAAGTTGGTGTTGAGAATTTTAGAATAGTTCATAATCCCAAATTTCAATTATACAGTAGAAAGCTTGGTACATGAGCAAGTTGCATTTGAATAAGTCTGAACAAGATAACACTTTTCTGATGATTTGATATACAGTGCCATATCTTTCTGTGAAAGATATTTAATGAGGAAAATTGCCTCTGTCTTAGTTTGCTGTCAAGGAACTCCTAGAAAATTTAGAGTGTGGTCTGTCTTCCTAGGATCAGAGATATGATTGAAGTATTATTTAATTTATATTATCATAACTAGACTGTGCAAGCATTGAGGAGACCTCTGGGATTTTGGAGCAAGGCCTACCATCATCTGCCATCAACTACTTCCTCTTTGGTCTGCTATATTATAAACCCCATGACCATCTCCTAAGACTGGCAACATTCAGAATGGGCTTGGGCCTTCCACATCAATCACTAATTAGGAAATTTTACTACAGGCTTGCTCACAGGCCAATTTGATGAGGACTTTTTCTCAGTTGAGATTCCCTCTTTCCAAATGCTTCTATTTTGTGTCAAGTTGTCATAAACTTAGCATAATTATGCTTTCTTACTTTGACATAAATGCATAGTAATTACTTACATATATTATGAATTTAATCAGGTAATGAGATGAACATTACTGCTTTATTGATAACTTTACTTCTTTATTAATGTAACTATTGTCAGTTCCTCTTTGGTAGGTAGCTAAGTTAGCATCTTTGGAAACACTAGATCTGGACTCTTCCCTTATAATGAACAGCTTGTAAAATTGAAGATTAGAACTACAGGATTTGAATTACAAATAAAAGAGATGGGACTGGAGTCGTATATCTGGCCCTGTGAGGAGACTTGCCACCATGAGTCTCCAACAAGTTTATTAACAGATAACTACATTTGACTCCTAGATTTCTATCCATTATAAGTTTTCTACCTAGAAGGATCCTTCCTGTAATTAAAAAAAGCATACTGTTGTACCACTTCTAAGAAATAAGTCAAATAAATTTGTCAATCACTTAAAATAAAACCCCTTGGAAAAACTGCTTTTTTAAAAGTAGTGGTTCTCAACCTTTGGGTCCCAACCCACACAGGAGTCATATATCATACTTACATTGAGATTCATAACAGTAGCAAAATTACAGTTATGAAGCAGTCACGAAATAATTTTATGGGTGCAGGTCACCACAACATGAGGAAATGTATTAAAGGATCTCAGCATCGGTATGGTTGAGAATCACTGTTCTAGAGACTTAAAATCAGCCTATGATGAAAATTGATACAGTTGTCCCTTTGACCACTTTGCACTCTCACACATGAAATTTGTATTCCTTTCCTCTAAGACAAACTCTATCAAGGACTGAGTGGCACAGGGAGATCAAAAGTGAGATCCTGGTGACACAATACCTTCTAAGTATATCAGTATCACACTGCTTCTTGAAAAGAAATTGGCTTGTGAAAAGTCCGACACTTATAAGGACTCCTCCCTTTTGTTCCTTATGTCATCACTGCCATTCATTTAATTATTTTGGTGAGAACACAAAGACAAGAACAATAAACATAATAAAGTGGACAGGAGTGAGCCCAAGATGCCTCAATCCTACACAAAGAACTTGAGGCAACAAACGAATGCCAAGAATAAGAGAAATAGTTTTTCTAGGGAAGAACACAGCAATTAGTTATCCATTACTAAATGGTGAGTCCCAAGTTACAGATACAAGTAACATTATACTGACGCAACAGGTTGTACTTAGGTATTGAGGGATATACATGCAAACACACACACACACACACACACACACACACACAATAAATTAACGAAAAAGAGGTTATGGACATAAAAGAACCCAAAGAGGGTTTGCAAGGAAGAAAGGAATGGTTGGAAAATTGCATAATTACAATCTCAAAAACTAAGGGAAATAAAAAGAATACATTAGCAAATATATGCATTTCAATTCAGGCCTATTTCTATTTTGAGATAATTGTTATATCTGTTGAAGACTTTAAAAAGTACCTGATTTTTATTTTACTTTCTGTTATTCTTTCTCTAGCATTTTTCTTTTTATGTAGATAACAGTTTCTGATGTTTGCCTCTGAGGAAGTTCTTTTAGTATTTCTTTCAGGACTGATTTGCCAACAGCCTTGCTGTTTTGGCTTAGCTCTGAACATTTATATTTCTCTTTTGTTTTAAAGAATAATTTCACAGGATTTGGAAATTTAAGTTACTTTTCTCTAAATATTGAATATTTCACTCAACTAGTCTTGTGTGGTTTCTCAGGAGAACCTGAATGTAATTATTACCTTCACTCCTAAAACCAATAGCTTATTTTTGCACTGTCTTCTTCCAGCCTTTTATTTGTATTTGTACTGATATTCTCATGCTTGAATATATTATGCTTAGTCATATTAGAGTTTCAATCTATTCAGTATAGTTTAAGATTCATTTATTGTATATAATTTATTGTATATAAATGTCTGAGTGTTTTGCCTGCATGTATATAAATGAGGAATATATACTCATGTGTATGGTACCTGCAGAGGTTAGAAGAGGGAGCTATAGTTGTTATGAGCCACCACATAGGTTCAGGGATTTGGTACTGGTTCTCTGCAAGAATAAGTTTTCTTAACCATTGAGTCAGTCTGGACTATTTGGTATTTTTGAGTGTCCAGGATTAGTGGTTCAGTACCAAATATAACTTGTGGAAATGTTTATATTATTATTGCAAATATCCTTCTTTTTTCGTTTCTTTTAATGTTTCCACTCATATATGCTATTCTTTGTAGTTGTCTCACAGTGCTCCATGTCTTCATAGCACCATCTTTTTCTCAGTCTCTTTTCCTTTTGTGTTTCAAATCTGGCAGTTTCTATTGACTGAGACTCAAGCGAAGCTCTTCCTCCCGTGATTATGTCCATGTCTTCTAACGAGCAAATCAAAATCATTCTTCATTTCTGTTACTGATTTTGATCTCCAGTTCTTCCGTGTTTTTGCTTTTGCTTTTGTTTATTTGTTTGTTTTTAGCTTTCTTAGAATTGCCATTTATTTACTGGAGCTGCTCATTTGTTTCTTACATGTTATTTTCTTTTTATTGAGTAAAGCCTTTACCTCATTAACCGTAATGTTAAAATTCCTCTGAAAATAGTTCTAACGACCCTGTTATATCTGAGTTTGATTTTAATGTTTGCTCTTTCCATAGAAATGTGTTGATATTAATACTGACGATGATGATGATTATTATTATTATGTTATTGGCCTTCCAGTTTTCCTGGACAGCTAAATAAGAGGTAGCGCTGAAAATGAGCTTGTGTAGATAGACCTTTGGTAGATAAGACATGCAGAGAAGCTGTGAATTCTGTGTGACGACAAAGTCTGAGCCATGTAGTAAGTTTGTGTACAACACAAGTTCAGCCTCTACACCTAACTTGGATATGACGGATTTACCTCAGCATGAGTAGGGAATTTCCCTTTACTGAGGTTGATTGGGATATGAACCATCTGTTAAAATAGCTTTTGTTGAGTACAAGTCTTGTTAAAAACAAATAACCTAATGCTCTGGCATATCTTAATTTGTTCTTTTCTCCCACAATCTCTGATTGTCAGTAAATCAAAGCCTCCTGGAGCAGGAATCATGGCTTCAGTCCAACTGGTCCTTGCAATTGAAATGTTCACAGAGTGCTTTATAAGACAAAAAAAAAAAAAAAGAAAGAAAGAAAAAGTGATGCCATATGGTGCATTGTCTGGATGCTAGGATGATGGGTGCAAAATTGCAGACAGTCAATCAAAAGGGGTCTCGTACTTCCATTCAAAAGCCTTAGTATGCAGTCAGCTCCAGAAGTAGGTGCGTAGGGTTTTCATCTGTTTGCCTGTTTGTTTGTTTGCTTATCAGTTTTAACTATGAAAATAGCTGGATCACATTTAGTTAAAACTAGAAAAAATATGGAAATCCCTGTCTAAATTGTTTCTCCTGGACTTTGGTATTCTCAGACTTGTCTGTGTTGAGCCTGTAGCAGTCACAGAGGGCAGGTCAAGTATTTATATCCTAACACTGCTTCCAGTGGAGGTTTCTACATCTTTGTGTCTTTGAGTTGGGGCCGTACTTTCCTCTGTGTCCTCCCTTCTCACACCTATCTGGAAATATCAAGCAATATTTCCCAGTTTCATCAACATTTCACCTATTAAAAGGATAGGGACTTGGCTTCCAAGCTTCTTCACTCCAATTTCAGACCTGAAACGTGAAATAAATACTTCACAGAGACAGCATCAAAACTAATAGGTCACTGCCTAAGAGTATTTCTTAACACAAGTTCTGATTCCTTTTAGAGCCCATTCTTGGTTACTACATTTCAGCACTAGAGTAAGTTTTGTGGCCACTTTTTGAGGATCATCTTTAAGCACTGGCCAAACAATAGTTTTCACTCAATAATAAAGCTCATTTAAGCAGATTATGCTTTCCCCATGTGGTTCAACCTCTGAATAGTTCTGCTTCCTGGATTTTCAGCTACAAGTCTGATCCATCTTTGTCAAAGCAGCAGGGGTTTTCAACCAGACCAACCATGTCCAAACTTTACAGTACCAGAAAAATTTCTGCAACATAAACATAAACTATCCAGTCTTCTCATTTATGCCTACTTATGCATAGTGCATTCCTCAGTTTGTTAATATAGCATCTGCTGTGTGTGTGTGTGTGTGTGTGTGTGTGTGTGTGTGTGTGTGTGTGCATTTGCATATGTGTGTATGGAAAAGGAAGTGCTTGTGCTGAACTAAAGGCATAGGGTCTAAAGATGAGCTTGTTAATAATGTAATTTGTTTTATGAACATTTGAAGTTTCTATTTGATTTTACTGATTTTTACAATGACATCATTATCTTTGGGATAACCTATGTGCAAGTTTTTGGTTAATTCACTCATTAATTTTACTGTTTTTTTGAAGAGATATAATATGCCCGTTTCTGGGAATAAAGTGTCAAATAAACTCAGGTGGCTATTTCCTTTTTGAAATTCATTTTATATTGGAAATATATTAATGAAGGCAATATACCTACTTGGTAAGCACAATATTACTTAAGCCAATGTAGTCTATTGAGAAAGGCAATATTCAGGTAACTTGATCAATACTGAATGAAAGCAATTTTTTGTGAGTGGCTTAGAAGTAGTAATGGGAACATATAGAAAGGAATAAATTTTCCTTTTGTTGCTGTAAATATTAGGATTACAGTTGGCATTGTTGTCTCTGATTCTTTGTGAATGAATGTGTTTGTGTGTGTGTGTGTGTGTGTGTGTGTGTGTGTGTGTGTGTATGTGTATGCAGACATTGGAGGTGGTTTTGTACATCTGCCAAGGTACATATACAAAGAACAACATTACGAAGTTGGTTAACTCTTTCCACTTTAACATGGTTTCTAGACATTAAACTCAGGTCAACAGGATTCTGCAGCATGCTTCTTTAATATTGAACCACATGATCAGCAAAGTCATAGGCTTTCTATGGTTGATTCTTCTAACATAGGAAAATGAGGTGTATTTACTCAGGTAAAAGTGATAAAGTATATAGTACAGAGAGAAAATAGCATAGTAATGTAGGAAGTAAAACAGAATACCCAACTCTTCCAAGAATGAGAAATAAGTATGGTTAAACATGGGTGAATGCTGATGAAGACTTCTAAAAATCTGGTGAGAGTGATCCATTTTGTACTGAATTTTAAGTCTCTAGTTTAACCACTAAGTAATTTTTCTTTGTAAATGGATAAAATTGCCTAGAGCTGACTGGCCATCCAGACTTTTTTTTTTATTTTAACATTTATTTATTTCTTCAAGTTACACAACAATCACAGTCCCCTCCCTCCTCCCCCTCCTAGTCCCACCCTCCTACCATTTTCAGCCTCACCATCTTATCTGCTATTTTTCATTTTTTAAATTTAAGATGTAACTTTTTCCTCCCAACAGTTCCCCTTCTCAGTCTGATAAAAGACTTTTTCTTAAAACAATGAATAAAATACAAAACAATAAGAACAATCAGGCCACAGCTATTAAAATTATAAGTTATAACTTACATTCCAAATATCCATTCCATACATAATTAACAACTGATATTAATATTCTATCATTTATCTATCTCGATGAATTTAAAGTTCTATACCTAACTCAGTTTCCATTGTAAATTACATTACCAACTTGAAAACATGGTCTTAGATCCAAAACACCTTTTTTAATTCCTAAATAACTTAAATTTTCTTAATATTTATTTATTACTTCAGGTTACATCTCCATCAAAGTGTCCTCTTTTCACCCCTCCCAGTCCTGCCTTCCCACTCTCTACCCCCTATCCCTTCCATCACTCCTATGGAGTGGAATGTCCATACATAACAGTCCCCCACCCCATTTCAACAGTCATATGAGAGCCAAGAGCTTCCTCATACACTGGGGACTACAAAGTAGCACCACTAGGGAAAAGTGGCTCATTGACAGGAAACAAAGTCTATGTTTCTGTTCCCTTTGGTGCATTGGTTGTAGTATAGATATCCTGTACTATATGGCTAAAATCCAACTATAAGTGAATACATGCCATGTGCATCTTTCTGAGTCTGGGTTAGCTCATTCAGTATGAGCTTCTCCAGTTCCATCCATTTGGCTGCAAATTCCATGATATTGTTGTTTCTGATAACTGAATATTATTCCATCATGTAGATGTACCAGTTTTTTAAATCCATTTTTTGGTGGAGGGACATCTGGATTTTTTTCCAGTTTCTAGCTATTACAAATAAGGCTGCTATAAACATAGATGAGGAAACTTCCTTATGATTCTGTGAAGAGGCATTTGGGTGTATACCCAGAAGTGGTAGGGCTGGGTCCCGAGGCAGAGCTATTCCAAGTTTTCTAAGATATCGCCAGACTGACCTCCATAGTGGTTGCACAACTCTGCATTCCCATCAGCAATGGAGGAGGGTTCCCCTTTCTCCACACCCTCGCCAGCATGTGCTGCCATTTGAGCTTTTGATCTTAGCCATTCTGACAGGTGTGAGATGGAATCTCAGAGTCCTCTTGAGTTGCATTTCTCTGATGAATAAGGATGCTGAGGATTTCTTAAAGTGTCTCTCAGTCATTAGGGATTCCTCCTTTGTGAATTCTCTGTTTAGCTCTGTTCCCCATTTTTGAATGGATTATTTTGTTTTGGCATTTAATTTATTAAGTTCTTTTTAAAATTTGGATATTAGCCCTCTTTCAGATGTGGGGTTGGTGAAGATTTTTTTTTTTAATCTGTAGGTTGCTGTTTTGTTTGAATGACAGTGTCTTTTGCCTAACAGAAGCTTTTCAGTTTCATGAGGTCCCATTTATTGATTGTGTTCTTAGATTCTGAGCTGTTTCTGTTCTGTTCAGGAAGTTGTCACCTGTGCTAATGAGTTCAAGGTTTTTCCCAGCCTCCCTTCTAGTAGATTTAATGTGTCCGGCCTTATGTTAAGGTCTTTGATCCACTTGGACTTAAGTTTTGTACAAGGTGTTAATTATGGGTCTAATTTCATTCTTTTACATGCCGACATCCAGTTGGACCAACACCATTTGTTGAAGATGCTATCCATTTTCTATTGTACAATTTAGGATTCTTTGTCAAAAATTAAGTGGCCATAGGTGTGTGAGTTTGTGTCTGGGTCTCCCTTCACAATAGCCACAAACAATATAAAATACCTGGGGTAACTCTAACCAAGCAAGTAAAGGACATGTACAATAAGAACTTCAAGCCCTTGAAGAAAGAAATTGAAGAGGCCATCAGAAGATGGAAAGATCTCCCATGCTCATGGATAGGTAGGATCAACATAATAAACATGACCATTCTACAAAAATCAATATATGGATTCCATGAAATTCCTATCAAAGTACCAACAAAATTGTTTATAGACTTGGAAAAAGCTATTCTCAATTTCATATAGAACAACAAAAAAACTAGAATAGATAAATCAATCCTGTACAATAAAAAAACATGTGGAGGTATCATCATCCCAGATTTCAAGCTGTACTGCAGAGCAATAGTAATAAAAATGGCATGGTACTGGTATAGAAACAGACTAGTGGATGAATTAATGGAATCCAACTGAAGACCCAGAAATATACCCACACACCTATGGTCACCTAATCTTTGACAAAGAAGCCAAAACTGCACAATGGAAAAAGGACAGCATCTTCAACAAATGGTGCTGGTCCAACTGGATGTCCATTTGTAAAAAATGAAATTAGACCCATACTTATCACCTTGTACAAAACTTAAATCCAAGTGGATCAAAGACCTTAACATAAGCCCGGTCACACTAAATCTACTAGAAGAGAAAGTGGGAAAAACCCTCGAAATCATTGGCACAGGTGACAACTTCCTGAAGAGAATTGCTTTGTCTAGGTCTATAAAGAATTGTGTTGGCATTTTGATAGGAATTGCATTGAATTTGTATATTGCTCATGGCAAGATGTCCATTGTTATTATGTTGATCCTTCCTATCCATGAGCATGGAAATCTTTTCCTGTTCTGATGACCTCTTCAATTTCTTTCTTCAAGGACTTTGAAGTTCTTCTCTTACAGGTCTTTCATTTGCTTGGTTAAATTACCCCCAGGTATTTTATATTTTTTGTGGCTATTGTGAAGGGTGCTGTTTCCCGAATTTATTTCTCTGCACATTTGTTTGTTGCATAAAGAAGGACTTCTGATTTTTGAACTAATTTTGTATCGAGCCACCTTGCTGAAGATGTTTATCAGCTGTAAGAGTTCTCTGGTGGAATTTTTGTGGTCTCTTATGTATACTATCATATCGTCTGGCAAACCAAATCTAAGAACACATCAAAAGTATCATACACCATGATCAAGTAGGCTTCATCTCAAGAGTGCAGGGATAGTTCAATATGTGAAAATCCATAAATGTAATTCAACATATAAAGAATTTTGAAGGAAAAAAAAACACATGATCATCTCACTAGATGCTGAAAAAGCATTTGACAAAATCCAATACCCCTTCATGCTAAAAGTCCTGGAGAGAACAGACATACAAGGACCATATCTAGAAATAATAAAGGCGATATACAACAAGCCAGCAGCCAACATCAAATGAAATGGAGAGAAACTTGAAGCATGTCCTCTAAACTCAGGGAAAAGACAAGGATGTCCACTTTCACCATATCTCTTCAACATAGTATTTGAAGTTCTTGCTAGAGCAATGAGACAACTAAAGGAGATCAAGGGGATACAAATTGCAAATGAAGAAGTCAAATGATCCCTATTTGCAGACAACTTAAAATTTAACTGTGAGACTATAACTATCTAGTTTTCAAACACATCAGAGATCTGAGAAGGTTAAATATATCTGAATAAACAGGAATTACAGAACCAGGAGCTTTAAAAACTAAGAAATGGCAGACAACTGGCTGCCTGGACAGTCCCTAATTGCTCTCAATACATTGGAGCATCCACTTGATTCTTATGGCTCAGTATCTCTGACAAACATTAATTATAAATCAGAAGTTATGAAGGACTTGCCTATTCTGTCTTGACAGAGCTAAGCTGTCATCTTACCTGCTTCCAAATTTTGTCTTTTTTGGACAGCATTCTATCTATAGTTGAAGCACAGAAACTCTCGTGCCCAGTGACAAGGTTGTCACTAGTGCAGCCATCTCCAATTGGAGATTCTTCCATGCTCATCATCTACTTGGAATAGAGTGGGGGTTCTGTCAGGAGCTGACATGTTTCAATATCAAAAAATCTTAAGAAAACATCTTTGAATGCCATATTGTACAGATATCATGAGATATTTGAATAGCACCTATCTATCTACGTTTATTTGTATAAGAAAATGCTGCTTGTCTCTTAGCAATTTGATTTCTGATTAACTTAGAAAACATCTGTGATACACTATGTTAGTACCTAACAAAATGAAATATTTGAATGACTATTAGTTTGTATTTCTAATTATTCTAAACAATTTGTGACAGTTGCTATCAAAATCTCAAAACTTCACATCGCATAGGTACTAATCTTTGTATATTGATACAAAATTAAGGGTAATGCTTTTTAAAGGTATTGTTCCTAGTAATGCTTAAAAATGAAATGTGAAGTTTTGGCTTCTGTTACCAACTGTCATAAACTGTTTAGGTTTATTAAGAAATGCAAATGAATAGGCATTCAAGCTTGTCATTTTGTTAGGTATTATGACAGTCTATTACAGTTATTTTCTAAGCTAATCAGAAATCAAGTTGCTGAGAGAAAAGCAACATTTGCTTATCTCAATATAAGAGATAGATAGGGCATCTTCAAAAACCTCAAGAGATCTGCAGAATATGGCATTCAAAGATGTTTTCTTAACTTAAGATTTTTTGATATCAAGACATGTCAGCTCCTGACAGCACCCCCTATTCTACTCCAAGTAGAAGATGAGCATTGAAGAATCTCCAGTGGGAGATGGCTGAATTAATCACAAGTCTATCTTTTGGCAAGAAAAATCCCTGACTTCAACTGTAGACAGAATGCTGTCCAAAAAGGACAAAAGTTAGAAGCAGGTAAGTCGACAGCCTAGTTCTGCCAAGACACGGTAGGCAAGCCCTTCATAATTCCTGCTCTACAAGCAATGTCTGTCAGAGAAATGGGGCCAAATGGCTGAAGATTGATGCTGCAATGTATGGAGAGAAAATGGGAACTGTCCAGGAAGCCACTGGTATGTCATTTCTTAGTTTTGGAAGCTGCGGGCCCTGCACTTCCTATATAATCAGATATATTTACCCCTCTCAGGTCTCTGAGGTGGTTGAAGAATAGATGGCTAGAGTCTCATAGTTAAATTTTGAGTTGGTTAGGAATCAAGAGGGTGTTCTGGATCTAAGAAGATGTTTTTAAAATTGTGATGCAAGTTTGTATGAAAGCTGAGTTGGATATAGAACTTTAAACTCATGTAGATGGTTGGATAGTAGAATGTTAAAGTCAGATGCCAAATACATATGTACTGGACATTGGGAATGTATACTAAGCCATATAACTCTCATAATTGTGGCCTATTTATTTCTGTTGTTTTGTATTGTATTTATTGTTATAAGAGAAAGAACCATTTGTTGGACTGAAAGTGGGAGCTGTTGGGGGAAAAAGATATACCTTAAACTTTAAAAAATGGAAGAGGAAGGGGGATTGAGGGGGAAGAGGGTGGGAGGGTTGGACTGGAGGGGGGAGTAGGGAGGGGATTGTGATTGAGATGTAACTTGAAGAAATAAAAAATAAATTAAAAAAAGAAAACAAAAACGAGTCAACCTTAATTTTGTATCAATATACAAAGATTAGTACCGATATAGTCAAATATAATTTTAGTTTTGTATCAATATACAAAGATATAAGAGCATATTCAATAATCTCTTTGCTTTATCCTTCCTATATTATGTCTGCATCCCAATTTTTTCCAAGTCTTTTCCCCCCTACATAGGAGAGAAACAAGGATAGAGAAAAGAAAAAGAGAGAAATCCCTCAGTCTAATCTCAAAACCTTTTTTAACATGATCATTTAACAACTTGCAACCAATCCCCCTAAATAACAACAAACATCTATAATCCATCAAAAGATCAAAGGAAAAAAGAAAAAAAAATCACCCACTCCACCTTCTGGAAATGAGGCATCGTTTTCTTAAAATTGCTTCCTGATGATTTGGGATGTAGAGAACCTGCTTGAGGATCTAAATAAGAATAGGAAAATGGGGGGATTCCAAGATGGCGGCAGCCTGCAATGGGCAAATTTTGAACGAGGGGAAAACAGCTATAAAGCCACAGAGTTATAAGACACTGAGCAACAATCTGAGTGGTGCAAACCCGCTGGGTTTCACCCAGAGACACAGAGACCATTAAAAGTCCCTGGGCAGGACTATTCTCCCCTCTCTGGGACACTCAGCAAAACAGGAACCTCAAAAGTCACTGGATCCGGGAATTGGGAATCATGACCAGGGGAGGAGAAGGGTAAGAGCCATTCAAATATTCAGCTGGTATCCCTGAACCCCAGACAGGGTTACTCACCAACCTCCTGGGCTCCCAGATCCCATGCAGGCATTCTGGATATTTAGCAAAGGGTTGGCGGAGCCAGGGGAGCAGGATGTTCTCTGGGAAGAACCACAGTGCAATCTGAGTGGAAGCCCACAGTGCCAGTGCACAGCACTGAGTCCACAGTGGCATGTTGGAAAGCATACGCATATTTGTGCTTCCCCAGAGGGGTGTTGGACATACATACAGGCCCCTCTATTGGATTTGCAGTCACTGGGAACAACACTGAAGCTGGACAGAGCAGCGGGATACACTTCTGGCAGCCAGCTAGTTACACTGCAGCTCCACTGCAGTGTACCAGAACTTGGAAGATAGTGGCCCCAATTGCCAGTCAGATCCAGACAGACATAGGTGGAGCTGTGAGAGTGTCAGAAAGTTGGGCAGCTGGGTTGGAAGGCAGATTTGTTCTCCACAGTGGCCAAGCCCTGGGCAGTTTGTGCTGTTAATATCAGACTCTTTTGCTAGTGCTGGCCCTTCTGGCGGGAAACCAGATCTTCAGCATACATGGTTCCACCCCTGGAACAGTGAGGTTTTGGCCTGAGGGACACTGCTGTACTCCTTCCCTGTAGGAGTCGG
Source organism: Lophiomys imhausi (assembly GCA_907164525.1). Classification (NCBI taxonomy): domain Eukaryota; kingdom Metazoa; phylum Chordata; class Mammalia; order Rodentia; family Muridae; genus Lophiomys; species Lophiomys imhausi. The sequence continues at coordinate 8,116,700 of CAJQZJ010032178.1, read as the reverse complement.
ATCCTTTCAGGACTCAACCCCAAACTTGGGACCTCCAGAGTCCACAGCATGTGTGCATGGACACACAAGACTGTACCAGCAGAGCTGCTATATGCTGAATGTACAGTGTGCAATATAGAGAGCTCTGACTTGTGAGCAGTGAAACAATCCTGGGCCATTCCTCATTGCCTGGGAGTGGACTGCACCAGTTCACAGTGCTTCTGGCTCCTAGATGCACATTGACCCTAGAAGCAGCTGGGGAGGACCACAAACATGGTCCCGACACATAAGCTTCAGAGGAGCTACAACACCACCTAACAGTCTGTAGCCTGCCAACCTGCAGTGTCATCTATAGGAAAGACCAATTGGATCCCAAGAACCTACAGGAACACATCCCAACACAACCCCTCACCTGAGTCCCGCTTGGGACAAAACAGGAAGGGGTGAGCTCTGGGAGACACACTGAGAACCTCCACACAAGGCCCCATACAGCCTGTGGAAAGCTACAGATCAGCAAGCAATACACTGCTACACCAAAGCTCCACACTTGGCACAAATCCCAGAAGGCACCAGGAACAAACAGCTAAGAACAGCCAGATGGCTCAAGGGCAGCGAAAAAATAGAACCAACAAAAGTCAGGGAAATATAAATCTAACAAAATGTAACTATCCTAGTACAGCAAACCCTGACCACTTCACCACCACTGAAACACATGAAAACAATGACAATCCTACATTCTGGAAAATGGTAGAATACTTTCAAGAAAAATTTACATCTATGAAGGAATTCAAAGAGTCCACAATTTTACGAGCAAAAGCAACGGAGAATACCATTAGAGAGCTCCAAGCCAAAGTGTCTCAACTTGAACAGGAAAGAGACAAGGCAATGAAATATTTAAAAGATATGAAAGATTTCCAGGCAAACACAAGCAAATTGGAAGAGGAAATGTATAAAATGAATAAAATCTTTCAAGGCATGAAACTGGAAATGGAAGCAATAAAGAAAACACAGTCAGAGGTAAGAGTGGAAGTCGAGAATCAAGAGAAGAGAACAGGAAATACAGACATAAGTATCAAAAGTAGGATACAAGAGACGGAAGACAGGATCTCAGGCATGGAAGATTCTATGGAAGAAATCAGTACAACAACCAAAGAAAATGGGAAAGCTAAAAAAAATTCTCACCCATAACATCCAATAAATCAAGGACGCAATGAAAAGATGGAACCTAAGAATTATAGGCATAGAGGAGAAGACTCCCGACTCTAAGGTCCAGGAAACATCTTCAACAAAATCATAGAAGAAAACTTACCAAACCTAAAGAAAGAGATGCCAATAAAATTTTAAGAGGCTTATAGAACGCCAAACATATCAGAAAAAACTCCTCTCGCCACAAAATTGAAACTCCAAATGTATAGAACAAAGAAAAAATATTAAAAGGTGTAAGAGAAAAAGGTCAAGTAACACATAATGGCAGACCCATCAGAATTACACCTGACTTCTCCTCTGAAACTTTAAAGGCCAGAAGGGCCTGTACTGATGTCCTACAAGCCATGAGAGAACATAGGTGCCCAGCCAGACTACTATACCTAGCAAAACTCTCTATCAAGATAGATGGAGAAAACAAGATATTCCATGACAAAATCATATTTAAACAATATCTACACACAAATCCAGCCCTACGGAAGATCCTAGAAGGAAAATTCCAACCCAGAGAAGAAAACTACAAACAAGAAAACAGAAGAAACAGAAAACTCCACTGAAGCTAAACCAAAAGAAACATGGAACCACCACTTACACCAAAATAATGGGAAATAACAACCTTGGGTCATTAATATCCATTAACATCAATGGATCAACACCCCAATAAAAAGACACAGGATTACAGATTGGATCCATAAACAAGACTCATCATTTTGCTGCATACAAGAAATATATTTCACTAACAAAGATAGACCCTACCTCAGAGTAAATGGCTGGGAAAAGGTTTTTAAAGCAAATGGACCCTGGAAGCAAGCTGTAATAGCCCTATAAATATCAAACAAAACAGACTTCCAATTGAAGTTAATAAAAAAATAGAGAAGGGCATTACATACTCGTTAAAGGAAATATTCAGCAAAAGGGCATCTCAATATTGAACATCTATGCCCCAAATACAAAGGCACCTACATTTGTAAAAGAAACTCTTCTAAAACTTAAATCACACAATGATCCTCATACATTATTAGTGGGAGACTTCAAAACCCCACTCACAACAATGGACAGATCATCAAGACAGAAACCAAACAGAGAAATATTGAGTCTAACAGAGGTCATGTACCAAATGGACCTAACAGATATCAATAGAACGTTTCACCCAAACACAAAAAGAATACACATTCTTCTCAGCACCGCAGGAAATCTTCTCCAAAATCAACCATATAGTTGGACACAAAGATAGCCTCAACAGATACAAGAAAATTGAAATAATCCCATGTATCTTATCAGACCACCCTGGAATAAAGCTGGACTTCAACAACAACAGAAACAACAGAAAGCCTACACACACATGGAAATTGAACAACTCTTTACTGGATGACTACTGGGTCAGGGAAGAAATAAAGAAGGAAATCAAATACTTCTTTAAAATCCAACGAAAATGAAGGCACTTAATACTTGAACTTTCCTTGTAACACAGCTTTCATTGTGTCCCATAGGTTTGAGTATGTTGTGCCTTCAAAAAGAAAATTGTGACATCTCATATTAGCGAATTAATAGCTATACTGAATGAATTGAAAAAAAAAAAAGAAACAAACACTCCCAAGAGGAGTAGAAGGCAGGAAATCATCAAACTGAGGACCGAAATCAACAACCCAGAAATAAAAAGAACGATACAAAAATCAATGAAACCAAGAGTTGGTTCTTCAAGAAAATAAAAAAAAAAAAAATAGACAAACCCTTAGCCAAATTAACTAAAAGGCAGAGGGAAAAGACCCAAATCAACAAAATCAGAAATGAAAAGGGAGAAATAACAACAGACATTGAGGAAATCCAGAGAATATTTAGGTCCTACTTTAAAAATCTAAACTGCACCAAATTTGAAAACGTGAGTGAAATGGACAATTTTCTTGATATATTCCACCTACCAAAGCTAAATAAAGATTAGGTTAACAGATTAAACAGCCCTATAACCTCTAAGGAAATAGAAACAGTCATTAAAAATCTCCCAACCAAAAAAAAAAGCCCAGGACCAGATGGTCTCAGCACAGAATTCTACCAGACCTTCAAAGAAGAGCTAATACCAATACTCTTCAAACTCTTTTACAAAATAGAATCAGAAAGAACACTGTCAAACTCATTCTATGAGGCCACAGTCACCCTGCTTCCTAAACCACATAAAGACCCAACAAAGAAAGAGAACTTCAGACCAATCTCTCTCGTGAACATAGATGCAAAAATACTTAATAAAATACTGGCAAACAGAATCCAAGAACACATCAAAAGTATCATACACCATGATCAAGTAGGCTTCATCCCAGGAATGCAGGGATGGTTCAACATATGAAAATCCATGAACATAATTCATCATACAAACAAGATGAAAGAAAAAAACACATGATAATCTCACTAGATGCTGAAAAAACATTTGACAAAATCCAACACCCATTCATGCTAAAAGTTCTGGAGAGAATGGGCATACAAGGACCATTCCTGGAAAAATTAAAGGCAATATACAGCAAGCCAATGGACAACATCAAATTAAATGGAGAGAACCTTGAAGCATTTCTTCTAAACTCATGGACAAGACAAGGATGTACACTTTCACCATATCTCTTCAATATAGTACTGGAAGTTCTTGCTAGAGCAATAAGACAGCTTAAGCAGATCAAGGAGACACAAATTGTGCATAAAGAAGTCAAATTATCCCTATTTGCAGACGATAGGAGAGTATACATAAGCGACCCCAAAAATTCCACCAGAGAACTCTTACAGCTGATAAACACCTTCAGCAAATTGGCTCGATACAAAATTAATTCAAAAAAATCAGAAGCCCTTCTTTATACAACAAATAAATGGACTGAGAAAGAAATCAGGGAAACAACTCCCTTCACAGTAGCCACAAACAATATAAAATACCTGGGGGTAACTAACAAAGCAAGTCAAGGACCTGTACAACAAGAACTTCAAGCAATTGAAAGAAATTGAAAAGGCCATCAGAAGATAGAAAGATCTCCATGCTCATGGATAGGTAGGATCAACATAATAAAAATGGCCATCCTACCAAAAGCAATATATAGATTCAATGCAATTCCTATCAAAATACCAACACAATTCTTTATAGCCCTAGAAAAAGCTATTCTCAATTTCATATGGAATAACAAAAAGCCCAGAATAGCTAAATCAATCCTGTAAAATAAAAAAAAATATCTGGAGCTATCACCATCCCAGATTTCAAGCTATACTACAGAGCAATAGTAATAAAAACAGCATGGTACTGGTATAGAAACAGACCAGTGGATCAATGGATTGAATTCAAGACCCAGAAATGAATCCACACACCTATGGTCACTCAATTTTTGACAAAGAAGCCAAAACCACATAATGGAAAAAGGACAGTTTCTTCAACAAATGGTGCTGGTCCAACTGGATGTACACAGGTAAAAGAATGAAATTAGACCCATACTTATCACCTTGTACAAAACTGAAGTCCAAGTGGATCAAACACCTTAACATAAGGCTGGTCACACTAAATCTACTAGAAGAGAAAGTGGGAAAAACCTTCGATCTCATTGGCACAGGTGACAACTTCCTGAACAGAACACCAACAGCTCAGGACCTAAGACCAACAAATCAATAAATTGGACCTCCTGAAACTGAAAAGATTCTATAAGGCAAAAGACACTGTCATTCAAACAAAACAGCTGCTTACAGATTGGGAAAAAATCTTCACGAACCCCACATCTGACAGAGGGCTAATATCCAAAATTTACAAAGAACTCAAAAAAATAAATGCCAAAAAACCCAAATAAACCAATCAAAAATGGGGAAAAGAGCTAAACAGAGAATGCACAAAGGAGGAATTCCTAATGGCTGAGAGACACTTGAAGAAATGTTCAGCATCCTTAACCATCAGAGAAATGCAACTCAAGACGACTCAAAATTCCATCTCATACCTGTCAGAATGGCTAAGATTAAAAGCTCATATGACAACACATGCTGGCAAAGGGGTGGAGAAAGGGGAACCCTCCTCCATTGCTGGTGGGAGTGCAGGTTTGTGCAACCACTGTGGAGGTCAGTCTGACGATATCTTAGAAAACGTGGAATAGCTCTGCCTTGGTACCCAGACGTACTACTTCTGGGTATGCATCCAAATGACTCCTCACTGAGGAAGTTTCATCATCTATGTTCATAGCAGCCTGATTTGTAATAGCTAGAAACTGGAAACAACCCAGATGTCCCTCAACCGAAGAATGGATTAAAAAACTATGGTACATCTACCCAATGGAATATTACTCAGCTATCAGAAACAATGAAATTATGCAATTTGCAGCCAAATGGATGGAACTATAGAAGCTCATATTGAGTTAGCTAACCCAGACTCAGAAGTATGCACATGGCATCTATTCACTTATACTCGGATTTTACCATATAGTACAGGATGTCTATACTACAACCAATGCACCAAAGGGAACATAGACTTTTTTTTCCTGTCAATGAGACACTTTTCCCTAGTGGTACTGCCTTGTAGGTCCCCAGTGTATGAAAAGGCTTTTGGCCCTCATAACACTGCTGAACTGGTGCGGGGGACTGTAATGTAGGAACACTGCACTCCACAGGAGTGGGATGCAAGGGGTAGGGGGTAGAGGGTGGGAGGGCGGGAGTGGAAGGGGCAGAAAGAGGACACTATGACAGAGAGGTAACCTGAAGCAATAAATAAATAAAAAGAATAGGAAAATGGTTAAGCAAGTTAATAGTAACATTTGATATCCAGTGTTTTTGTGCTCAGGTATTTAAATGACTACAAAACAGAAGTTTGTAGTCAAAAGCTGAACTTTTGAACTCCTGAAGTCCTGGCTGGAACAGTCTGTGGGGCAGAACCATCTTAGCTAGTCATTTTGAATTGTTCTAGTTGTAGATTTTTGAGGAAACAGCTATTGAGGCAATCTGCGAGGCTGGATTATCTGGGCTACTTCTTTTCTTTGGTGTCTTGTCCCTTTTCTTCAGGTGTTTCAGTTGTCCAGTTGTCCTTGGACTCCTTAGATAAATGTATTTAATCTCCTAGATGGAGAAGAACAGAGACCTGCCCTAATCCTATCTCTGCGTACTACTTTTTTGGCAAGTAATATCTTTCCTAGAGCAAGTTTTTTGACAATATAAAATGTATTATCTTTCAATTGAGATTTACCAAATTCTTTTGATATTTTAGAACTAAACATACCGTTAAGTTTATATATTTTGGTATCACAAAGGACAATTCACTTTGAATTGCAGCATGCCTTTTTTTGAGCATCTTTTAAACTTAAATCATTGTAAATCCTATATGCCTGCCTCTGCCTCCCAAGTGTTGAGAACAAAGGCATGTGCCTCTCCCTTGTTGGAATGAAAAATGTGCAGCACCACCAGCCCTGGATCTAAGTTCTTCTCCACTTGGAGCTTGCTATGTGTCATGCTGGTCTTGAACACAGTTTGATCTCTTTTATTAGCTGTCTAGGTTTGAGCTCCAATACCCTACCATCCCAGACAATGGACCAGACTGTCTTCATGGCATTTACTCCTGTTTTTGTCACTTAGATCACTCCGAGGACACTTCAATTGCAAGGACCAGTGACACTGAAGCCATGAATCATTTCAGACACTGCAGCTCCCAAGGGAATCTGTACAGGTCTTTGAGGAAACATACCCTAGCAAGCTAAGACAAGGGGGCCTTTCTTTAATTCATTCCTTTCTTCCTTTCCTTTTACTTCTTCTTTTAGTTGCATATTTTTATTTCATTTTATTTTATTTCTGATATTATGACACAATTACATTTATACTTTTCCTTCCTCTATACTCTGCCATTTACTACTACCAATTCTTCTGCAAACCCAAGGCATCTTTTTCCATTAATTATTATGGCATGCATATAAGCATATGTATATACATATTAATTCCTAAATATAACTTGTACAGTCTATATAACTTTTCCTGTATATACGATTTCAGGCCTAACTCTTTGGCATCAGATAACCAATTGGTATGTTCTTTCCTGAGGAAGACTATCTTGCTGCTCTCAGCTTTCCTCCCTTGCTTTGTTCTTTGTGTAGTGTTAAGGGTTTGTGGACTTTTTACTGTCTGCTTGGCATTGTCCTTGTTCAGCTTGTTTAGGCAGTCAGGCTGGTGGTAGTTTATGGTTGCAACTTCTGTTATTACCAGGAGACACAGTCTCAAAGCTTACTCCCTGTCGTTGGTCTTGTACACAGTAGTACTTGACAAGACTATTCTGATTAAAATTATATGACAACCATAATTTTTCCATGTATAGATTTTTTGTCACTACACTATCATGATTTCACTTCAAATGCTATTACATTTATCTAGGACTCTGTAAGGACAAAAACTTCTCTTACTGTCTCTTCATAATATATTGAATTCTGTTTACTATATGTGCAACCAGACTTAATTTTCTCACTCAAGTGAGATCCTTCTATCTTCTATTTAATAGTTTGTGGAGAATATTCTAAGTTTTTATAAGGCATTCAAAGTTTTGTACCAATGTTCTACAACATCTTATACAATGTACTTTTTAACCACATATTCTATAACAAGACAGAAAATACTATTCTTGAGGAAATTAAGGATTTACACAGTATAATATCCTTGCTTATTTTAAGCCAAATAACTTAAAGTATATCTAATAAGCAATGTTATTTGCTATATACTTTAGTACATATACAAATCAAATTTTGTGTGTGCATACACATATATATGCATAACAATTATTGAAATACAAAGCTATGAATTTGAATTTTAAAGAGAGTAAAGAGGGTTATATAGGAGAATTTGGAGGGAGGAAATGGAGAGGAGACCTGTCACATATATATATATATATATATATATATATATATATATATATATATAAAATGTAAACTAAAAATAAAAGTTAAAGAAAAGAAAATGTCTCATAGCCATAGAAAGAGGCAGATCTGACCTAGACCATTCCCCCATTGAAGCCACTTCTTCCTAGATGTATCACACTGACAATCAATGTTATCTATCACATGGACATAACCACCTGCATTCTGATTGCTTTTCAGGCCTACTCCATGAAAATAAATGCATGCCTGGTAAATCAAAATAGAAAAGCTTGTTAATATTCCTCTGCATATCTTCTGGCCAATTCCCTGTTGATGGCATTAGTCAAATAATACCTGAATGAAGAATTGTCACTGATATAATCACTCCCACTGAAGAGTGTGTTTCTTTAGGTTCACATGCTGTTCTTGGCCAAAGTCATAGACGAAGACCTTATGTATCATTTAAAAAACAATGTAGCCTAACAGCATAACCATTTCCTAAAGAAAGACAGTAGTTTTAAAAATGGCTACCATGCACCATACTGATTTTTAAAATTTTATTAATAAAATCAACAGGGTCAGTTTTCATTTTTGTCCTCCATTAACTTTGCACCCAGAGATTAAATTAGGTAAGAACTGAAATCAAAAGTTCTGACTAATCTAGATATGAAAGGGAAGAGCTGACATCTAGATCCAGCTCAGCTATCTACCTGGCCTATATTTAATTCTTTTATTTGTTTGTTTGTTGGGTTTTTTAATGTGTATTACTTTAAGTTACATCTCCATCACAGTGCCCTCTTTCCCCACCTCCTGGCTCCACCTTCCCACCCTCTCCTCCCTATCCCACACATCCCACTCCTCTGGAGTGGGGTGCCCTACATATCATTCCCCCAGTTCAGCAGTCAAATGGGGGCTAAGAGCTTCCTCATGCACTGGGGGCCTAAATGCCAACACCACTAGGGCAAATTTTCCCACTAACAGGTAACATAGTCTATGTTCCTGTTCCTTTTGGTGGATTAGTTGTAGTATAGTTATCCTGTACTATATGGCTAAAATCCAATAATAAGTGAATAGATGCCATGTGCATCTTTCTGAGTCTGGATTAGCTCACTCAGGATGACCTTTCCTAGTTCCACCCATTTGGCTGCAAATTGCATGATTTCCTTGTTTCTAAGAGCTAAATAGTATTCCATTGTGTAAATGTGCCACAATTTTTTTATCCATTCTTGGGTGAGGGACATCTGGGTTGTTCTCAGCTTCTAACTATTACAAATAAGGCTGCTATGAACATAGATGAGGATATGTCCTTGTGCTTTGGTGAGTAATTGTTTGGGTGGATACCCAGATTAATTTTTAAAAAATGATTCCTTGTAGTTCTACCTCAAGACCCAGATATACCACTCCTGGGCACATACACAGAAGATTCTTCACCAAATTGCAAGGACATCAGCTCAACCATGTTTATAGCCACGTTATTTGTAATAACTAAAAATTGGAAACAACCTAGATACCCTTCAACTGAAGAATGGCCAAAAAAACTGTGGCACATTTAAACAATGTACTCAGCTATCAGAAACAAGGATATCATGCAATTTTCCACCAAACAAATGAAACTAGAAAAGCTCATCCTGAGTGAGGTAACACAGACCCAGAAAGATACACATGTATCTTTGAATACATGGCATGTATTTACTTATAACTGGATTTTAGACATATAGTACAGGACAATGATCTTACAACCTACTGACCAAAAGGAACAGGAACCCTAACATAACTATCCTATGAGAAATTCCACCCTTCAGCATAACAAAGCAAAGGCTGAGACACACAGTCAAAAATTAGGTGGAGCCCTGGGAGCCCTGTATAAGAGAGGGAGGAGGAATAGAGAGACCAGAAGTGGTCAGGAAGTGGTCCCACCTTTTAGTGGGACACTTTGCCTTAACTGAGTTGCTATGTTGGGCCCCAGAACAAGAGGAAGCTCTTAGCCCTCATGTTGCTGAAGAACTGACTGCGGCCAATATGTGGAGTCCCTGCACTGGAGCAGAAGGAAGAGGATAGATGGGAGAGGGAATAGAGGATGGGAAGTTGGCACTAGGAGGAAAGGAGGGAGGGGGCTGCTAACATGGTGTAATTTGAATTTATGAATAAATGGAAAAATTTTGATTCCTTTGAAACTATTTTAAATAGTTATTACTTTGGGTTTATGTAGACATATTCAATGTGTAATATCTCTTTGTTTCATTTCCCTGTCATCTATCTGTTTACGTATCTATCATATATCTATTTATCTATCTATCTATTATCTATAATTTATCAATATTAGAATCATGAAGAACTACAGATGCCAGGATCCTCAATAAGAAAGAGTTCTCCATACTGAGGTGTTAGAAATCCAGTTAACCATAGGCAGTGAAGCAGTTTAACATCTCAAGCATCCTCACACTTTTGAACTATGAGATAAGTTGCTTTTCTTCTTTTCCCATTGAGACTTGAAAGGAATATGGCTCTTAGCTGCATTGGTCTTGTTGGAGTTCCATGTTATTTTCATGTTATAGAAAATCTCAAAATGCATTTTCCAGCCTATCAAAATTTTATTTGAATGCCAGAAATGAATATAATATATTAGAATCATCGTACATGTTTCAGATGATAAAGAAAATATTATTGAAAATTCAACATCACTTGAAAACAAATCTGTTTAAATGAGAATACTGAAAAGGACAGAATGATAGAAGAAATATGTTGTTTTCTTGATTATGAACACCCACAGTCTTTCATAGCATGAAGCCAGGAAACATAATGGAAAGAGTGCAAAATCTATAGCATACTTTCTTGGCTCCATTATTGTCTGAGGAGCAGCAGATATAAATATTCTCCTTGGCTTCAGGGCTACCAAGAAAAGTGGTAGTCTATATTAACTTAAATTGAAAAGAAAAGGGAGAGGAAGGAAGAAAGTGTTCATGACTATATAAAGCTGACACAGGCAGAGATGGAGAAATGGTACAATAATATTCTAAGCAATTGACCAAGTTCAGAGCTTAAAAGGGAGTTACAGTTAAATGGCCCAGTATACCTTCCCAATGTCCAGTTTATACATATTTGGCCCCTGACTTTAACATTCTACTATCTAACCATCTCCATGAGTTTAAAGGTCTATATCTGACTCAACATTCATATTAACTTGCAACACACTTTTAAGAGTATCTTCTGAAAGGGGAAACTTCTGGAGGGAAGAGGGTGGAAGGGTGGGATAGGAAGGGGGAATAGGGAGGGGTTTGTGACTGAGATGTAACTTGAAGAAAAAAAATAAAGTATTTATATATAAAGAAAAAGGGAGTGACAGGTGGTACACATATCCTCAGGCTTCCTGGTTCTCAATTCTACACCATGCTCTACCTAGACCAATCCTGACAGAACTCACATTGTACTACCTCTTTGTCTATTTTTTACCCTTGGTTTCTCTTAGGGATAAATTATTTTAAGTAACTGGAAAAGACACAACAACAGTCAATAGGTATTTTGTTATAATAGTGGTTTTAACTACTATATTAAAACATGAAAATACTGAATGAAGCAGAATTTAACTATCTACCTTCTGCTAAGAAACACTGGGTATTATCACATAGCTATGTAATCTCTTGTATGTTCACTACTACACTTACACTTGAGCTGTTTGTCAAAAGGGAGATATGAATTTTAATTTCTGTATTCTCAATACCTAGCACAGAGCAAGTATAGCATTTGATAGTTTTTAATGCTATTAGCATTAATGGAGTCTAACGTTACTTTTATATTCTATAAAAATCTCAAAATGCGTTTCTAGTATTTAAAATTATTTTAATAACAGAATGAATATGATATATTAAGTCACCATACATGTTCCAATGGATAAAGAATATTTGAAACTTGGTGAAATGGTAAAAATATTAACATTTAAAAAACACTTTCTAGAATTTGTACAGAAGAGTTTGTAGTTTTACCCTTGCCAAAGTATATCTCAAACGTCTGGGGTTTCAAACTTAATTCCCAACATTGTATCCCTATTTCTGACATGCTTATCAAGCGAAAGCTGCTAGGACTGTAGTTTCAAAAGTGGCTGAAATAAGGACAATTGTCAATGAGTATGTTGCTGGTGGGGCTGGGTGTAAATATTACTGGAAAATGGATGCAGGAACTTAACTTCAATTGCTCTAGGATATAGAAAACATTTCTGGAGACTTATGATGATAAAAGTGGAGATTTGACTCTTGGATTTGATATATAACTAGCTAATTTGTTTTCCAGGGCCTGCACAGATCTGAATTACACCTAACACCAAAAATAACCTCTGGATTATTTATATACGAAGATAGTATCTTCTTCTACAGGAAAATAATGTCACTTTTTTCATAGAAGATTGAGTTTAGCGTCATCACTTTACCTTCCTATGCCAACATGAACCCATTCTTAGGGGTCTGCATAATTCACAAATCATCTTTGGCAATAAAAGATCTGAAGAACAGGTAGAGAATCTCTTTCCATATTACCCCTACGTGTAATGCTTATGTGAAACTTATCATATCTGTATATCTGGTTGTTTTGTTGTTAGTATTCAATGTAGGTTATATGATTAATTAATGATGCCCAGATTTTTTTTTCAGAAACTCTGCCCTTCATGTGTACACATACAAAGCATATTCCCAGAAAATGGTCTCAATTGCATTGTTTCATTTTGTTTTTAGATTTTTGAACTGAAGGTCATTCTGGCAATGTTAAATTTTTTTCTTGTCCTTTGTATTCCTGGCAAGATGCCAAATTAAAAACCTTTGTCCTGTACCTCCAAATATTGTATATGTGTTAGAAAAGTCCTTTTAGGTGCCCACTCATTGACTCACAAATTGTTTTGTGCATCTATTTCCTCTGAATTAAATGAGTCCCTGGGATGGAGAGATGACTGAGAAGTCACGAGTATATACTACACTTCCAGGTGGTCCCAGTTCAGTGTCCATCACCCATGGCAGAGTGTCCACAAAATGATTAGTGGCTCTATCACTAGGTGATCCGTCACTCTCTTTGGCCAACTTAGATACCTGAAATCCTACAGATAAACACATACTTAAAAATAAAAATAATAAGTGTGGTCCTTGGACAGAAAGTGGGGTAGTGTAACCGAACTTTTAAATTATTATTTATTTAACACTTATTTATTTATTACTAAATTCACTTATAACAAACACCAACAATTTCTTAACTATTAATCCTATAAAATCCTACAACCCCTTTAACCTATCCACTAAACCTACTGATAATTATAACAACTATTTTCATAACCTTTTAGAATGATACAGTCTCTGGGGCAGGTCTTCGTTGTAGATTCTTTAACACACTTAGCAGTCCTTCTTCTGGATCTCTCAGATGCAGGTTCGTCAGGGTAGTTGGTTATTGCAGTCTCACCTTAAATAAGGCTTCATGCTTTCTTCTCTGTGGGAGACCCCAGCCGTCTGCAGGCCAACTTACTTCTTTTGAATCAGGAACTCAGCTGCTCTGCCTCAGTCCTTAAAGCCAGGCACCGTTTCCTTAGGCCACTGTTTGGACAGATCAAACCCCTCTAGGCAAAAGCTGAGCCACAGGGTCCAGTCCTTGGCCTTTTGGTGTCTTGCTCAGGCTTTCTTTGCTCACCGGCTTCTTTCTGCTTCAGGGAGAGAGCTGGCCATCAATGGCCAGCCCTTTTTTCAGCAGGACTCTTGGAGCTCTCTAGCATCAGGGGCCTCTTCTCTTCTGGGCTCCACACACTGTCCTCAAATAGGAGGAACTCTGTTTCAGCTTAATTTGGGCTCCGCCCACTTAGCAGCTGAAAACAATGTCAGGCCAGATACGTTGTTTCTTCAAGTCTTGAGTCTTTCCTGTTTTTCCTGACTTCAAACTTGTTTTTCAGTCTATTGAGTCTTTCCTGTTTTTGCTGACTTCATACTTGTTTTTCAGTCTATTGAGTCTTTCCTGTTTTTGCTGACTTCATGCTGATAATGCTGTTCATGCCCCGAATTAAGAGACAGTATCAGAAACTCCTATATATTTTCTAAATCTAATTTATCTAACTCCTACAGGGTAGCTTCCAAAACACACAGGAAAGTATCAGAAGCCCCTCAAAGAATTCAGCTGAACTTAGGGCAAAGCCTATGGTTACAAACATAGTATAGTGTTCTGCTGGTTCTCAGGACCCCAAAGACTACCCAGGAGTCAATTCCTATATAAATACATGAGGGTTGTTTATTCAAGCTCAGAGCTTGGACTGTCAACACTCACTGACATAGCAGTTTTTGTTGAGAGCCCAAAAGTACAGACATTCTATAGAGACTCAGACAAAGAAGCATGTTCTTTACCATATGATTGGATGACATTTGGGTAACTAGTCATGTCCATTTCTGATTGGCTCGTTGTTACTGACTAACCAGCTGAGGTCAGTTTGACCATCAGAAAGTTTGTTTAGACTTTTTTGGTGCTTTCTCAGAGTGAGCTGTCTGGTGATGACGAGGGAATACCCCTGGAATGCAAGGTCGGGAACATTTTGTTATTATTCTGGAACTGGAGGTCAGCTCTGAGTAAAACATAATATGAATTGGAAGGTTTTTGAAAACGGATTCAGTCAGACTACATATTTCTCCCTTTATCTAGGTCATAGAGAGACCCAATCATGGGTCTTTAAGCATGTCAGTGGTCTATCCCTGACAAAAGTTCAAAGGACTATAAGCTTTAATCATATAAGGGGCATAAAGCATAACCAGGAGAAACAGAACCAAGGACCCAAGTAGTATATCAGTTGTCATTATAGAAATAACAATTTTTTGCCATCTTTTAACCTTTTTCAAACCTTAGTAACTTGCATTTACCAATTCTTAACATCTTTTTATATTCCTAGAGATCTTGGAAGCTGTTTTATGATTTGTATTTACATTCTCAGACCCTCATAACCTGTTTAAGCTTTTCATCCTTTCTCTCTGGTGGGGACGACAATGACCCCTGGCTTTTATGTCTCCATCTCTTTTTATTCTCCAGTTCTTGGTTTCTCATTTATTTCTGTCTTTGCTTAAATAATTAACTATCTGGGTGTCCTCAGACATCAGAAATTTTGAACAATTTTTCATTCCCAATTACAAAGTATAATTAAACACAAGCCATGTTTTCTCTAACACACATATATTTTTTAATGGCCAATCCTTTATTTGTATCAACATCCTCCAGCAACCTTTCTTTTTATCTTTGTTGTACTTTTGAACAGGCAAAAGGGTAGGATTCAAGTTTGCAGCATTTGTCATTGTGGGACCCTTTTTATATTTCCTGATGGTAACAAAACTCCTTTAGCCTGTCTAGTTTTCATCTCTGCCTCTGGGGAGGAGAGGTGACCCCATAACTCACCCAGCTCAAGGCAGCTTTTACCTTAGGGAGCCTTTCTTGTTTTTTTTTTTGTTTTTTGTTTTTTGTTTTTGTTTTTTTTTTTTTGTTCCAGTTTTCATCTTTCATCATTCTGCAATGATGTTCCACCTGACAATTGGAATTTCGGAGGTGCCCTGGTGGAGAGGAGGGCCTTTTCCCCTCAAAATGATTTTGATGGGAGAAGATCGGTGAATCCCCATTTCTTCCCCCATTTTAGTCCAGATGCAGACAGTGGCAGGAGGGAGAAGGATATCGTATAGCACAAGGAGAAAATCAGCCAAGGTCTAAGGCTGTTCCCATCAGACATGCATGCACATTCAGCTCCTATGTAAACTCCTTTTCTTGTGTGGATTCAGAGAAAAACATAGACAAAAATATAAAAACAAGAAGACAAACATAAAACCAACACAAAATAACTGTCCAGGAAGATCCTGAACAAGCCTGGAACATCAGCCCAAATTAGTCTGAGACCAAAACAAGGAAACAGTCCTATATATTACACAATGTACAACACAATAGTGAGGCAGTGCCAAGCTCGATCCAACAACCTGCTAGGCAAGACTAGCTCTCATTCCTCTATTGCCATTGGAGATCCAGCCAAGAAGGGAGGCACCTATTCCCCCTTCATTCTCAGAGAGAGCTGGAGCATCCTCCAGGCTCTCGAGACTGGAGGGATAACGGACATGTCTGCCCTACTACTTGGTAGTCATCTGCATTATCTGACACACAGAAAACAGAAACTGTGTACATTATCTGACATGTACAAACCCACAACATGCACCACATGTGTTCCCACTGTGCATTATCTAACATGCACATGCCAGAGCATTTCTGAACTCAGGCAAACCAAGAAGAAAACTGAAAGTAAGGCAACAGAAGCCAAACAATAGAACACAAACAAAAACAAATGGTCTCACAAACAATAAATCAGTCCAGACAGACTTTCACTCAGATCCTGAAATCATGCCTAATTTGAACTTTCCATAAAATGAAACCAGAGACAAGTGGTCTCACAGAGAGCATAGACAGAGAGTTAGACTAGACAAAAAAAAAAAAAAAAAAAAAAAAATGAGCTCATACCTCCATCTCTGGGTCTTTCCCAGTGACTTGGGGTCCCCAAGATCTCAGTGGGGCCCCCAAATGTAAAGCAAATACCAGTCTACTGTAAATTCATGAATGACACCCTGGTATTCATAAGTACATAGACAGACATATATACATAGACAGACCCACATAGAGACATACTAGCTTACCAGCTGGTTTGAACCATCCAGGAAGGAGTCCTGGTGACCTTGAAGATCCCAGATGAGTCCCCAAATGTTCTGCATGGTTCTGGGGACCCCAAAGACTACCCAGGAGCCAACTCCTATGTAAATACATGAGGGTTGTTTATTCAAGCTCAGAGCTTGGACTCTCAACACTCACTGACATAGCAGTTTGAGTTGAGAGCCCAAAAGTACAGACATTCTATAGAGACTCAGACAAAGAAGCAGGTTCTTTACCATATGATTGGATGACATTTTGGGTGGCTAGTCATGTCCATTTCTGATTGGCTCTTTGTTACTGACTAACCAGCTGTGGTCCGTTTGACCATCATAAAGTTTGTTTAGACTTTTTGGGTGCTTTCTCAGAGTGAGCTGCCTGGTGTTGACGAGGGTACAGCCCTGGAATACAAGGTCAGGTATATTTTGTTGTTCTGAAAGTGGAGGTCAGCTTGGAGTCAAACTTAATATGAGCCACAAACAACATACAATACCTGGGGGTAATTCTAACCAAGCAAGTAAAGGACCTGCACAACAAGAACTTCAAGCCCTTGAAGAAAGAAATGGAAGAGGCCTTTAGAAGATGGAGAGATCTCCCATGCTCATGGATAGGTAGGATCAACATAATAAAAGTGGCCATCCTACCAAAAGCAATATATAGATTCAATGCATTGCTATCAAAATACCAACACAATTTTTTATAGACTTGGAAAGAGCTATTCTCAATTTCATATGGAACAACAAAAAACCCAGAATAGCTAAATCAATCCTATACAATAAAAAAAAAAAAACATCTGGAGGTATTACCATCCCAGATTTCAAGCTGTACTACAGAGCAATAGTTGTAAAAACAGCATGGTATTGGTATAGAAACAGACCAGTAGATCAATGGAATCGAATTGAAGATCCAGAAATAGACCCACACACTTATGGCCACCTAATTTTTGACAAAGAAGCAAAACGGCACAATGGAAGAATGACAGCACCTTCAACAAATGGTGGTGGTCCAACTGGATGTCCACTTGTAAAGGAATGAAATTAGACCCATACTTATCACCTTGTACAAAACTTAAGTCCAAGTGGATCAAAGACCTTAACATAAGGCTGGTCACACTAAATCTACTAGAAGAAAAAGTGGGAGAAACCCTTGAACTAATTGGCACAGGTGACAACTTGTTGAACAGAACACCAAGAGCTCAGGACTTGAGATCAACAATCAATAAATGGGACCTCATGAAACTGAAAAGTTTTGTAAGGCAAAAGACACTGTCATTTGAACAAAACAGCAGCCTACAGACTGGGAGAAAATCTTCACCAACCCCACATCTGACAGAGGGCTAATATCCAAAATCTACAAAGAACTCAAGAAATTAAATGCCAAGAAACCAAATAATCCAATCAAAAAATGGGGGACAGAGCTAAATAGAGAATTCACAAAGGAGGAATCCCTAATGGCTGAGAGACACTTGAAGAAATGCTCAACATCCTTAATCATCAGAGAAATGCAACTCAAGACAACTCTGAGATTCCATCTCACACCTGTCAGAATGGCTAACATCAAAAACTCAAATGACAGCACATGCTGGCGAGGGTGTGGAGAAAGGGGTACCCTACTCCATTGCTGGTGGGAATGCAGGCTTGTGCAACCACTATGGAGGTCAGTCTGGCGATATCTTGGAAAACTTGGAATAGCTTTGCCTCAGGACCCAGCCATACCACTACTGAGTATACACCCAAATGCCTCTTCACAGAATCATAAGGAAGTCTCCTCATCTATGTTCATAGCAGCCTGATTTGTAATAGCTAGAAACTGGAAACAACCCAGATGTTCCTCAACCAAAGAATGGATTAAAAAATCGTGGTACATCTACACAATGGAATACTATTCAGCTATCAGGAACAATGAAATTATGCAATTTGCAGCCAAATGGATGGAACTAGAAAAGCTCATCCTGAGTGAGCTAACCCAGACTCAGAAGGACACATATTGCATCTATTCACTTATAGTAGGATTTTAGCTATATAGTAGAAGGTATCGATACTACAACTAACACACAAAAGGGAACTTGGACATAGACTTCTTATTTTTAATTTTAATTTTTTATTTATTTTTTATATATTAGTTTTTTTCTATTTTTTAGTCTTTTTTATCTATTTGTCTCCTTATTGGTTTACTTGTTTAGTAGTTCTCTCTCCTCAGCAATGAGACACTTTTCACTGATGGTATTGCTTCATAGACCCCCAGTGAATGAGGAGGCTCTTGGCCCTCATACGACCTCTCAACTGAGATGAGGGACTGTTATATAAGGACACCCCACCCCAGAGAAATGGGATGGAAGGGTTAGGAGGTAAAGAAAAAAAAATGAAATGTGATGTTTCAGCCTTTAACTACTAATTGTCATAAACTGTTTAGGATAATTAAGAAATGCAAACTAATAGTTATGCAAACCGGTAATTCTGTTAGGTACTATGACAGCCTATTATAGTTACTTGCTAAGCTAATCAGAAATAAACCTGCTAAGAGACAAGCAACATCTGCTTACCCTAATATAAGAGATAGATAGGGCCTCTTCAAAAACCTCAAGAGATCTGCAGAATATGGCATTCAAAGATGTTTTCGTAACTTTAGATTTTTTTTGATATCTAGACATATCAACCCCTGACAGCACCCCCTATTCTCCTCCAAGTAGAAGATGAGCATCGAAGAATCTCCAGTGGGAGATGATTGAATTAGTCGCAAGCCTATCTCTTGGTAGGAAAAGCCCTTTGCTCCAACTGTAGACAGAATGCTGTTCAAAAAGGACAAAACCTGGAAGCAGGTAAGTCGACAGCCTAGCTCTGCCAAGACAGGGTGGGTAAGTCCTTCATAACCCCTGCTCTACAATCAATGTCTGTCAGAGAAATGGGGCCAAATGACTGAAGATCAATGCTGTAATGTATGTAGAGAAAATGGGAACTGTCCAGGCAGCCACTGGTATGTCATTTCTCAGTTTTGGAAGCTGCAGGCCCTGTACTTCCTATAAAATCAGATATATTTATCCCTCTCAGGTCTCTGATGTGGTTGAAGAACAGATAGCTAGAATCTCATAATTAAATTTTGAGTTGTTTAGGAGTCAAGAGAGCGTTATAGATCTAAAAAGATACTTTTAATATTGTGTTACAAGTTAGTATGAATGTTGAGTCAGATATAGAACTTTAAACTCATAGAGATGGTTAGATAGTAGAATGTTAAAGTCAGGTACCAAATGCATATGGACTGGACATTGGGAATGTACGTTAAGCCATATAACCCTCATAACTGTGGCCTAATTACCTCTGTTGTACTGTATTGTATTTATTTTTATAAGAGAAAGAGCCATTTGTTGGACTGAAAGGGGAAACTGTAGGGGGAAATAAGATATACCTTAAACTTAAAATAAAAAAAAGGGAAGAAGATGGGGGGTTGAGGGTGGGAGGGTGGGACTGGAGGGGGAATAGGGAGGGGACTGTGATTGAGATGTAACTTGAAGAAATAAAAAATAAAGGAAAAATGGAATCTTTTTTTTTTTGAAGATGGAATAAGTCAAGCTCCATAATAGCTAATAAAAATATAAACAAAATTCTCTTGAAAACATCATTTGTGAGAAAAATCCATAAACATTTTAGTAACTAAGGGAAAGAACAAATAATTGATTAAAAAAATAACAGCAACTCTTACAGTACTTGTAGATAAATGCATCTTTTGTCACTAAGAAATTTTGCATTTCATCATCTAATAAGTTTAATGCCAAATTTCCAAATCAATTTCATCAATTTCATATCATCAGCATTATTCATTGATAGAAAAATTTTTTTAATACTTTATTTTTTTTTCCTCAAGTTACATCTCAGTCACAAACCCCTCCGTATTCCCCCTTCCTATCCTGCCCTTCCACCCTCTTCCCCCCTGAAGTTTCCCCTTTCAGTCCAACAAATGGTTCCTTCTCTTATAACAGTAAGTATTATACAAAACAACTGATATAAATATGCCACATTTATGACAGTAAAATGGCCCAGTATACCTTCCCAATGTCCAGTTTATACATATTTGGCCCCTGACTTTAACATTCTACTATCTAACCATCTCCATGAGTTTAAAGATCTATATCTGACTCAACATTCATACTAACTTGCAACACACTTTTAAGAGTATCTTCTTAGATCTATAACACCCTCTTGATTCCTAAACAACTCAAAATTTAACTGAGACTCTAGCTGTCTATTCTTCAACCACCTCAGAGACCTGAGAGGGATAAATATATCTGCTTATATAGGAAGTGCAGGGCCTGCAGCTTCCAAAACTAAGAAAGGACATACCAATGACTGCCTGGACAGTTCCCATTTTCTCTCCATACATTCCTGCATCAGTCTTCAGCCTTTGGGTCCTGTTTCTCTGACAGACATTTGTTGTAGAGCAGGGATTTTAATTTAAAAAGCTAAAAATTATGTAGTAAAATGATTGAGACTTGAGGTTTTAGCATTTTTCATATTTTATTGTAAACATTATCTTTCAAAATTGTATTTACTCTTTTTTAAAATTTTTATTTATTACTTCAAGTTACATCTTCATCACAGTCCCCTCCCTCCACCCCTCACAGATCCACCCTCTCATTCTCCCACTGTCTCCACCTTCTCCGACCTATCCTACTCCTCCTGTGTGGGATGTGTTATGTATCAGTCTCCTTCTGTTCAGCAGTCATGTGAGGACTAAGAGCTTCCTTTTGCCCTGGGTACCTACATGGCAGTTCCACTAGGGCAAAGTGTACCATGAACAGGTCACAAAGTCTATGTTCCTATTCCTTTCAGTCTATTGCTTGTAGGATAGTTATCCTATACTATATGTTTAAAATCAGTTTTTAAGTGAATACATGCCATGTGCTTCCTTCTTGGTCTGAGTCAGCTCACTGAGGGTGAGCTTTTCTAGTTCCATCCAATTTAGCAGCAAATGGCAAGATTTCCTTGTTTCGGATGGGGGAGTAGTATTACATTATGTAAATGTACCACAGCTTTTTTATCCATTCGTTGGTTAAGGGACATTGGGGTTGTTTCCAGTTTCTAGTTATTACAAATAAAGCTGCTATGAACATGGTTGAGGAGATGTCTTTGTGGTTTGGTGAGGAATCTTTTCGATGTATGCCCAGGAATGATATGACTGGGTCTTGAGCAGAACTATTCCAAGTTTCCTAAGATATCGTCAGACTGACCTCCATAGTGGTTGCACAAGCTTGCATTCCCACCAGCAATGGAGGAGTGTTCCCCTTTCTCCACAACCTCACCAGCATGTGCTGTCATTTGAGTTTTTGCTCTTAGCCATTCTGACAGGTATAAGATAGAATCTCAGAATCCACTTGAGTTGCATTTCTCTGATGATTAAGGATGCTGAGCATTTCTTCAAGTGTCTCTTGGCCATTAGAGATTCCTCTTTTGTGAATTCTCTGTTTAGCTCTGTTCCCCATTTTTTAATTGGATTATTTGATTTCTTGGCATTTAATTTCTTGTGTTCTTTGTAAATTTTGGGTATTAGCCCTCTGTCAGATGTGGGGTTGGTGATGATTTTTTCCCAATCTGTAGGCTGACCTTTTGTTGTAATGACAGTGTCCTTTGCCTTACAGAAGCTTTTTGGTTTCTGTTCAGGAAGATTGTAATTACTATTTATTTCCTACTGAAATATAATTTACTAAGGTAGGACAGCCCCATCTCCTCACCTCAGTTCATTCCAAACCTCCTACTATATACCCTTCACAACTTCATGACTTACAATTATTCCCTCCTCCTT
The DNA here is from genome assembly GCA_907164525.1 of Lophiomys imhausi. Taxonomy (NCBI): domain Eukaryota; kingdom Metazoa; phylum Chordata; class Mammalia; order Rodentia; family Muridae; genus Lophiomys; species Lophiomys imhausi. The sequence goes on along the minus strand of CAJQZJ010032178.1, from coordinate 8,094,225 downwards.
TTCCTTTTCTATTTATTTATTTTTAATTATTTTTTATTTGTTTATTTATTACTTCAAGTTATATCATCATCATCACAGTGCCTTCCTTCCACCCCTCCTGGTTCCACCCTCCTACCCTTGCCTCCCTCTGCCACCAATCCCACTCTTCTGGTGTGGAGTGTCCCTCCTATATATCAGTCCCTCTCAGTTCAACAGTCATGTGAGGGATAAGAGCTTCCTCTTGCACTGGGGACTTACATGGTAGCACCCCTAGGGCAAATTGTCCATTAATAGGTAACAAAGTCTATGTTCCTGATCCTTTTGGTGTATTGGTTGTAGAATAGTTATCCTGTGGTATATAGCTAAAATTCAATTATAAGTGAGTAGATGCCATGTGCATCTTTCTGAGTCTGGGTTAGCTCACTCAGGATGAGCTTTTCTAGTTCCATCCATTTGGCTGTGAATTACATGATTTCCTTGTTTCTGATAGCTGAGTAGTATTCTATTGTGGAAATGTACCTTATACTTAACCAACAGATCAAATAATCCAATAAAAAATGGAGTACAGAACTAAACTGAGAATTCACAGAAAAATCTCTAAGAATGGAGAGACATTTGAAGAAATGCTCAACATCCTTGATCATCAGGGAAATGCAACTCAAAATAATTCTGAGATTCCATATCATACCAATCAGGGTGGCTTAGATCATAAACTCAAGATATTGCACATGCTAGCAAGGATGTGGAGAAATAGGAACACTCCTCCATTGCTGGTGAGAATGCAAACTTATAGAACCACTTTGAAAATCAGTCTAGCGATATCTTAGAAAGTTGGGAACAGTTCAACCTCAAGACCTAGCCATACTGCTCCTAGGCACATATCAAAAAGCTTCTCCACCAAACCACAAGAACATTGCCTCAACAATATTCATAGCAGATTCATTTGTAATAGCCAAAAACTGGAAACAATCTAGGAGTCCTTCGACCAAAGAATGGATTTAAAAATGTGGTACATTTATACAAAGGAATACTACTCAGCTATCAGAAGCAAGAAAATCATGCAATTTGCAACCAAATATATGGAACTAGAAAAGCTCATCCTAAGTGAAATAACTCAGACTCAGAAAGATATGCATGGCATGTACTCTCTTATAAGTGGATATTAACTATATAGCACAGGACAACCATCCAACAATCTACAGACTCAAACAGATAGAAACCTAGTATAACTATCCTATGAAAATCTCTGCCTAGCAGTGAGTCATGGACCCTGTTGCTTGTTAGTGGAACAACTTACCCTAGCTGGGTAGCCATATCAAGCCCCAGTACAAGAGGAAGCTCTTAGCCCTCTTGTGACTGATGAACTGAAGGGTTTGGATATGTGGAGGCACCCCTCATCTGAGGAAGGAGAGGATGGAGATGGGAAAAAGAAGGGTGGGCAGGACCTGGAGGAGAGGAGGGAGGGGACTTTGATTGATATGTAAATTGAAGAAATAAACTAATAAAAAAGTATTACTTCTTTTTGATAAGAAATAATTTCCTAATAATAGGTAAAGATTTGTGATGTTTTGCTATGGCAAATTTTGCTGATTATCTTATCAGCCACGTGTATTGAAGAAACTGCACCACTGATTGCAGACAGTGAAAGTTACAACAGATAAGGATGATTTTAATTTAATGTTAATCTTGGTCTGAGCACTGTTGCAAGGCAGATGACAAAGTGCATGAACATAGTTGGAGAGGTGCACCTCCAGGCCGCCATGTTGCGACCTATTCTAAAGGTCACTTCCAAACATCTCTTCTGGTAAGAATATTGCCATAATTGTTTGTAGATTTACTAATGCTGTTTAAATATGAATCCCCTGTTATTGTTAGCTTCTGCGCATTTCAGCATTTTACAATAATATATGCCATGTCATTTATGAAAGAAAAAACAAGAAATCTTCCAATAGGTAAATAATTACATTAGCAGACCCTGCTGCTCAACCTTTCAAATGAATGCTGAAATACAAGAAAGATGTGCTAATTATAAAATGTCCCAATGACTCCATGTTTTTGTAGCTTCATTTTCCACCATTCATTCTAATATTTTTATTCCCTGAATAAAAATATTCTGGATATAATATGTGTAATAATGCTGTCTTTTATCATTCATATGCATACATATACATGCACATTCACATGGAAGCATGTGCACCTTATGCTTTCATTTACTCTTTATTTCATCCTATTCACATTTTCATGTACTAGACACTAGTATATGATTAGAAAATACATACCACAGAGATAAACATATTTGACAATTTTGCTACGTATAAAGTCCCAGGATTCAGAGACATACCTCAGTTGGTAAAGGCTCCTGCCTGGTGACCTGGAATCAAACTCTGTAGACTGAGTGGTGGAAATAGAGAACAGAATGCCATAGATTTCACTTTCTCTTGCAGTGGCACAATGCAGTGCTGGTGAACACATCACATACACACACACACACACACACACACACACACACACACACAAACACTCATACACACACACTCATACACACACTAACTAAATAAATGAACAAAATGTTGAAAGCAAAGTCCCTGGTATGCAGTGCAATATCTAACAATAGATTAGAATACATATACAATTTTGCAATTATATATATATTTTTTTAACATCTATTTATTTCTCCAAGTTACATCTCTATCAGAGTCCCCTCCTTCCACCCCCTCCTGGTCCCACCTTCATACCCTCTTCTTTCTCACCCTCTTATCTGCTTTTTTTGAGTATTAATTTTTTTATAATTTATTTTTTATTTCATCAAGTTATATCTCAATCACAATCCCCTCCCTACTCCCCCCTCCAATCCCACCCTCCCACCCTCTTCCCCCAGAACCCCCATCCTCTTCCCTTTTTTTAAGTTTGAGGTGTATCTTTTTCGCCTCAACAGCTCCCCTTTCAGTCCAACAAATGGTTCTTTCTCTTATAACAACAAATACAATGCAAAACAACAGAAATAAATAGGCCACAATTATGAGAGTTATATGGCTTAGCATACATTCTCAATGTCCAGTACATATGTATTTGGCACCTGACTTTAACATTCTACTATCTAACCATCTCCATGAGTTTAAAGGTCTATATCTAACTCAACATTCATACTAACTTGCCTCACAATTTTAAAAACATCTTCTTAGATCCAGAACACCCTCTTGATTCCTAAACAACTCAAAATTTAACTATGAGACTCTAGCCATCTATTCTTCAACCACCTCAGAGACCTAGAGGGATAAATATATCTGATTATATAGGAAGTGCAGGGCCCACAGCTTCCAAAACTAAGAAATGACATACCAGTGGCTGCCTGGACAGTTCCCATTTTCTCTCCATACATTATAGCATCAATCTTCAGCCATTTGGACCCATTTCTCTGACAGACATTGCTTGTAGAGCAGGAATTATGAAGGACTTACCTACCCTGTCTTGGCAGAACTAGGCTGTCGACTTACCTGCTTCCAAGTTTTGTCCTTTTTTTTTTAATTTAAGGTGCATCCTTTCCCCCCAACAGCTCCCTGTTTTTGTCCAATAAAAGATTCTTTTTTCTTGTAACAATAAACGCAATACAAAACAATAAGCACAATTAGGCAACAATTATAAAAATTCTAGGGTATAATATATATTCCCACTGTCCAGTCTGTACATATTTGGCAACGGATATTAATATGAATATCAGTTTATCTAGATCTTGATGAGTTTAAAGTTCTATACCTAACTCAGTTTCCATCCTAACTTGCATTACCAACTAAAAAAAATCTTCTTAGACCTAGAACATCCTTTAAATTCCTAAACAACCTAAACTTTAACTGTGAGAATATAATTGTCTAGTCTTAAGCCACATCAGAGACCTGAAAAGGTTAAATATATCTGAATTAACAGGAAGTGCAGAGCAAGCAGCCACCAAAACTAAGAAATGATAGACAACTGACTGCCTGGAGAGTCCCCAGTTTCTCTCAATACATTGGAGCATCTATCTTCAGCCTTTTGGACCAATATTTCTGAGAGACATTAATTGTAAAACAGGACTTATGAATGACTTGCCTACCCTGTCTTGGCAGAGCTAGGCTGTCAACTTACCTGCTTCCAAGTTTTTTCCATTTCAGACTTCATAGGATACATATTTTTGAAAAACAGTTACAAACACTTTTCTATTGTAAAGAAATCATGTCTGTTAGCTGGGCGGTGGTGGCGCACGCCTTTAATCCCAGCACTTGGGAGGCAGAGGCAGGCGGATCTCTGTGAGTTCGAGGCCAGCCTAGTCTACAAAGTGAGTCTAGGACAGCCAGAGCTGTTATACAGAGAAACCCTGTCTCGAACCCCCCCCCAAAAAAAAAAAAAAAAAAGAAATCATGCCTGTCAATGTGTCTACGAATGAACCACATTAGACAATCTTTATAAGCTCCTCTGGTAATTCAACATGTTTTTTTTTTTTTTTTTTTGGTTTTTTGGTCAATGCTATTCTGTTTTTATTACTAGAATGCTGTAGTACAACTTGAAATTATAGATAGTGATACTTCCCACAGTTCTTTTATTTTTCCAGATTGTGTGTGTGTGTGTGTGTGTGTGTGTGTGTGTGTGTGTGTGTGTGTTTCCACATGAAACTGTAATTGTTCTTTCAGGATGTATGAAAAAGTGGATTGCATTGAACTTATATATTGCTTTAATAAGATGGCCATTTTTACTGTTTTAATCCTATTATATCCTATTATAGGTTATCTTGTCATCTTCTGATATGTTTGTCACTTTCTCTCTTCAATGTTTTCATTTTTTATCATAATTTTTTTTGCTTGCTTCAGTAGAGTTACCCCAAGATATATTGTTTGAGAGTACTATGAAAGGTGTTGTTTGTTGATTTCTTTGCCAGTCTATCTGTCATTTGTGTATAAGAAGACAACTGACTTTTATTAGTTAATTTTGTATTCAGATACTTTGTTATAAATGAGGTAACCCAGACTCAGATAGATGCACATGGTTTCTATTCACTGATAATTGGATTTTAAACATATTTTACAGGATAATTATCCTACAACCAATACACCAAAAGGAACAGGAACATATGCTTTGTTATCTTTTAGTGGGACACTTTGCCTTCATGGTGCTGCCATGTAGGCCCCCAGTGCATGAGGAAGCTCCTAGCCCTTATATGACTGCTGAACTGGGGGACGGAGCTAATATGTAGGGACACCCCACTGTGGAGTAGTAGGATAGGAGGGAGAGCTGGAAGAGGATGGGAGGGTGGGGCCGGGAGGGGTAGAAAGAGGGCACTGTGATAGAGATGTAACTTGAAGCAATAAAAAAACATTTAAAAAATGTTTCTCAACTATGGACTTTTCCCAGTGGAATTTTAGGATCACTTATGTATACATATATTATCTGAAAATAAGGATATTTTGACTTCTTTTCTAATTTGTATCTTTTTAAAGATATCTATCTATCTATCATCTATCTATATCTCCTTGCCATCTATCTATCTATCTATCTATCTATCTATCTATCTATCTATCTATCATCTATCTGTCCTCCATCTATCTTAGTATTCCATGCAAAAGTATTGTATTTCCATCACTTCTTCCCCTCATTTCCCTCACAGGCTTCTATATTTATTCTGGAACTTGACTCTCTTACAGATTATTGTCACATTATGTGCAATTCCTCTGTGTCAGTGGAAAGAGTAAGAACAGAGGAGCTGCAAGGTATCAGAGCAGCAGAGGTTAGAGAATTATCATAGCAATCTACAGTGTTAAGCTTGTCTGATGCGACATCTAATAGAGGAAACAGCTCTGTTTACATCACCAAATTACTATTGCAAGGATGAAATGCTATCGTCACCATGCTGCTGAGTGTCATCCCTACTTGTTAATATGCAATCTCTGTACAGCATATGAAAAGACTTTTCAAAACTGATTTGGAGGAAGCTTATAATGAACTAAGTACTATTGTCAAATGTGTCTTGTCTCTAGAGGATTTTTTTTTTTCTGACAGCAACAGAGACGTTAGAAAATATAATGGTTTCCCAAGGTCTCTTGTTTCTCTTGTCTATTATCATCACCCACACTTTGAGCAGTTGAATTTATATGTCTCTAACAGATGAGTTATGAAGTGATTAGTTCAAAGATAGATACATGAGACACACAAATGCTTGAGAATGTACAAGATTTGCCTTTGGGAAAGCATCTAGTGTTTGTTTTCATCTTCTTTTCTCCATGGAGAGTGACAAGATACATTTTCACAGCAAAACAAAGAATGAATAAAAATTATGACACCAAAAAACAACACAACTAAAATTTTATTACAGTGTCATATTCATTTGTTTTGCACCTTGTTTTCCAAAATAATGTAATAAAGTTAGAAAATGTGCCATCTCAGAAAATAGACATTGTTATAGAAATTCATGTTTTTGGTTACTTTGAAAAAATAGATCTCTTTTCTTTTTTTTTAAGAATGGAGAGAAAAATTGAGGACAAATGTTGAAGAAAGGTCTTATACATTGGTTCTCAGAGGCTGATTTCAATGCTCAGAAATCTGGTTACTGCCCTTTATGAGCCACTCTCTAATTGGTTAGTAAAAGTCACTGGTGGCCAGTTAGCTGGACAGAAAGAATATAGGAAGGCAGAACTTCCTGGCAAGAATTTAGGAATCCTGAGCTTACACAGAGCAAGCTCTCTTCTCTCCAAGACTCAGGAGTAGCAAGGTGTCTTGAATTGAGCTCTGAAGGTAGAGCAAGCCACATGGCAGATTAAGAATAGTTGGTCAGGTCAACTTACATTAGCTAATTGAGAGTCAGCTAAGGCCTAAGCATTTAAACATTAAAAGGTATTTAATTATTGGGAAAAGGCTGGTGCGAGTTTTAAGACTCCAGCTAAGGTGAGTCAGGAAAGCCAGGCCTGCCTGCCTCCTGACATACCGCTGGCTGCTCTGCTACCCTAATATAGCAGCTTATAGTTATTAATAAATATATTAGTTAACATAGTTGTTGTTTCAGGGGTAGTGAAAGCCACCCTTGGCCCAGGGGTTTATCCCCAGGATAGGTTAGGCCACCAGCTAAGGTGAATCAGGCCTCCAGGCCTCCAGGCTTCCCGCTGGCCTAATATAACAGTTTATTGTTACTAATAAACATATTTGTTAACTAAGTTTCAGTTTCAAACAAAAATTTCTAATGAAAATTTAAAAGATTAATGTTCAAACGAGACTATCTGTATTTTAGCCAGGGTTTGGGGGCAGTTTACTTTGTTAGGTAAAAGGAAAGAGTAATTTTATTCTAAGTTGGAAAGTTTTGCCTTTTTCATTGTCTTGTCAAGTATCTGTCATATGCATGTCCTGGTTAGTTTTATAACAACGTGACCCAAGCTAAAGTATCTCAAGAGGAGCAAGCTTCAATTGAGAAAGTGCTTGCAGAAGATTAGGCTGTGGGCAAACATGTGAGACATTTTTTTTTTCTATTAATGATTGACATGGGAAGGCCCAGCCCATTGTGGGTTAGGTCACCGCTGGGTTGGTGTCCTGTGTTTAATAGGAAAGCAGGCTGAGTAAGCTATGTGGAGCAAGCCAATAAGCAGCACCCCTCTTTGGCCTCTGCATCAGCTCCTGCCCAGAGGTTCCTGCTGTGTTTGCGTTCCTGTCCTCATTTCCTTAGATGATGAACAGTGATGTGGAAGTACAACCCAAATAAACACTTTCCTCCCCAAATTACAGTCACGGTGTTTCATTACAGGAAGAGCAGCCCTAAGACAGTGTGTAAACACTTTAATTAGACAGTTACAAATACACTTAGATAAATATATAATGGACTAATTATATATATAATTATAAAAATAACAAGTATTATTTACATATAAACACATAATACACATTATAAAGGTAGTGCCAAGAAACACCACTCTATGAAGTTAGACCTTATTCTCCTCCATGTGTCTTATATATGAAGAAGTTGTAATATAAGGCAGTTCCACTCACAGCCAAATTGCAATACATATATAACATGAGTCCTTTATAATTATGAGCAAGAGATAGAGCTAGACAACCAATTAAAGGCTCCTGAGAAAGGAGCAAGAGAAAAATCAGGATGATTTTTTTCATGTCTCTTCAAATTTTTAAGAAGTCAGGAATGCTTTAGCTTATAGAAGTTATCTAGTGAGAAAGAATGGCTCAGGAAGAGGGCAGATAATGATATTTTGGTTCTGGGTGTGCAACTTAATGTTGGCATGTGTGAGCAGATAAGGATGGCTTCAGGAAAGTAACAAGGATCCAAAGATTATATCAGTGAGCAATAAAACATCAGAGGTTCAAGGAAGGATTTGTGGTCTTTACCTGTGGCAAAGGAAAGGAATCCTTAGGTAAAGTGTTAGGAAAAAAATCAAACCTTGTTATTTGGGTAGCACCTAAAATTCGGAGAGGCTCAGAGGGATCATCAGTTCAGTAAGTGGGCAGAACACCACAGAACGTGTAGACATAATGTGACAGGTGTGAGCTGGCATTTGCCTGACTCAGAATTGGTGAGATATATAGGTTCCCTCTGATAGACTGAAACCTTGCTCCATATAAAACAACTTTCTGTGTTTGGTTTCAGTTTGTCTATGTAGTAAGGGGGTTAGGTGGCAATCTCTTGTTCCAAAGCTTAAAGTAGATCCTAGCTTCTGACCAAGGCTCGCAACTTGTTAGAAATTACTTGCCCCATTGCTGAGTGATAATCAAGACTGATTTTACTTTCAAAATGTTTTGTTTGTATTGGTTTGCTAAAGGAGTCCTACTGTAAATGAATCTCTGCTTGTAGGAACCATTAACGGATTATTGAATTTGTTATCAATACCCACCCTCCCTAAATTGAATCTGTGAAAGGTATTAAAACCCCTGAACTGTTTAAAATAACAAATCACTGTAAGAAATTACACTCTGCAAAGAGCCAAACAGATGTGCAGGAGGCTTGGAATGGGAGCATGAATCCCTTAAAACTGATATTGGTCATTGTTATTCTATGCTTCTTTGGGCTGTAATCATCCATGATACTACCTGCATATTTAAGAAATGCCTGTAGGGTCAGACTGTGAGGAATTATTTGGAAAACAAAGTAATGGGATTTTTTGTTTGTTTGTTTCTTGTTTTAATATCTACAAAGGAGAAAATGAAGGCAGAAACCCCAGTGTTAAATCACATACTCATTGGGAACTAATGATAAGGGTAGGAAATCAGTTCTTTCACGTGATACCAGTGTCAGCAGAGTGGATGAGAGCATAACATCTTCTCCCGCAGTTGAAACAATTTAAAAAGTCAAGGATGCTGTTTTCTTGGTTGTTCATAGCAACAATATTAGACTATTACGTAGATGAAAGAATCAGAATGCATTAATCTTTTGGGCTATTGATATTTTTCACTTGGGTGGATTTGAAAAATTGACAAAGCTTTAAACAGGATTAATACTAACAATTAACTTGAAAATAAACATGTCACTCCCATACCCAGAACAGATGCGAAATATAAATTTAGACTTCATAAGGAGATAATTTTCTGGAAAGAACTGATGGGACTGTGATATTCAATTACAAGAGAGAAGAAGGCTACTGCATTACAAATGTTATGAAAATAAGACCTGTACCTGTTAAGAACAAGCTAACATTATTTTTTTTTTTTTTTTTTTTTGCACGAAGAATGAACTGGTGGAAAGGAAGCTACTTGGGTTAAGGTAGCATGATCAACTATATTTTGTTTTGATATCCTGAAAGTTCTCTGAGAGAGGACTATAGGGAGTTTAAGAGTGGGCTCTCTGTGACCATAAGCTGACATGACCCCAAGTGTAGGGGCATAAAGAAAGCAGAGAAGACAGTTTCCTTAGCAAGTGTCACACATGCACGGGTCTGTAGAATCATAGAGATGTTCTCATTTGCCAAGCCCTATTCAACTAGGTCTCAACTTTTGGACTTCAAAAGACATCTCTTAATTATATGGTTTTCAGATGACTTGTGTGGATTCAGCTAATGTAATCAAAACATCTTTACCTCACAGTTGTTCATCATCCAACAGTCCCTAGATGTCTGATTATCTGGCCTGCTAGGTCACTTTCACTCAATTCCTTCTCTTCTCTCGTGTTTTCTCTAAATAACCTTTTGTCCACTGATCCCAGAACATTTTTTCTCCTACATTCCAAAGGAACTGTAGTTTTATTTCATTATATAATTTCTGTGAATATTTAGTGTAAGGCTAGGTCTGAGGGAGGTCCAGTTTGGGTAAGATTGAACTTTCTATGTGGGTTGCTTTATGGGCCAGACAGTTAGGATAAATACTCATCCACATACTATCTAGTGAAAGCAATATGCCCAAAAATATTTTATTATCACTTGAAAATTTTATGTATGTACAAAACGTAGCTGATTATATCCATTCCCCCTTCTTCTACCTAGTGCACCTGCCCAGCCTCAAACATAGTTCTCCCAACTCCATGTTCTATGTCTTTGTTGTTCTTGTTTGTTTGTCTTCTATTACTCCCTAAATCCCTTTATGCACATTTTATGGAGTCATTCACTGAGGCATGGGGCAACCAGCTGGTGAGACAAGGAATATTGGTATCTACCTGTCAGCAGTCACAGTTGTTTATACTTGCTATGTTTAAGAGTAGTGGGTCTCTGAGGTGGTTGAAGAATAGATACCTAGAGTCTCATAGTTAAATTTTGAGTTGTTTAGGAATCAAGAGGCTGTTCTGGATCTAAGAAGATATTTTTAAAATTATGAGGCAAGTTAGTATGAAAGCTGAGTTAGATATAGAACTTTAAACTCATGGAGATGGTTAGATAGTAGAATGTTAAAGTCAGGTGCCAAATACATATGGACTGGACATTGGGAATGTATGCTAAGCCATATAACTCTTATAATCGTGGCCTATTTATTTCTGTTGTTTTGTATTGTATTTATAGTTATAAGAAAAAGAACCATTATTTGGACTGAAAGGGAGAGCTGTTGGGGGGGCTGAGGGGGAGGAGGGTGGAAGGGTGGGACTGGAGGGGGGAGTAGGGAGGGGATTGTGATTGAGTTGTAACTTGAAGAAATAAAAAATAAATTATTAAAAAAAAAGAAAAAAAAAAGAGTAGTGGGTCTCTGTGTTAGCTATTACCCACAGCAACAAATAAGGTTTACTGACCTATTCTGAGAGTAGGAGAAGTATATTGGTGCAAACTTAAATGTTTAAAAGACTATATGAAAGCATGTTCATTTAGTAAAATTTCAACAGTGGGTTCTCACTACAGTCTGTGCCTCCCTTGCTATAGGCATTTATTTTTAGCCAGGTTTCCAGTATCATGATTTCCTTCCTGTGCATCAGCCTTCCCCTTTGTCTAGACATTTTTACTTGCCCGTGATATCTTTGAAATTGAGCTCAATATTTTTTCCTGCTTCAAAAAGAGAGAAATATTGTAATGAGGGTCCCTAATGTTACTGTGCCTGTCTACCCTTGAATAGTCATCCTTACATTATTTTATATCTATGAAAAAAATATCTTTAACAGCACATTTCAGCAAACCATGAATATGACAATGAATGGGGATCTAAGGTTTTCTGGCTTTGTCATACATTGGTAAAAAAGAGTTCATCCCTAATATTCGTTGAAGTCTTTAGTAAGGCAAGTATGAGGGTGGATTTCACATTGTTTTCCCCTAGAATACGAAGCAGAGTTGGGTAAGGATGAGTCTTTTAATATTCATTGCTGTCCCACAGCACCAAATTTAGGTAAAATTCAACTTGTCACCACTAACTCCTCTTCTAATGAGTGAAAACAGAGAAAAGCCACTGAATGTATCCAAGGCATAGTTACTGGGCAATTAGGAATTTTTGTGGATACAATGTATATATACAAATCTATATAATGTATGTAAGAAAATATGAAAATCCCAAGGGCCTTAAGAATTCAATGAAAGACACTGGAGATGTGGATTATCACAAAGATTTTGATTTTCCAAAACATGATGTTTTTATTAATTATTAGGTAATTTCATACAATGTATCTCAATTATACTTGCTTTCTGTTACTCCAAGGACCATGCTCTCGCCCTTGTGTTCTCCCCAAAAAGAAAAAATAAAGAGAAAAAAAAACAAGTCAAATTTGTGTTGCTCATATATTCACTTGTAAGAGCATGGCCAAACTCCAGTTTTCTTTAAAGAAAACTGAGTCTTTCCCAACCCTGATCCCTGTCAGAAGCTTTCAACTGTGAAGAGTTACATTTCAGCATCTTTATCATAACTTTAAGGCTCTCTTCAGTAGCTTCATGTCTGTTTCTTTTTCTTTTCCTTTTTTTTCTTTTTTTTTTAATTTGTTGTTGTTGCTATTGTTTTTCTGCTTTCTTTGGGTGAGGAGAGGTTGACACACCAGCCTTCAATGTCTCTTACTTTCAGTAATGAATCTGCATTCATTGATACCATTGCAAACAATGCCTTTCTGCACATAGAACCCTTGCAGGATAGCCACATGTTGTTTGGATGCAGCTTGGATCATGAACATCCACATGGTTTCTGGTTACAACACAGATCATGGATATCAACATGGCCTCTGTCAGGAACATGGGACCCGAGCATCAAAGGCATTGATACTGAAGTACTTGATATATTATAATTAAGCTTTCAACAATATCTGATCAAGCCTGAGGTTTGTGGTAGATTAAACTGATTAGACACTTGATGAAGAGTTAAACAGAGAGAAAAGTTATTCTTTTTCTACCTGATCTAGAGGAGGTTAAAAATAGTTTTCCTGGCCTAGGGAAATGGTTCAATGTGTAAGAGTACTTGCATAAGAATATTACTTTAGATCTCTAGCACTCAGATAAAAAAATAACTATGGTCATGACCTTGTAATCCCAATAATGTAGAAAGAAAAATATCATGGAGGCTTGCTGGCCTTCAGCAAAGAAAACTCTGGTTACACAAGGAATCCTATCTCAATTGAATAAGGTGGAGAATGGTAAAGCAATACACCTGGTATCATTATCTGGCCTCCCCAGGTGTATCATATACACTGGTACTCCTCCTACATACATAGAATACTACGGTTTCTCCTTATTAAATGATTAAAGTTCATTAAATAAGTTGTGAAGATGCAGGTGCATAATCAAAAGGCTGTATTAATTATATATCTGTTGAAGGAAGTCCCCCAAAGATCAAGTTCAGAGTTGGTCACATTAGCATTTTAGGCTAAGCAAAGGTAAGGGGGCTTGGGTCTTCTGTTGGAAGACAAAAGCAACATGACCTCAGGGGGAAATACTTGATGAATTGTCTGAAAAATAGAATTCACCAGAGAGTAAGTATTGTTTCTGAGAGCTATTCTTGTTGGCATGGAGACGTTTACAAAAGAAATGTTCACCTATAAATGAAAGTTTCTTTGTGAATGGTGAGATTTATGACTTATTTATAGGCAGTCGGGAGAGAAAAAAAAAGTGTTTTCTGTATCTACAGGTTCTTGGTGACTTTTATATCATAATAATTCGTATGCCAAAGAGGCTTATCTTGGAACAGAATACTCTGACATCCTTCACTGATGCTCCAGGGTTGAAATGACAATAAAATCAAAATATACCAAATTTCTTTAAAATGAAAAAGTAAAGCTACATTTATAAATATAATGCATTATTATTAGATAGGAAGTTATCTTCTCTAAAATAATAATAATAATAAAACAAATTTCTAGACATAACAATTATTTCTTTTGTGTATGTATATATGTAGATGTGAATGTACACATGTGAAAGTTTATGTGTGGAGCCATTTCTTGAAACTCAGTTACATTTTTTGAGATACAATCTCTTATTGGCCTGAAGGTCACTCTTTAAGATCCTCTGGTTTGCATGGGAATAGTAAGAGTGCATATGGGTGCATTTGTGTGATGTAGAGATGCATGTACATATGTGTGCATGCATGTGTGGAGGTTAGGAATCAACCTCAGGTGTTGCTCCTCAGGCACCATTGCTTTTGCATGTGTATGTCTCAGCCCCTCCCTTCTCTCTCTCTCTCTGTCTCTCTCATCTCTCTCTCTCTCTCTCTCTCTCTCTCTCTCTCTCTCTGTGTGTGTGTGTGTGTGTGTGTGTGTGTGTGTGTGTGTGTGTGGATGCACATGAGTGCTATGTGTGCATGTACACATTTTCCTGGGTGAGGGTACTTTTGTGTGAGGGTGATATGCATACATGCATATAGAACTCAGTGGTTTACATCAGCTGTGCTCCTCAATGGTTCTCTATCTTATACTGAACCTGGGTCTCTCATTTGAATCCAGAGCTCACTTTTCTACAAAACCACCTTCCTCCGGGGGATCTCCTTTCTTGCCTCCCAAGCTCTGGCATTAAAGGGTGTGGATGCTGCTGGTCTACACTCTAAGTCCCACACTTGGGAAACACTTTAACTACTGAGCCATTTTTCCAGCCCCACCTACATGTTTTGAAACAATCACTTACTGCTCTGGAGCTCACAGCTTAAGCTAGGCAGACTGGCAGGAAGACACCAAGAGTTCACTTCTCTCTGTGTCCCCAGCATGGAGATTATAGACTTACACCATAGATGCTGACTTCTTTTGTTTTCTTTTCTTTTAAATGGTTCTGGGAGTAAATCCAAACTTCTTGTGGTGTTAAACTTGAATGACAATTTACTGAACAATCTCTCTACTCCTTACTTCTCATTACATTAAGAAACACAGACACTAAGTAATGTTACCATAGTGCAATGAAGTTATTCTCTTACCCTTTTAATATATAAAAGCCACTGATTTACATTAACATAACATTTAACTAAATAGCCCACATAAAAATGAAAAATACTACTATATATGAAGAAATGATTGAAAAGACATCACATAGAATATATGATAAAAATGACTAGTAAAATTGATTATCCTTCTCCATCCTGATTTTGGACATTTATCTGCATTTCTATTTTATAAACCACATGTGAGTGTTGAAAATTCTTCCTGTTAATTAGTTTTTTAGTGATTGTAGCTAACTTATTTATAAATAATTAGTTAAGAGATATTGCATTTTCAGAAACTTTTCTAGATTTTATTTTCTTGATTAGAAAAATCATTGCTCTTAAACTTAGCATTTCATCCTTTGTGTGCAAAACGGATAAAAAGAAAACTGATGTTGAATTAGTTTACGTGATGTCAAACATAATTAGGAAAGCATTAGAATAATTTTTATAGTTAAATGTCTGGTTATTTTGCAATATTAAAATTAATAACACTTAATAACTGTAAATAAAATTTTAGCAAGGAAAACAAGGTATAAATATAACTCAATTTATAAATTCTATGTCTATTTGCTATATTACATGAGATTAATAAGAAAAACTGCCAAAGTATAAGTAGATATGGGCAGAAACCATGCTAATTTGCATATCAAATTAAGGTAAGATGAGAGAGAATAGATAATCGTTTTTAGTTTTGATTTTAAATATTCACAAATGTATGCTCTTACCTTACTCTTTATTTATATGATGAATTGGTATAAACTCAGAAATATATCATCAAATGAAGGGAAAAAAAACCCTAATTTCTAGAAATGCCAGACTCTTTCTACAGTGTAAATGTACTACATAAGGACATTACTTTGGCTTAAATGTTCATATTTGAAGAAATGTGGCCTTAGACTCCCTTTTACTCTGTTCTTAAAATTTGTTGTTTATTTAGTTTTGTGTCCTTACAATATTCATCTTTCCCTGAAAATGTTTCTTTGAGCTTTACTATTTGCATGTCACTGTGTTTTAGAATAAAAGATCTTTATTTTTATACATAATTATTAATTTTGTTTTTTATTTGTGTGTATAGTTGCCTACATGCAGTATGTATGTACACCACATGCACACCATGTGCCTGAAGCACCTAGAGGGGGACATTGGATCCCTTAAAACTGGAAGTATGGAGATTTGTGAAGCAAAACATAGGTACTGAGAATACAATCCAAATCATCTGCAAAAGCAGCTAGTGCTCTTGACTACTAAGTCATCATCCAGCTTCAGGGTAAAAATTATGTTTAAAAATGGTATAAAAGAGAATGACCATGTTGTTACTCATTCAATATATTGTTAAAGCTCTGTCAACTGCACATGGGAATGGAAATGGATAGATGAATGAATGTAAGGTTGATGGACAGAATGATGAATGGATAGGTGATTAGGTAAATGTATGTACAGTTGGTTGTGTGGGCTGAAAATCTAAAGCAACATGTTGTGAATGACTTTTAAAATGCATCTCTATCTATCGTCTGTATTTGCTTAGAGGGTCAGCATCACTTGACATCACAAATAGACCTTTACGTTCCCTTTTGAAACCTCACACTCTTCATAAAACATCAGAAGCTCCTACAAATTATAATCTTTCAGTGATAGTTCAGATAGTTGATCTTTCATATCTTATTCTTTAAATCTATTTCAGCTGATGTAATTGTTGTTTTTATTTCCTCGGATGTGCAAATGGGATGAGAGCTGTTCTTAAGCCTTTCTAGCTCTTTCTGAACTCTCACTGGCTGGTTCAACTCAGTTGTTTTGGCCCAAACCCTTCTCCAACTGACTGATTCAAACTGGAATTTCTTAGCTTCTGATTGAATTGCTCTGCCTGGTCTCAAACTAATTCTGGCAATAGCTTTAAATCTTCTGGGTTCTTCTCATTCTCTGACTCATTCTGTCTTCACCTGTATCTAGCATGTACTCTCTGCAACCTGTCTCTCTAAGTCTGTCCTGGTAAAAAACTCCCCTTTCTCTCCCTGTGCTGCTCTTAAGTAGACTCTCTTTCTTATCCTGTTCCCATGAGTGTAGGGGATATCCTGTCTCTGACTTATTCTGCCAAATTGTTCTCTGATTCATCATTTTGTCTGTCTCTCAATTATATACCACTTTCAAGCATGCTTGCTTCCTCTGAAAAGTAAACTTACCTTCATTGTTTGGAATTAAAAGCATGCACTATGGGCATGTCTGCATTCCAGCCATATCATACAGTAATTCAGGGAGTGTATGCATTTCAGCTGGATGACATAGCCCTAGAAGGTCTTTTTGATCCCTTGCCAGAGCAGCCATATATCTGGATTAAAATTCCTCTACAATTTTCCCATTTCTGGCTAAGCTAAATGTTGTACACAGTTTAATTATTATAAGAGTAATAATTATCAGTCCCATAAACTTAGCAGTCCAAATGTCTTTATGAAAGATCCACTGATGTGATGATCCTTCATACTGAAGTCCTCATCACTTGTCCTTTGTTTTGACAGGTCCATTTCAGCATCAAAGTTTTCAATCTGCCAGTCAGATTAATGATCTGTCCTTTTTTAACCAGTTTGTTGAGCTCTCCATATGCAGGGATGATCAGTTTTCTACATCATCTGCATTGCTATCTTTCTTCATCTCTTCCTTCATGTCATGTCTTTCATGGGGAAGCTTCTCTTATTCAGACTGGATCTTTATCAATTTTGATGGAATCCATAGTCTTTAATCACCTTTGTAAATACAGCAAAAAACCTCTTCCCCAGTATAACACTTTCCCTGACTTCCATTCTGATGTAAAACAACTTTAAAGTATACAAGTTAATCTAATTCAGGAGTTTATTTTTCTATAATCCAGTGTCTTTTTTTTATGGGAACTGGTTTATCCCAGATTCATCTATCAGTCTACAAGTACTGTCTTCTGAACTCTATGTATGTTCAGTATGCAAATAGCATACTTTTTGTAATTAGAGTGTAACAAGGTCATTTCTCTTCCTATATCCATTCTTTCTTTTTAAAATAAATTTATTTATTTATTGCTTCAGGTTACATCTCCATCATATTGTCCTCTTTCCACCCTTCCCACCCTCTACCCCCAACCCTTCCATCCCACTCCTATGGAGTGGAGTGTCCCTACATAACAGTCCCCTACCCCGGTTCAGAAGTCATATGAGGGCCAAAAGCCTCCTCATACACTGGGGGCCTACAAGGTAGTACCACCAGTGAAAACAAACAAACAAAGTCTATGTCCATGTTCCCTTTGGTACATTGGTTGTAGTATAGATATCCTGTACTATATAGCTAAAATCCAACTATAAGGGAATAGATGCCATGTGCATCCTTCTGAGTCTGGGTTAGCTCACTCAGGATCAGCTTCTCTAGTTCCATCCATTTTGCTGCAAATTGCATAATTTCATTGTTTCTGATAGCTGAGTAATATTCCATTGTGTAGATGTACCACAGTTTTTTAATCCATTCTTCAGTTGAGGGACATCTGGGTTGTTTCCAGTTTCTAGCTATTACAAATAAGGCTGCTATGAACACAGATGAGGAGACTTCCCTATGTCTCCATGAGGTGTCCTTTGGGTGTATACCCAGAAGTGGTATGGCTGGGTCCTGAGGCAAAACTATTCCAAGTTTTCTAAGATATCGCCATACTGACCTCCATAGTGGTTGCACAAGCCTTCTGCCTTTTAGTTAATTTGGCTAAGGGTCTGTCTATTTTGTTGATTTTCTCGAAGAACCAACTCTTGGTTTCATTGATTCTTTGTATAGTTCGTTTTGTTTCTGAGTTGTTGATTTCAGCCATAAGTTTGATGATTTCCTGCCTTCTGCTCCTCTTGGGAGTGTTTGCTTCTTTTTTTTTTTCCAATTCACCCAGTTTAGCTGTTAATTCACTAATATGAGCTGTCACAATTTTCTTTTTGAAGGCACTTAGTGCTATGAACTTTCCCCGTAGCACAGCTTTCATTCTGTCCCATAGGTTTGGGTGTGTTGTGTCTTCATTTTCGTTGGATTTTAAGAAGTCTCTGATTTCCTTCTTTATTTCTTCCCTGACCCAGTAGTCATCCAGTAAAGAGTTGTTCAATTTCCATGTGTGTGTAGGCTTTCTGTTGATTCTTTTGCTGTTGAAGTCCAGCTTTATTCTATGGTGGTCTGATAGGATACAAGGGGTTATTTCAATTTTCTTGTATCTGTTGAGGCTATCTTTGTGTCCGACTCTATGTTCGATTTTGGAGAAGGTTCTGTGTGGTGCTGAGGAAGTGTATTCTTTTGTGTTTGGGTGAAATGTTCTGTAGATATCTGTTAGGTCCATTTGGTTCATGAACTCTGTTAGACTCATTATTTCTCTGTTTGGCTTCTGTCTTAATGATCTGTCCATTGTTGTGGGTGAGGTGTTGAAGTCTCCCACTACTAATGTGTGGGGATCGATGTGTGATTTAATTTTTAGAAGTGTTTCTTTTAAAAATGTAGGTGCCTTTGTATTTGGGGCATAGATATTCAATATTGAGATGTCCTCTTGATGAATATTTGCTTTAACGAGTATGTAATGCCCTTCTCTGTCTTTTTTTTTTTTTATTAACTTCAGTTGGAAGTCTATTTTGTTTGATATTAGGATAGCTACTCCAGCTTGCTTTCTGGATATATTTGCTTGGAAAACTTTTTCCCAGCCCTTTACTCTGAGATAGTGTCTATATTTGTTAGTGAGATAATGTTTCTTGTATGTAGCAAAATGATAAGTCTTGTTTACAGATCCAATCTGTAAGTCTGTGTCTTTTTATTGGCAAGTTGAGTACATTGATGTTGATGGATATTAGTGACCAGGGGTTGTTATTTCCCATTATTTTGGTATAGGTGGTCGTCCTGTGACTCTTTTGGTTTAGTTGCTGTGGAGTTTTTTTTTTCCTCTTTTTTTTTTTTTTTTTTTTTTTGGTGTAGTTATCCTCTCTGGGTCAGAGTTTTCCTTCCTTCTAGAATCTTCTGCAGGGCTGAGTTTGTGGGTAGATATTGTTTAAATTTGATTTTTTCATGGAATATCTTGCTTTCTCCATCTACGTTGGTGGAGAGTTTTGCTGGGTATAGTAGTCTGGCTGGGCACCTATGTTCTCTCAGGGCTTGTAGTACATCTGTCCAGGCCCTTCTATCTTTTAAAGTTTCTGAGGAGAAGTCAGGTGTAATTCTGATGGGTCTGCCATTATGTGACTTGACCTTTTTCTCTTACAGCTTTTAATATTCTTTCTTTGTTCTGTACATTTGGAGTTTCAATTATTATGTGGGGAGAGGAGTTTCTTTTCTGATCTAAATCTGTTTGTGTTCTGTAAGCCTCTTGGATTTTTACTGGCATCTCTTTCTTTAGGTTTGGGAAGTTTTCTTCTATGATTTTGTTGAAGATATTTCCTGGACCTTGGAGTCGGGAGTCCTCTCTTTCCTCTATACCTATAATTCTTAGGTTCCGTCTTTTCATTGAGTCCTTGATTTCTTGGATGTTGTGGGTGATAAATTTTTTAGCTTTCTCATTTTCTTTGGATGTTGTACTGATTTCTTCCATCGAATCTTCCATGCCTGAGATCCTGTCTTCCATCTCTTGTTTCCTATTTTTGATACTCATGTCTGTAGTTCCTGTTCTCTTCCCTTGATTCTCCATTTCCTCTCTTAACTCTGACTGTGTTTTCTTTGTTGTTTCCATTTCCATTTTCATGTCTTGAATGATTTTATTCATTTTGTACATTTCCTGCTTGTCTTTGCCTGGGAATCTTTCATTGCCCTCTCTTTTTCCTGTTCAAATTGAGCCACTTTGGCTTAGAGATCTCTAATGGTATTATCCATTGCTTTTGCTTGTGAAATTGTGGATTCTTTGAATTCCTTCATAGATTTAAATTCTTCTTGAAAGGACTCTATCACTTTCCATAATGTAGAATTGTCATCGTTTTCATGTGTTTCAGCTGTGCTGAGGTTCTGAAGTACTAGCATAGTTGTGTTTTGTTGGAGTCATATGTCCCTGACTTCTGTTGTTTCTGTTTTTTCTCTGACCTTTAGCCATTTGGTTGTTCTTAGTTGTTTGTTCCTGTTGTCTTCTGGGCTTGGAGCTAAAGGGGGGCACTTTGGTGTAGCAATCATATTGCTTGGTGATCTGTCTCTTTCCACTGGCTGGATGGGGCCTTGTGTGGAGGTTCTCAGTGCATCTCCAAGAGCTCACTCCTTCCTGTTTCATTCCAATTGGGGACTCAGGTGAGGGGTTGTGATGGTGATGTGTTCCTGTAAATTCCTGGGATCCAACTGGTCTTCCTATAGATGAGTGCAGGTTGGCAGGCCTCAGGCTGTTGGGTGGGGTTGTAGCTCCCCTGTAGCTTATGTGTTGGACCATGTTTTTGGTCCTCCCTGGCTGATCACAGGGGATTCTCAGGGCCAATGTGTATCTAAAGCCAGAAGCACTCTGAGCTGGTGCAGCCTATTCCCAGTCAATGAGAAATAGCCCAGGATTATTTCACTGCTCTCAAGTCAGACCTCTCTATGTTGCACACTGAGTGTTCAGCCTGCAATTGTTCTGGTGGTATGGTCCTTTAGGTCAGGCACAGATTCTGTGGACTCTGGAGTTCCCAAGGCCTGTTGGAGTCTTGATAGGACCTGACTCCATGCCTGTAAGGTGAGTCACTCAGCAGTGTCTCCCAGTCGAAACCTTAGTGATCCAGGGGGTGGAACTATATATTCTTAAGCTCTGGTTTCCCACTGGAAGAGTCAGTACTAGCAAAAAAGTCTAATAATAATAATAATAATATTAATAATAGAAACCCCACAGTTTGCCCAGGGCTTGGACCCTGTGGTGGGCAGATCCACCTCCCACCCCTGCCGCTTTTTCTGCCACTTTCACAGCTCTGCCTATGTGTGTATGGAACTGGCTTTGGATACTGGCAAATGGGGCCATTGTCATCCAAGTTCTGGTACACAGCAGTCTGCGTAACCTGCAGCCGGAAGAGTATCCTGGTGCTCAGTCCAGCTGCAGTGTTTTTTCCCAATGACTGTAAATACAATAGAAGGGCCTATATGTATGTCCTGCACCCCTTTGGGGGTGCACAGATATGCCTGGGCTTTCCAAAATGCAGCTGTGGACCTGCTGGCCACTGGGTTGATGCTTGTGGAACCGTCAGCCGCTGTGTGCCCAGCCATGCTGCTAAGAGTGTATGGCACTCCCAAGGGTCCTCAACCTTTTGCTAAATAGCCAGAACGCCTGTGTGGGATCTGAGGGCCCCAGTAGGCTGGTGAGTAACCCTGTGTGGGGCCCAAATCTGCCAGCTGGGTATTAGAGTGGATCATACCCGGCATCTCTCCTGGTGGGGGTTCCCAATACCCGGACTCTGCGACTTCTATGCATGTCTGAGAGATGGGGAGAGTCCTGCCCAGGGACTTCTAATGGTCCATGGGTAGCTGGATGAGACCCAGTGGGGGTAGAGTCACTCAGATTTTTTTCACAGCGCCTTATAACTCTGTGGCTTTAAGGCTGTTTTCCCCGAGTTCAAAATGCATCCATGTGAGCTGCCACCATCTTGGATCCCTGGATCAATACTCTTCCCTCAATCCAGTGTCTTTTAGCAGCTGTTGTTCTTGCTCAGTGGCATTCAAAAAAGTTAATGTTAATAAAGCATTATTCGGTTTATTTCTGGGAGTTCTTATTCTGCCTTTTTGTTTATTAAGCATCTCCTTTAAGGTACAATTAGATCTTTCAATAACTGCTTGACCTGTAATATATTTTATGTTATAGTATCCAAAAAAGGTTTCATTTCAATGGAAACATATGCGGGGACATTAGCAGTCTTAAAGTCATCACTTCCAGTAAATGTGCAATCACAGAATCAGCCTTTTCAGAACTCAAAGCAGAAGAACATTAAAATTTAAAAAATGGTATGATGTACAAATTTTAATTTCCCAAATTCTGCAAAGGGAAACACATCCATATGTCAAATTTCATTTCACTGGGTACCCTTAGAATTACTTCCAGATGATAATAAAACTTGATTATACAAAGAATGAGTAAGACATGTGTACAATTTATTTGTCTTGTTGCCAATAGAAATGTTTCTCTTTGAATCTTCCCTGTGAACATAATGTTTTTAATGAAATGTTTCCTATTAATAATTTATCAGTCTCTTCATTTCCTTGTTCCAGTGGGCCAGGCAATCCCATATGAGATTGAAAATTGGTGATATCTAATGTATAATTTCTATTTCTAATTGTCTGTTTCAGGTGTATAAATAATAATGCTAATTCTGAATTATGAGAAATAAGTTCAGAAGTTTTTATATGTAACATAACATTCTTCATATTATAAGTCATTAATTATATTGATAGGTTCAGAGAAATCTAATATGACCATAAGAATTACATATAGCTCTGATTTTTGAAATAAAACATATGGGCTTTGAATTATTTTACTTATATTTCCTGACTTATAACCTGCTATTCTTGATTTAATTCCATTAGTATAAAATGCAGTAACTTCAGAAATTAGTGTCTCTTTTACTATATGGGGGAGAATCTGATTAGTTCTTATGAATAAAAGTTGCTTTCTTTGAAATATTTGTTATTAATATCTCCCAAATAATTGCTACAAGCTCTTTGCCAATCTTGATGAAGTGTGCATAATGAGATAATTTCATCATTAGTATAAGGTGCTATGATCTTTGCTGGGTCTGGTTCTGATAAATGACAAAGTCTTATTCTTCATTTATAATTAGACAAGAAATCTTTTCAATGTAAGTATTTAGTTTTAAACTCTGTTTTTGCGGTAAGAAGATACATTGTAAAATATTGTCTTCTCTCCACACAATTAGTCCAGTAGGAGAATGCATAGAAGGTAAACTATCTACTGTGTAGCTAAGTTTGGAATCTAGATGATCCTCATGTGCATAATGCAATTGGTCTACCTGAGTCTACTCTTTTTCTGGTTCAGCTATTAATTGTCTAGGATAAGTTTGAATCATCTTGTAAAGTTTGAAACAAATTACTCAACTCTTGAATAGTTAATCTAGCAGTAGATTGCCACCAGTTAATATCTCCCAATAGTTTTTGAAAGTCATTAAAAATTTGTAACTAATATTTATGATTTGTACCTTTTGTGCATAAATAGTTTGTTGAATTGATAAGATTCCTATATAGTTGATATAATCTCCTCTCTGTATCTTTCAGGAGCATTCTGTAAGCACTAACCAGATAAAATCTTTTTGATTCATTACACATTCTCTCTAATGTATTTGCATCTACATCAGCTAACAAGATATCATCTATATAGTGATAAATTATGGGTTGAGGACATTGTTTATGAATTATTTTTAGTGGTTGTTGTACAAAATATTGAAATAGAGTTGGACTGTTTAACATCCTTAAAGAAGAAATTTCCATTGGTATCTTGTCACAGGTTGAACATTGTTATAAGTAGGTACAGGAAAAGAATATTTTTCTCTATCTTGCTCTTGTACAGGAATAGTAAAGTAGCCTTCTTTTAAATTGATTATCATTATAAGCCATTCTTTTGGTAATAAATAAGGTAAAGAGATTCCAGTCTGTAATGGATCCGTAGGTTGGAGCAGTTTATTTATAGCTCTTATGTTAGCCAATATTCTCAAATTTCCAAATTTCTTTTTAGTGACAATTACGGGAGAATTCCAAGGACTTGGAGACTGTGCTGTACATTGAACTTCCAGTTGTTCTTGTACCAGTTGCTCAAGTGCCTGTAACTTCTCTTTTTTCAAGAGCCATTGCTGTACTAGTACGAGTTTGTCAGTTCACTGTTTTAAACATGGGACTAATGGTTTCCTGATACCTCCAGAATTTAGTGGAGCTGTTCTGCCATTGATTGATGGACTACTTGTTGGCTAATACCAGAGCAGTGTTGCCTTCTATAACATCATGCATTAGATCACCAATATCTAATTTAGTTTTCTCTAGTTGCTCTGTAGATTGATGACAGGAAATACCTGACTCATGATGTTTGTTACGGGGTATTAGTAACCCATTCAGGGAATTTCCCATATTTAAAGGATTATCTCTTAGGGAGTTCACCATCAGTAAGGGATTACTTCACACATACCTTGTTGATCTGCATTTCTTAGGCCAATGTGTACCCTTACTACACATTCTACAAATCCCAGAGGGCTGAGGTCTTCAAGAGAAGTTTCTAGGAACTCCATGCCTACAATTCCTTTTCAAGGGACCTTGTCTTCCATAGTTAAAACAATGAACATTTGATGAATAGGATTATTGTCCATTGCTTGTCCAATTACATTGTCATTAGGGTCAATATCAGCAGTAGTTATAATCCATGCATCCATGGGTGCAGACTTAGCTTTTAAAGGTCTAAGAACATTTTTACACTCTACATTTGCATTTTCAAAGCCTAAAATTCCAATTAGTACCTGTCTCTAATCTAGATCTGATATTGCCTTGTTGATAAAGCATGTTAATCTATGTAAGAATACAGCCCTATTCACTTGAAGTGGTGGCAGTCATGAAGCCAGCACAGCTGCTTGACAGAGTTCGAGCAAAGCTGAGTAGGATGCCACATTCTCTATCCTTCTCTAACTTTGGAGTTTTGGTATTGGAGACTTTCTGCATTATGATTCTATTTGTATCTTTTCCTGAGAAAAATTATGTCTGAGTCTTTTTAGGAAAATCCTAAAATTAACTTTATCTAGCCATTATTTTAGAATTCTTCCTTATGCCCTGGAGATAATTAAGCACAGATAAGCACATAGTTAGATGACACCATTACTTCAGGAATCTTCTTGGAGTATCTGTTCCTGAGTAAACTCAAACAGTATAATTGGGATATGGTAAACAGAGACAATTGACAAAACCTGACTGGTCAGGAGACTAGGTTACAGATTCAAGGCCTCTTTTTATCATAGGCTTAGTGGTCTCTAAAAATATAGTTTAAAGCCAGAAAATCATATAGTGGACACTCCTAAAGGAGTAAAATTCAATAAATAAGATAGATTGACTAAAACAAACTTTTTCTACTTTATAGCATATATGATGAAATACATAGTAAAAGAAGTTAGGTATTAGTATTTGCTACTCATAAAAACACCAGTTCAGATATTTTCTGTTTGTCTGGAATGCTCTCAAACTTCAAAGTCTGCCAGTTTAAAAGTGGGCTGTCATATATTAATTGTGTTTGCATTGGAGAAGACATTCTTTAGGTTTTTTAAAATTGTAGTTATAGGGATAATAAAATTATTATTATTGTTATTATTATTATTGTTGTTGTTCTGTTTGTATTTTCTAATTGTAACTGAAATCGTAACCTGGACATGTAATGAAAAATCAAACACAGGCTCTGTACCACTTGGATAATCATTAGTCTGTCTTTGTTCTCTTAACTTGTATAAAGAAACAACTGTTTCCTAAACTGTCAGCACAGCAGAACCAGCCTGATGGCTAGTCAGCTTTGAGATTTCCCTGACCATACTGCTTGGCTCATTCCCCATCCCTCTCTGACTCTCCTCAAAAGCCCTCCAGGAAGCCCCTGACAAGGCTTTGCATAATCTCTGTGAATGATGTAGAAGTTTGTCTTACTCCTCCACCTTATCCCAGGCTAGTAAAGGTACTAAAGTACATTGTATAATAATAGAGTCATTAAACTGCATCTTTTGTCTGAAAACAGCATACTGGCCTTCATCTAACAATTGATCATTCATGATATTAATACCTTTAGACTTATGATGATTTTCCATAATTGTAGCTTCTTTTCTCCACCATGTTAGCCATTGTAATTGAGAATCAGCTTCCAGTACAACTGCTGTTAAATCTTTCCAGTCTTGAGGAATAATCCTGTTTTATGTAGCCCAGGTATTTTAACATCTGTCTCATGTAGGGTAAGTGCATTCCACGAGTTATTCTTGATTTTTTAAAATATTTAAGATATTGTATTTTAACAGGGGTCCTGGCTAGTTGTTCATTTTGTGAATTTTCAACATTTTCTAGTCTTTGTTCATGAGTAACTGGGAAGGTTATTAGGGTGGTCACCTTTCCTCAACTTTATTAATAGGTGGTATTATAGGTTCAATGACCTGCCTATTTTGATCCTCATTTGCATTAGATACCATAGGTTCACAAGTAAGTACTTCCTGTTCTCTTACTTTCTCTATCTCTTATCTATCAATCCATTGTACTACCATAGCTAATTTTTCTTGTTGTACAGCTAGTTCTTCTTGGTATGCAGTTATTTTTTTTTTCAATTTTTTTGAGAGGATATATAAAAAAATACAATTTAAAGTAAAAAGGACTTTACTCCAGTGCTCACAGCTTCCACAATTACTGCAATGGCTTTTTCAAGTAACATTTCTATCCCTCAAGTCCTACCCTTTCTCTTAAGGGAACTGAAGTGGAGTCCCCAGTTTTGAATTCAGGAAAATTATCTTTTCATATTACTTAGTATGATTCACCATCTCAGAACATAAAAAATATAATAGTTCCTCTGGATACAATCCCAGGTGAATTTCTCCTCCAAGGCCTCCAAGGCTTTCTGTGAAATGTCTCCTGTCCTCTGTGACATTTCTGTCACATGGACTCTGCTTTCAATAATGTTGGTGGGCTTTCTCTTTCTTCATTCTCATTGGGTTTTCCTTCCAACCATGGTGGGTGCCAGATGTAATTATAATTTTCATTTCCTCAGATATGGGGATAAGGTGATAGCTGTTGCCAATTCTTTCTAGCTATCGGCATGTCTGTATTCCAGCCATATCATTCTGTAATCCAGGGCATATCTGTATTCCAACCAGATCACATAGACCTAAAGTTCTTTACATGAGATCCCTTGCCACATAATCTATGTTTCTGTATTAAAATTCTCTACAAGCTGCCATGCCTGTTCTAGAAAAACTTCTCTCCTTCAGAATCTTTTACTTTAAGTCTCATAATGTTCTGAAAGACAACACAAAGCCTTTGAGCAAACACTGTTGGCACATGAGGTATATTAAGGAAAGCCTGGGTAATTGGACAAGTTCAAGTAGCCCTGAGAATAATCATGAAGGAAATATGAACAGTGGTTGGCGAGAGTTAGTGGAGATCTGTGTTGAGGGGGTTACAGGTAGATGTCCAAGGATTGGTACAAATTAATTTTCCAAGGCCAATATCAGGATGAACAAAGCCCCACCTCCAATACTTCTTCCACAAGGGAATCTCTGTTTCTTCCATGAAGGATAAGCTGTGCCTGCCTTTTTTAATAGTACATGTATTCCTATTTCTTAGTAGAGTGCTTGGAAAATTAACAGATGAACCATGAATATATTTCAACTGAAAATTAAGGGACTTTGTATACGACTTGAGTTTTCATATTTTTATGTTGAAAATATTAATATTTAATTGGTGTATATTTTCAGGTACCAACATGCATACCTACAAAGACTGACAACATTTAATGTTTCTTAGTTTCAGTAATCTACTTCCTTGACTTACAAATTAGCTTGATGAAGTTACTGAAGGTTTCAGATTAGTTTATACTAACTACAATAGAATGTTAGCATATTTCTAGAAATTATTTAAATTTTTCTTATATATATTTTCTTTATTATATTAAAAATAATTCAGCAAATCTCTGTTTTCCCATTACTATCCTATTTCTAGAAAATGTTTCCTTAAACCATTCTCCTTTCTATTTTAAGGCATTGAGAATGCTTATTGTTCTTCATAACTGAACCAACACATGCCTTATTTTTCAATACTAAATATATTTGTGTCTTGTCTACATGATTCATTACATTTAAAAAATGAAATTGTGCTTGTCTTAAAAATTATTCTTCCTTGAGGTTGTAAAAATAATCATTCCATTATAAAATGTTAAAGAAGAAAAAACCTTAGTGGTTTCCAGAGTTTAAGATTTTTAAGTGTCAGTTTTTAACCTGCATTTTCTTTTTGGACTTTAGAGTTCACATGATTCCCAAGCAGTCATTTACAAAACTTTGAAGTTGGATATGTGTATGCATATATTATTACAATCAACAAGGAAATTGCCATATCTTTTATCACATTCTGTAATAGGTCTGTCATCTTTCACACAGAGAGAAAAAAACTACTGCTGTAAATGAAGATATGCTTCTCTCCATGATATCACAAATGCACAGATTTTGCTTTAGAAAATTTACTTTTTCCCCCTTGAGTGATGCTGAAGCTAATTTCTCACTAGGACTGAAGCAGTACAAAATTAGATTGAACCAATGAGGCACATTACACATTTGAGAGGTCTGTCTAGTGTGTTGCTTTGATAATATAGAGACACATTTATCCCTTTGGTTTTTTAATTAATATTATGTTCCAACTTGGTCAGAGCACAATGATCTTTAGCCAGATGTTTTTAGACAAATGACTTGCATCAGCTTATCCATAGTCCCATGGGGCCATAGCCTCAAGAATGTCATTAGTAATTACCTGTCAAGTCCACTTAAAGCAGTCTTAAATAATTAACATGTTATCACTTCGACAGACTTGTCTCTTCAGTGACTGTGCAACCACATTACACTCCCAGCTGTTCCTCATTCTTTTCTTAGTTCTCTCCTTAGACTTTTTTTTTTTCCTTAGATTTTTTTTTTTTTTACAAAGGGCTAAGTGCGTTGGTACTGAAGGACTCTAGCAGGCTTAAGCATGGCAAGCATAGTACAGGTAGATCTGGCCCATACACTTCCCCCTTCTTTTCGGTACTGTTAGATTACATTTCTAAAAGTAGAAACTGAAACTGCAATTTAATTAATTATTGTGGTTATTAGTAAGTATAAACTGTAAGATTAGGCCAGCAGAGTAGCCAGCAGCTTGGTAGAGGAGCAGGTGGGAGGGGGATGCTGGCCTGCATGCCTTAATTGGTTGCCTGATTTATCCTGGGGAAAGAGCCCCGGGACCAAGGGTGGCCTACACCACCTGTAACCTAAACTCTGTTAATTAATATAACTTGTTATATTAGGCCAGTAGAATTAGAATATTAGGCCAGCTGGTAAGCAGCTTGGCAGAAGCTTCGCCTGGGTTCGAAGGGAGTCTGGAAGTCCGACTGCCCAGGACTGCTTGGACTGAGGGTCTAGAAGCTGCCACAGTATTTTCTCCAATAATTAAATACACCAAGACCTTTTAATGTTTTAATGGATATCTCTTAACAGGGCAGACTCTCAATTAGCTACTCTAAATTAACCTGGATCACCTAATCCCAAACTACCATGTGCCTGAGATTACTTCCAGAGTCCTCAAGACATCTGTCTCCTTCTGTATCCCAGAAGAAAGAGAGAGAATCTCTGTGTGTGCTCAGGGTTCCTGTCTAATCTCATGAAGTCCCACCTTCTTATACTCTTTATACTCTTTCTGCCCAGCTAATTGGCCATAAACTAAAATATTTTTTATTTTACTAGAAGGGGGATATGTAGAGGTTAAATAAATTAGATTTAGAAAATATATAGGAGTTTCTGACCTCTACACGACTTTTATTAACCAATCAAGAGAATGCCTCAGAAGGGGTGGTAACCAGATCTCAGCATTGAAATTGACCTATCAGAAGCAATGATATTAGAACTTCCACAACAGGAAACCAAACATCAAGGGTTGGGAATCAAAAATCCCCATTTGACCACCCTAGTTAGCAAGTGCAATCAGCACTTACCAAGTCCTGCCTTATTCTAACACAGACTTCCACTTTTTCCCACTTAAAATGAACACTTGCACAGCTATTTGAAGCTGTTTCTGGCCACCTGTCTCTACCTTTATAAAGATAAAGGATTACTTTGTATTTGAAAATTGGTGCTTGGGTGTGGTCTGTGCCTAACCCTTGGTCCAGAGGGATATTACTCTTCCTACACTCATGAAAATTATTCAGAACATCTTGAACAAGTGCATGGACAGTTAAACAATAAGTCAGCCAAACGTAACAGAACTTGCTTTTTCAATATGTCTGGTAATGCTTAATTTTGATATGCAACCAGATAAGGTAGAGGGAATTAGGCATATTCTTTAGTACAGAATATATATATATATATATATGAAATATCATTTTAAAATAATTATATAGCCTTATACCTGTTTGAAAAATAATTGAGACAAGGTCTTGGGATCAATACTAACTCTTGATCCTCCTGTATCTACCTCCTGACTGATGGAATTACAGGCACAAACCACCATGTCCAGTTTATGAAGTTCGGGTGGTCAAACACAAGACTTTGTGCATGCTAGGTCAGCAACCTATGATTGAGCTAAAGGTTAGAAGCTGAAATATTAAAATTTTGTTGGCCTGTTTTGAGAGGGTTTCTTACAAGCTAAATTGTCATCTAATAAAGATTGACCAGAAGAGGAAGTTATAGCAAGCCTTCAAATGACACTGTTACAAATATTGTTCACAAGTTAATAGTAAGAAACTCTATGCTGGTGTTAAAATGTGAGGGTACGAGGAGAAAAACAAACTTGCAGTATAAAAACAGTTCACTAATTCTGTGGTTTTCAGCATGAGTCGTAATACAGTCTCATCCACACTTGAAATATTTGAGTTTCATTTTCTAATATACAAACTTGATTTAGAAAAACTTCCTAAAGATATAAAAATAAAACAAGATAGCAAGATGATACATAAAATACAATTATATAACAACAAACTCCAGCAGGGTATTGGAAAAATTCTTCTTACTAGTTAACTTTATAAGCAGATACATAATTTAAAAAATATAAACTTTTAAAAACATCCCTTCTCATCTTTAAATTATATCTGGTTTCATTTAATTTATAGTTTATTTCAAGTACTTATTTTAAAATTGTAGTTACCCAAAGGCTTCATGTCAATTGCTCCAGTAGTTTTGAAGATGAGTCTGAGTCATGCTGATATAAATTTAATTGTGGAAGTAGAGATAATCTCTCCCTGTCCCTGTCTCTGTCTCTGTATCACTGTCACTCTCTGAATGTGTCTCTGTCTCTCATATCTGACACTTTCTGTGTCTCTGTCTCTCTTTCTCTCTGTGTGTCTCTGTTTCTGTTTATCTCTGTCTCTCTCTCTGCCTCTTTATATTGTTCTATTCTCTCTCTCTGTCTCTCTCTCTGCCTCTTTATATCGTTCTATTCTCTCTCTCTCTCTCTCTCTCTACTCAGAAATGTTACAGAGATGATTCTGCTTACTACTAATATATGTAGATATCATGGAATGGAAGGCAGATGAGGTTATCAACCTGTTCATATTCCCCACAAAACCCCATAGCAATGGGGGCATTGGATCAGCTACTTTATGTTTTGTGAGGTTTATTTAATGTTTATTTATTACTTCAAGTTACATCTCCATCAAAGACCAATCCCTACACCCATCCCAATCCCACCTTCCCACTTCTTCCCTCTTCTCCCACATATCCTACTCCACAGTTGTGGGGTGTCCCTACATATCAGCCCCCCTGATTTCAGCACCCATCTAAGGCTAAGAGCTTCTTCTTGGACTAGGGGCCTACATGACAGTTCCACTAGGGCAAAGTGTCCCACTAAAAGGTAACAAAGTCTATGTTCCTGTTCCTTTCATTCTGTTAGTTGTAGGATAGTTATCCTGTATTATATGACTAAAATCCAGTGTACAGTGTATACATGCCATGTGCATCTTTCTGAGTCTGGGTTAGCTCAATCAAGAGGGGTTTTTCTAGTTCTATCTATTTGTCATCAAATTTCATGATTTCCTTGTTTCTAATGGTTGAGTAACATTCCACTGTGTAAATGTAACATAGGTTTTTTTTTTTTTTAATCCATTCAGTGGTTGAAGGGCATGTGGGTTGTTTATAGTTTCTAGATATTGCAAAGAAAGTTGCTGTAAATATAGTTGAGAAGATGTCCTTGTGGTTTGGTGAGGGATCTTCTTGATGTATGCCCAGTAGTAGTATGACTAGTTCTTGAGGTAGAGCTATTCCAAGTTTTCTAAAATATTGCCAGACTGATTTCCATAGTGGTTGTACAAGTTTGCACTCCCACCAACAATGGAGTAGTGTTCCCCTTTCTCCACAACGTCCCCAGAATGTGCTCTCATTTGAGTTTTTGATCTTAGCCATTCTGACAGTTGTGAGTTGGAATCTCAGAGTTGCCTTGATTTGCATTTCTCTGATGATAAAGGATGTTGAACATTTCAAGTGTCTCTTAGCCATTAGAGATTCCTCTTTTATGTATTCTAGTTTAGCTCTATTCCCCTTTTTTTATTGGATTATTTGGTTCCTTGGTGTTTAATGTCTTGAGTTCTTCATGAATTTTGGATATTAGCCCCTGTTAGATGTGGGGTTGGTAAAGATCTTTTCCCAATCTGTAGGTTGCCATTTGTTCTAATGACAGTGTCCTTATCCTTACAGAAGCTTTTCAATTTCATAAGGTACCATTTATTGATTGTTGGTCTTAGAGCCTGAGCTATTGGTGTTCTGTTCAGGAAGTTGTCACCTGTGCCAAGGAGTTCAAGCCATTTCTCAGCTTTCTCTTCTATTTGATTTAGTGTGCCTACATTTATGTTAAGGTCTTTGATCTACTTGGACTTAAATTTTGTGCAAGGTGATAAATATGGGTCTATTTGCAATCTTTTACAGGTTCACATCCAGTTAGACCAGAAAAATTTGTTGAATAGGCTATCTTTTTTCCACTGTACATTTTTGACTTCACTGTCAAAAATTAAGTGATCATAGGTGTGTGGGTTTATTTCTGGGTCTTCAAAAAGATTTCATTGATCCCTGGTCTGTCACTATGCCAGTAACATGCTGTTTTTATTACCATTGCTCTGTAGTATAGCATGAAATCAGGGATGAAGATACCTTCAGATATTTTTTAATTGTACAGGATTGATTTAGATATTCTGGGTTTTTTGTTTTTCCATATGAAGTTGAGAATTGTTCTTTCAATGTCTGTAAAGAATTGTGTTGGTATTTTGATAGGAATTGCATTGAATCTGTATATTGCTCTTGGTAGGATGAGCATTGTTCTTGGGTTCTGTCTTTTTATTGAGTCCTTGATTTCTTGGATATTATGAATGAGAACTTTTTAGATTTCTCAGTTTCTTTGGTTGGTGTACTGATTTCTTCAATCTAGTTTTCCATGCTTGAGATTTGGTCTTCCATCTCTTGTGCCCTTTGGTGATACACACATCTGTAGTTCCTGTTCTCTTTCCTTGGTTTTCCACATCCAGGATTGTCTCTGCTAGTGTTTTCTTTATTGCTTCCATTTCCAACTTCAGGTCTTGAACTGTTTTATACATTTCCTGCTCCTATGTGGTTGTCTTTGCCTGTAATTCTTTCATAGCTTTGTCTCTTTCTCACTCTTATTTTTCTGAGTTTACTTTGAGGTCCTTAATGGAATTAGCCATTCCTTTCATCTGTGGAATTGTGATTTCTTTAAATTTTTAAGGGATTTATTTTCTTCTTTTAATGTCTCTATCACTTTAATAAGTATAGATTTGTCATCATTTACTTGAGTTTCAGCTGTGTTGGCATGGTCAGGGCTTGCTTTATTAGTATAGCTGAATTTGGTTGGAATTATATTTCCAGGACTTTTGTCAGTTCTGTTCTTTTGCTGACCGATAGCCATCTAGTTGTCCTTCTCTCTTTATTCCTGGTGCCTTTTGGACTTGGTGCCAAAGAAGGAACTTTGTGTGGAGGCTGTATAATCTTGGTGACCAATAGCTCTCCACAGGCTGGGTGGGGACTTGTGTCATGGTCTGGTTCACAGTAGGCCTCTCATATCTCACTCCTTCCGGCTCTGTCCCAACTGGGTACTCAGGTCAGGGATTGGGATGGATGTGTTATTCCCACCTGCAGGTTCCTGAAATCCAGCTGGTCTTCTTGGTGATGTTGGTAGTGTTTGACAAGCCACAGACTGTAGGATAGAGCTACAGTTGCCCTGCAGCATAGGCATCAGGATCATGATCATGGACCTTGGAATCTGCTCTTAGGGGACTCTCAGTTTCAATGTGAACCTTACAACTAGAATCATTGTGATCTGGGGCAGCCCATATCACTCAAGCAGCATGCAATGGTCCAGGCCTGTTTCACTGTTGTAGGGTTGGATATCTCTGTTGTAGCCTGGGTGTTCAGTTGAGTTGCAAGGCAGGCATCAGCAGGGAGTCCCAATGTGGAGTCCACAACCTGTCCACAGTGGTTGGACTCTGGGAAGGTCAGCTGCCTTTTCCAAGCCAGAATCGCCATGCTCCAGACCAGTCTGCCTAAACTGGTGGGGTTTCTATCTATTTTCTTGTAGCTAGAGAATCAGGACTATGGTCATGGTCCTCTCAGGATGCTCTCAGGTAGGGGGGTCCCAAGATCAACCTGTGCCTCTTAGTCAGAAGCACTGTGATCTGGTGTATTCCGCATAACTTGGACAGCATGAAATGGTTCAGAACTGCTTCACTGCTCCAGGGCCAGAGATCTGGGTGCTGTAGAGTGAGTGCCCAGTGGAAGTGTCAGATAGGTATGAGCAGAGATTTCAAATATGGAGTCCACAGGGTGCCCACAGTGCTTCAACTCAGGGGACCCTGGCTGCCTTTACCCATTCAGGGGTGCTGTGTTCCAGAACAGCCTACCTGAGTCGGCCGGGCTTCTAACAGCATCCCTGTAGCTAGGGTTTCAGGACCATGGTTATGATTCCTCCCAAGCTACTCACCAGGGAGACTCAGGATCACCCTGTGCCTCATAGTGAGAAGAACTTTATCTGGTGCAGACCACTTGCTAGAGCAGTCTGCTTTGGTCCAGAACTGCTTTGTTGCTCCAGGTCGAGATCTAGATACTGTACACTGAGGCTGTAGAGTGAATTCCAAGCCAATATGAGCACGAGTAGGGAGTTCCAATATGGAGGTCACAGGCATTCTATAGTGCTTGGACTCAGGGGAATCTCATCTATATTTTCCTGGTGAGGTGCACTGTGTTCCAGAACAATCTCTCTGAGTCAAGGGACTTCTAACAGTTTCCCTGTAGCTAGGGTGTCAGAAATGTGGTTACGGTCCTCCCATGCTGCTCAAAGGGGAGTCTCAGGATCAACCTGTGCCTCTTGGTCAGTAACACTGTGATCTGGTGCAGCCTGCCCACTTGGGCAGCACACTATGGTCCAGAACTGATTTACTGCTCTGGACCAAGATCTAGATGCTGTACAGGGAGTGCGCAGCTGAGGGGGCAAGAAAGGGTGAGGGGTAGGGAGTTCCAATAATTAGTCTATAACATTTACACAGTGTACTTGGACTCAGAGAAGCTTAGCCACCTGTTAGCTCAATTCCCTGGTACTGGTCAGCCAAATGCCACCATGCTGCAAATCCCAGGGAGAATTACTGTTATGGCTTACCATCATGGCTCTGTGGGTCCTCTTTTGGAAGTCAGAATGCCTGCATGGAAGCTATGGACTCAGGAAACCAAAGAGAGCCTCTGTTTGGAGGTCGAAGCCACCATCTGAGGTTCTGAATTGATCAGATCTGTGAGCTTTTCCACTGTGGAGGGAAGTGCTCTGTCTCCTGTGTCTGGCATCTATGTCCTTTCCAGTGTCTATCTATGTCCAGTACCGAGTTGTTTATTGTCCGTGTCTTTGTCAGGCAAGCTCAGATGGGCTTGTGCCTCACAAACTGCTGTTCAACAGAAGTATATCTCTGCAGTGGTCCAGTTCGTCCTCCTGACGATCAGAATGTGTCCATGTTTATCACTACCATCTTCTTCCCCCAGAATAACTATTTCTAAAGCTTTCTGCTGTGATTCTACATTTGCAATGCATTAATAGATGTGACTGTCCCAGAGGTATGCATACTCTGAAGAGATACTTTTGACTAGTGCTCTTCTTCCTGTTCACACTTCTTAGGGTGATCTATTTATTATCCTGGAGCTCTAGAGATGTTATCAGTTAGCCCTGCATATCTAATGCATTAAGTTAAAGGGGGTTCCTTATAACGTAGACATTGATGTGCGGTTCACAATTAAGTGAAATGTGGAAGGCTAAAGGCACAACTTATTTTACCAAGCTTACTTGAGAACTTATCTCTGTGATAGAAAGTTGACTCCTGGACACTTATGGACTTGAAATTTCTCTGTAGACATCACCAAAGCTGTGTAGTCGAGTTAGAAAATTGATGTGGGAGAAATCTACTCCATGTTATCCTGAAGGTTTAACGTGTGCTCAGATACCTGAGACCCCAAAGATCAGTGTTATTGTAAAATTGCCAAAGTGGGACAACCAACCAAAGTACTGACTGATTCAAGCTACCTGCACATCCTGGAGTTGTTAGTGAAACCTCATTGACAGCTCAAAGGTCAGACACATTTGGGATTAGCTCCTCGTCTTAGTTAGGGTTTCATTGGTGTGAAGAGACACTATGACCACAGCAAATTCCAATAAGAAAAACATTTAATTCGGGCTACCTTACAGTTGAGAGGTTTAGTCCATTTTCCTCATGGCAGTAAACATGACAACACACAGGCAGACATGGTGTTAGAGAAAGAGCCAAAAATATTAAACCTTCATCTGCAGGTAGCAGAAGGAGACTATGTGCTACATTGTGCATAGCTTGAGCATATATGAGACCTCAAAGCCCACCTCTCTAGCCACACACTTCCTCCAACAGGGTCACATGTACTCCAAAAAGGACATACATCCTAGTAGTGCCATTCTCTGTGGGCCAAACATTCAAGCACATGAGTCTATGAGGTCATACTTACTCAAGCCAGCATCCCTGTGCTCCTCATTGCTGTGCAGTCTTCTATGCACAATGACCAATGTTACTCTCCTAAGTCCTCACACCTATCACATAAATATTGATGAATGATAACTGTAGTGAATACATCCACTGTGATCTAATATATACATGTGTGCTTCTATACTTAGAGGTCAGAAAAAACAGAAACAGGGTCCACACATACACATGCAGAGGAGGAAAGAGATGAAGAAAGGAGGAAACTAACAAAAGGAAGAGTTGTTTTCCTTCTTCTCTACTGTTAAAAAAGATGCATATATTTGATTTTCCAATGAAATAAAATTTAGCAATATCTTGAGACAAAAGATGGCAATGTTCTGTGCTGAGAAAAAACCTTCCTGAAAATTTTGATATCATACACTTTCATTAAAAATGTGCTATTTGACTCCAAGTAAACATTGATTTAATTTTCACCTTTAAAACTGTTATTAGATGAGCAGTTAAAAAATAATTGTTATTATCTTCATTCATTATTTTATCTTTGATGAATGGAAGTTTGAAATTTTTTAAATTCCTCAGAAATTCCTGATTTTTTTGAGTTTTTTTATACTTTCATTGTTTTGCTCTTTTTATGTATGCTCATTAGTTATTAGTAATGCATGGGAATTATTTATTAAGATTAGCTATATATTCTGAAGATCATTAATGATTCAAATTTCTATTTTTAAACTACATTTAGTCTCGATTTATGAATGTTTTCTTTTACTCTATAAAAATCTGTTGTGTCATTTTACTTATTTATTCAACTATAAGATTAAGATTAGAATGATCTTTTGTAGTTCAAGACTAAATATTTATTCTTATTGTTTCATAATTCTAAGTTCCTTTTTGTACTTTACTTTCATACCTTATTGAATAGCACCAACTAACAGGAAGAAAATCTACAGAAACTAAGCATTGATTTCAATAGGCCAGTCAGCAAGGAGCCATTCTTTTCATTCAAAATACTTTAAGAAAATGATATCTCAGGTAAGTCTGAGCTCTTGAGCAATATGAAGGAGAAATAATGTGTTTCTTATGATGTGAGCTGCTTAAAGCCTCAACATAAGTAGACCTTTTAAAGCAGAGAAACTCAGTAGATATGAAACCGGATTTATTACAACCATATCTTTGAACAACTGCCTGCATTCTTTGGCTTATCTCTTGCATTACTAAAATACATTACTCAGCTTATCACTGCTGTTAGACTGTAGGCAGTCCAACAGGAAATAAAAAAAGCACATTTGGTTATTTGTTGGGAAGCATACAGAGGAGATGCACAAGTGTCTTGAAATATGAATAAACTCACTTTGAAATTCAAGTACAAAACTGTCATTCAGAAATCCTTCAGATACCTTTCAATTAAACTTTATTTTAGCTTTATTCCTGGAGAATATAGAGTCTAACCATGCTACTGTTAATTTCTATATATTATATATAAATCTGACAATTGTCATTTCATATGAAATTTGTAATGGAGGTTCATATTCACCTTTCCTCTCTCTCTTATGACCCTTCTATTTTCTGAACATTCACAAGGTTGTGGATTATTCCAGCTGCCTTTCTCAAAATTATAAATGCATTTTATCTGGTAAAAGCAGATGTCAAAGCTTGATTCAGTAATTATCACATAAAATGCAGCTATACATATGTATGACTTTATCGGGTAATAGCAGGTACTGGATATTTATCCCTGAAGCCACAGTGATTGCATATTGTGAATTTATGACTTCATGGTATCTACTATGCTGAATGCTCCCAGAATTATCAAGTGAGAAAAATCCTCTCTCTCTCTCTGTCTCTCTCTCTCCTCCCTCCCCCCTCTCTCTTCTGGGATTATAACACATATTTCAATACACATTGTGTGTACAAATCTAGGTCACTACATAAAACAGAAGTTACTGGCAATGACCTCAAGGCATAGGAGTTTAAATATACCACTTTTTTTTCAGTGTGGGACAAACATTCATAAAATTTATGGAAACTTATATAAAGTCAACTATCTTTCTTTGGACAATGAGAAAAATAGCCTTTCTCCTTTAAAAAGTCATCACTGTCTTATAATACTTTACTTGGAGAGATACTTCATAAAGCATGGCTGTTCTTAGGGTATAATATAGAGCTCAGAAACACCTAGGACAAAACATTTCCAAATTCTGAAACAATGCTTAAATTGGCTAAATGAATTTCAAGGTAGCTATAGCTGAGGAAATGACTGTTTCCTTTCCTTATCCCTTCTGACCTCAAAATGCTAACTCTTATGACTTAATTTTCATTTTCATTGAGCAATCTAAACAGATGAGAAATCAACCTGCACATTCTGTGCCTACTTCTTTTCTTTAAAAGGTGAATGTCCCTGAGTCCACTCTTGAATTGCTTATCAATAATACTTATTTTCCATTCTTAATGGTAACATTCAAATTTATTAAATGCACTTAAACTGAGGGCTCTCATATTGATACCTGCTAACATAACCATATGATGGTTAATCCCAAGTATCTCATTAATTTTCACCAAGTTCCCCAAATCACTGGCTACTTTTCATGTTCCCATGTTATTCCAAGCCTCTGTAGTGTCCTAGAAACTAGTAACTTGACATCCTCATACCTACAGGCATCTTCTTTCTATTTGAACATTTTTTTTTTTGGAGAACTTCATACATGAGTCCTGTATTTACATCATTCTCCCCTCTACCTGTCCACCCTCCAGCTTTTCCCATGTCCCTACCCCCTTCCTATTCACTCTCAAATCCAACTTCCTCTAAGTACAGCCCACTTATTCCACTGAGTGTTATTCATGTGGATGCATTTAGGTATTACCACTTGTGGTTGGATAAATTATCAGTGGGTGTCTCCCCAAAGAATACTTATTCTCCCTCTCTCAGTAAATATTGATTGCCTATAGCTCTTCATTTAGAGGTGATGCCTGTGAAATTTCCCCCTCCATATTGGGCGTCTACAAGGTAGAAAATGCAGGCTTACTACTGCAAATGTAACTAGTTACTCATGGTGTAGAGATCATGGTCTTGACAGGAGAAACTACTTCTTCAATTTTCCTACTTGTGTGTCCTAAATATTCATTCTTATACTCACAGATAAGTGTAGATATTATCTCTAGTCAAAGAAGCTTCTTTTTGCAACAGATGGAGATTATTAAAGAGGTCTATGATTGGTCAAAATGCTGAAATAAGTGGCCTTGGAAGCCCAACCCTAAAGAATAAATCTGCAGTTCATAACTACACCTGAGCCTCGGGGAAAACCATGGAAGACCTACAATGCATTCTGCTAGCTGGAACTTGAAAGACATGACAGGAAGAAGCACCCATGAAATGTCAACATTGTAGGTTGAGTGAAATCTGAATGATAGCAATACCAGTTAACCTGCCTAAGCGACATCTTAAAGACAGTCTGCTTAAAGCTGTGTTCTTGATTGTTTCCTTATATATGCTTCTTTTGTTAAAAGAAACAGTGACCATGATCATCATGAAAATGTCACAGGAAAACAAATTCATAAATGCAATTAATGTATGCTATTATTTTTTTAATGTTCTATTTTTAGTCCTCTGTCTTCTGTATAAAACTAGTCCAGCTTTCCAGATGGTCAAGCCAAAACATTTGCAAATGCTCTCTATTGCCTTCTTTTTCTTTTTTTTCTTTTGCTATTTTATAAGGTTATTTATTTATTCATTCCTATATTCTAACTGTAGTGCCCTCCCTCCCCTTGTCTAGATCCTGCCCTCCCACATCTTTTTTCATCTCCCCCTAATCTTATCCTCAGAAAAGAGGAGATCCCCCCCCCCACCATCCTACTCCAGCACATCAAATTGCATCAGGACTGAGCACATCCTCGTCCTTTATAGGGCCAGGCACTGCAGACCTATTCGGGGGAAGTGATCAAAAAGTAAGCATTAGAGTCCATGTCAGAGACAGCCTCTGCTCCACTTGGTAGGGGACCCACATGTTGGCCGAGCTGCTTGTTGGTTACATATGTGTAGGGGTCCTACATCCAGTTCATTCATACCTTTTGATTGGTGCTTTAGACTATGTGAGCCCTCATGGGCCTAAGTTAGTTGTCTCTGCTGGTTTTCTTGTGAAATCCTTGTTCCCATTGGGTCTTTCTTCCTTTGCCCCATTTTCCATGCTCCACCTAATGTTTGGTGGTGAGTCGCAGCCTCTGTTTGGATACTCTATTGTATGGATGTTCTTAGAGAACAGTTATGCTATGCTCCTGTCTGTAAACATGACAGAGTATCTTTAATAGTGATTGGCATTGGCACTCCTTGGGGAACTCTGACATTGTTCCTAGCATTGGTTGTGCATTCCCTCAATT
This sequence comes from Lophiomys imhausi, assembly GCA_907164525.1. NCBI lineage: Eukaryota > Metazoa > Chordata > Mammalia > Rodentia > Muridae > Lophiomys > Lophiomys imhausi. The sequence goes on along the minus strand of CAJQZJ010032178.1, from coordinate 8,052,512 downwards.
TCTGGTATGTCTTTATACATGCACATCTTGTATACAGCGTAAATTTTGGATTGAAGGTTTTGTGGGTGGGTTGGTGATCCCCTCCATCCTCTAGAAGTCCTACCTAGCTAGAAGGAGGCTTCTTCAATCTCTGTATCCCCTTCTGCCAGGAGTCTCAGCTAGGGTCACTCCCAAATCCTTCCAGAGACCTACCAGTCTACTAGCAAACTTTGTCAACTCTGCTTTCTATTAATAAAATATCTGTTACAGATTTATAAAACTTTAGATCTATTAAATTCAGATATACCAGTTCATAAACAAAATTCAAATTTTAAAAAAGTATAAATGTGAACACTTATTTGCAATAGTATATGCAATACAATATAAATATCAACTAGCTGAAAATACCAAGACATAAAACAAAAAATTTAAAATGATTTTACATACTACTTGATACCACATGGTAAAAGGTTTTGTTAAAGTTTTGACTTTCTGGTTATTTGATAAAATTTATGTTATGATCATTTTAGTAACTTAAAAACATTAAAATGTATTCTTCCTAAGGATTTGTGGAAAAGTTAGAATAGCTTTTAAGTTTAAGATAAAATTTTTGAAATTTGAGTTTCCTAACCTTATTTTGGTAATGCATCATGAAGAGGTAGTTCATTGGATTGTATACCTTCTGTATGAATCCTTGGAATCTGGCATAATTCAAATACTTTTCAATGTGACACTTAAATTCCTGGCATCTCAATTTCCATGTGGCAATATGTGGAGTTCCTTTTTAAATGGACAATATTCATTAGCGGGTTTGTCAATGATACACATTTTTAGTCATGCATGGTGAGTTTTATGTTACATTCATTAATATCTTAAAATAAAAATGGATGAAATATCTGATTTATGTTCTTTTACACTTCATATTTTTAGTAATGGTATATGTTTATGACTTATGAGCCCAGGAATTTTTGTAATTTTTATTTAATGGTTTTCTTATCAACAGTTTTTTTCAGTTAATATTTATTTGTGTGTGTGTGTGTGTGTGTGTGTGTGTGTGTGTGTGTGTGTGTGT
>CAJQZJ010032178.1:8026627-8051451 GCA_907164525.1 Lophiomys imhausi | reverse complement strand
TGTGTGTGTGTGTGTGTGTGTGTGTGTGTGTGTGTGTGTGTGTGTGTGTTTTGGATGCAATATCTTCAATTCTTCTCTGATTTGAGACATCTTCATTTTGATTTATTAGAATGAAATTCTAAAGTTAAAAATACTCAGCCCTGCAAGCATATATATGAGTAAAATTATATGGTTATATTTAGGAATCTTTATGTACATGCATTTATGCATGAAATAACAATTAATGAAAAAGAGGGCATGTATCTGAAAGAGAGTAGTGATGGGTATATGAGAAAGTTTGAAGGAAAGAAATATAAGAGAGAAATGTTGTAATCTTAGTATAATCTCAAAAACAAAATGTTTAAGAATTATGCACTTCACATTTGGAAAGCATTTCTTCATAACAACTTCTGGTTCTACAACCCTCTACTTTATCACCTCATTTCCTGGCTTTTTCCACAAATATTCCGTGTATGAATAAAGCACACTCATTTGATGAAACAAATCTATTCTCAGGGGAACTTGTAGAGGAGAAAGTCATTAAAGCTAAAACTTCGTTCGCTTCATAGTATACCTGTCTCTTTGCATTATATGTATTCAGGTTTGTTATCCCTATGCTGGCAACCTGGTGCATGCCAGGATGACCTCTGCAAACAATTTCTCTCTGGTCTTCAAAGTCTTTATTCTCGTCACTGCATGGTCTATCACTGCCCAACAAAGAAAATGATCCCATTAAAATTAAAGTTGGATCACGTTGCTCCTGTATGCAGTATCATGTTACAGTTTTACAGACTCACTCAGCATCAAAGGCAAAGTCTATGCCCATTAAGTCCCAAAATAGCTGACTGCTGATTACTGCCGTGTCGTGTCTCCATCCTCTGCTCCTATAGATCCGCTGCATCTGCTGAAGAGAGGAGCCTTTACTCTATTCCTCCACACCTGTGTCTGTCATTATGCTGCCTCCTGAGTGTGCTCAATGTTCTTCATCTGCTTCTTCTTTGTTGTCTTTATTTTGATGTCATGTTCTCACAGAATTTTCTCTATTCGCTTTTCCAAACACTTTGTAGTTCTTCTGACCTTTCTTTGTTTTGTCTTCTCTTTATCATACACGTATTAGATATACACGTATTTTGCAGGCTGAAAATATGGTTTCACTTAAAGCTTACCAATTAGGGTCACCTTGGACTTTCAAAAGATATCACATTATTTTCTATTTTCATCACAAGAAATTAAATTCTATGACAATTAAGATTGTTTGTATTGCTGCTCATTTTCAATACAGAATGCCAAAAAATTAGAAGGTAGAACATATTGTACCCTTTATGTTCAATTCACAAAAATACATTTAAAATTCAAAAATGCAATAGATTTAACTGCATTTATTTCAAGAATAATACATAACTTAATTCTAAGGCTAAAATGGTGCAATTTTACCAAATTAATAAAAAGTTGTATGCTTATTAATAAAATTCAAAATACCCAGTAGACTGTAGATAATGTTCATTGGCAAAGCATGTGTTCTGTGTATATTTGGCCCCAAGCTTCAATTTGCCAAATTATTTTAAAAAGTAAAAAAAAAAAAAAAAAAAGATGCATTGATAAAAATACCATCTCCATTCTTTTAAACCTCATCTTCAAGGATTATTTTATGTAATGTGTTCATTTCCTGATTTTGCCTCTCAAAATCCTATTCATCAATTACGGCCAAATTCAGTTTGCTTTCCAGGAAGAGTTGTCCCTGACACAATAAACAATTCCTTCCCTCTTGGAAGTTGTTTTGTTCATACAATGTCACTAGACTGATCATTTGAATGAATTGCTGCTGTAGTCGATGTTGTTCTTAACGCTCACAAACACATGAGATCATGAAAAGCTGATGATAGAAATATCCCCTTGACAAGAAACTGAGCTACTTGGGAATCAGTTTTATATTTAAATAACTTGAATGCATAAAAAATGTCTCATCTTGGACATTTAATTTGGTGATAGACAAATGGCTATTTATAATGCTTGGTGGCCCAAACAGAAACTTCACTTATGAAAACAGTATTGTGATAAATATTATTTTATAATAAATTGTGGTAATATTATCACAATTTATCTCCTGTTCTGCAAAACATGTAGAATATACATACCATGTAATCATCAAAATGGACTTTACTAATTCCATTAATAATGTTGGCCTGTTTCAGACAGATAAAAGATATTACAGAGTTTTGACATGGGATATTAAGCCCCAATTGGTACATCTGCAATGCAACTTAAACTTAAGGCTCTGGGAATACAGCAGAAAATGATGCAGAATGAATCTAAGAGCCAAAGGACCAAAATGCCTACTACAAGATAGTATCTTTTAGATGTTACAGAAAAGCTGCACCTATGAAATCCCAACAAAATGTGCACGTAAATCATACTTGCACCTGACAATTCCAGTTAGCATCCCAATGTGGATAAGGGAAATTTCACCTGGCCTCATGCTTAGATGCTTAAATAGCATATGCTGAGAGAGGGAAAATGCCTTCTCCAGGAACAAGTCCACTGTTGGTTACTCAATCCCAAGTGGTCAGCTCTATTAATATGTACATTCAACCAAGACTAAATAGATTCATTAGGTTGTGTTTTTGCAAGTGTGTTTGTGTGTCCACATATGTGCATGTGTGTCTTGTATGTAAGTAAAAAATAATAACTGAAGAAGAGATCATACATTTATAAAAGAGTTGGGGTGACAAAAGAGCACTTTGAGGGGGAAAAGGATGATTTGAAATAATGTAGATACAGTACTCATGTGTGAAAAATCTCAAGAAATAAACCAACAAAGACAAAGCTTTATGGGGTTTGTATAGGCTATCACACTATTTGGTATTATGTACCAACAGCTGTCATTCTGTCACCTATATAAATGATCCTAGTAAGTGTACATTAAATACAAATTAAATGAAAAATATAGAAAATAAATAAATTTTGATGTTTGAATAAGAATGGTTCCCATAGGCTCATATGTTTAAATATCCATTTCTCAGTTGCTTTTTCTCTATCTGTCTCTGTCTTTGTCTGTATGTCTCCTATGTCTCTCTGTCTGTTTCTTTTTTACTCTATCTGTCATCTGTCTATCATCTATCTTTCTCTCCCTCTCTCCCTTTCTCCCTTCCTCCATCCCTCCCTCCCCTCCCTCCTCTCTCTCTCTCTCTCTCTCTCTCTCTGTCTCCAACCTGTGGATCAAGATGTAAACTCCAGCTATTCCTGTTACCATACCTTTGTTCTGTTATGATGAATTCTCACCCTGGAGGTATCCAGTCTTGCTCTCCTTTGACATGTTTTACTCTGCTTTAAAAATATTTTCTTTGCAAATATTATTTATACATACTAAACTATTAAAATATGACACCTTCATACATGCACATAATGTGTTTTGATCATATTCAAACACTATGCTTTCTCATCCCTTCCCATTCATGCTGATCTCCTTCTTCTTCCCTACTAGTCCCCTTGTACTTTCATGTCGTGTGTGTGTGTGTGTGTGTGTGTGTGTGTGTGTGTGTGTGTGCATCTGTGTGTCTGTAATACCTGGTAAATTTTGTTAGGATTGTTTACAGGAATGTTGGGCATCTTACCAATTACTGGTCATCTGAAGAATATCTGTCCCCTTAGCAGCTATATATAAATCATTAGGAAGGGGTATGATCTTGGCTCCTCTACTTCCATAGTCAGAGTTAATGAGTCAAGCTTTGTGCAAGCCCCCTGCAGGTCATCATACAGGATATGCACCCCAGAGTACAACAACTGTGTCATTCCCTCAAGGAGGAGTTCCATATCTTCCAACCACGCCTTCCTCCAGTTCCTGAAATCATTTTTTTAAAATGTACAGGATAACTATACTACAGCCAATGCACCAAAGGGAACAGGAACATAGACTCTGTTACCTGTCAATGAGACACTTTTCCCTAGTGGTGCTGCTTTGTAGGCCCCCAGTATATGATGAGGCTCTTAGCCCTCATATGACTGCTGAGCTGGGGTGGGGGACTGATATGTTCCTTTTCTCTTATTCTCCATTTAAATCTTAGGTTTGCAAATGCCTGTGTCTCTGATACTTACCACCATTAGCAATTATATGTTAATGTATTTGCCTTATCCTTGGAGAAGATCAACAGGAACAAAATTTCTTAAGTTCTTTCATGTTCAGAATATTCTACCAGGGCACTTTTTACATGAAAAGTCATTATTTTTGTCTTTGACTTCCATTTCTTGAGTTGCTACTTTTTCTTTTTCTTTTTTTCTTTTTTCTTTCTTTTTTTTTTTTTTTTTTTTTTTGCTGACACAGGATTTGTGTTGAAATGTGTTATGATATTCTAATCTTAATTTTTCTTTGAAAGTCATCCTATTTTTGTTTTGGTTTGGTTTGGGTTTTTTTGTTTGGTTGGTTGGTTGGTTTTGTTTTTGTTTTTTTTTTGTTTTGTTTTGTTTGTTTTTGAGACAGGGTTTCTCTGTAATCCTGGCTGTCCTGGACTTCTTTTGTAGATCAGGCTGGCCTCAAACTCACAGAGATCTTCCTGCTTCTGCCTTCCCAAGTTCTGGGATTAAAGGAGTCTGCCACCCACCTAGCTTATCATCTTATTATTTTAACCTGGATGTCAAAGTGGAATTTCCTATACCTCAAGTTTCAGTAATGAGCATAGTTTCTCTTCTGTCATTTCATAATAACACTACTAGTATGAATGGGAACCACTTTTCTGTTGCTATCACTGAATGCACATCAAAAGCAGCTCAAGAAAGGAAAGGTTTCTTCTGACTCATTGTTGATGGGATAAGGCCCATCATGGCGTAAAGGTGAAAGAATAAGGTGGCCAGTCATTCTGACTCAACAGTCAAAGAGGAAAAATGAAGAAGGGCAGTTCTCAGTCGTTTTCACTTTTCCTCTTTTTGTACAACATGGAACCTTTGCTTGCGAGATATGCTACTCTCATTTAGGATGAGGCCTTCCTCCTCAGTTAAACCTCTATGGAAGTGCCCTCAGAGATATAACAGGAAGTCAGTCTCCTAGTATATTTAAAAGCCACTCACATGGACAATGAGAGTTATTCATTGCAGTGCATGTTACAGCTATAAATATTCTGTTTTAACATATATGTTTTGAAAATTGGTTAGGAAGCTTATTTGTGAATGTATTTGTCTTGATTCTGTGAGATAGAGTATCATGTATCCCAGATGCAGTGAGTCCTTTATCCTCCTGCCTGGAATTATAGGTGTGTGTTCAGTTTATATAGTGCTGTGAATCAAACTTAGGAGGCTTTAATGCATGCTGGGGAAGCACTGTATTAACTGAGGTACATCACCTCCCACCCCAGGTGATGTAATTTTAATTAGCTTATTCAACATTTTATCTGTTTCTTTGCTTGATTTTCTTCTTTATATGTCTCTCTCTCTCTCTATATATATATATATATATATGATCTAAATTTCAATTTTAATTATTTTATCAAAATTAGTGAATATCATTTTTTCTCTGGTTATAAATATTTCAACTTTAATTTCTTTGAAGGAGTTAACTATTGCATTTATTTATTATCACATTCATTTTAATTTAGTCTTCATTTCAGCAATGATTCATTTATTTGAAATTTCTAAATGTTTAAAACTGTGTTTTGCTTCTGTGCTGCCTTTCCTGGTTATAAGGGAATAAGCTACGTAATTAAATGTTTTGTACATGTGCTCTGTGGCATAACTCCATTGATATTTTTGTTTTGTTCCTTCTGTTAGAGTTCAAAACTATTTGTATTCTTAACCTGGGCCACACTTTATCTCAACTGTTCCTTTCACCCTACTAATCATAACACTAAGTTTTATTCCACATCCAGATATTTCTTCTTCCTGTACAAACTCATGCAATAAGATATTTCTGGTTATTAAACTTTAAGTATCTATATGGGACAGACATTCTCAGCCATTTAGATTTATAGCCTGTGACCATTGTTAAGTAATTAAATGAATAGGTATCTGAAAGCAAGTGCTGTGACAGTATGGCAATCGATTGATATAACCCAGATGGTGACTAATTGCTCACTGCATAAGTGGCCCATACACTAAAGATATACTGGGAAATATAATGATTTGCATCTTTCCCTGGTTAGTATGATTCTATTATAATACACAACTGAAAGTGGATATATTGTTAATTTATTAAATGTTTCACTGAACATTGTCAGACTTCAGGCTACCTGAGTTAACTGGTACTGTTTCTTGGACAATCACTAGTCAGGTTGCTGGATATTTTGGTTAATCATCACTATTTTCTCAAATTGATACTGATACAAAATGTAGAGTTGCTGATGTAGAGTCCAATTTGTTTATTTTTCTTTATTTGATTAATGGTTGTTGTTTTGGTTTGGTTTGGTTTTTTTTTTTTTTTTTTTGGTGTCTCATTTATTTACTTGAGACGAGGTTTCCAGTATCCCAGGCTGGTTTTGAAATTGCTATGTAGCTGAAAATGGCCCCAAATTCATAATTCTACTGCCTTTATGTCTAGAATACTAGAAAAATAGGACATCTCTGCCTATATCACTCTTAAGTTATTCATAGAAATTGCCTATATTTTTCATCTTTTTTGAAAAATCTATATTCAGTATATTCAAAGATCTTGAGAGACTTATACTCCCATGATGTTGCATATATATTTATGTATTTACATATTTACAAGTTATTTCTTTACTAGTTATTTTGTGTTCGAACTAACACTAATAATAAGTGATATAAAGGAGAATAAGAGAATTTGGTAGACTCAAAATATATAGAGAGAGGTGAATAAGTACAAAACCAAAAATAGAAAAGGATAAGATAAAAATAAGGATGTCTCAAAAAGTCACAAGAGATCATATAATTATCTACCTAAAAACACTATAGTACATATATATAGGAATGTGAGTACACGTATGTAGTTAAAATAAAAATTTCTAATCTGGGCAAACAATGCTCTCTGCAAGAGACAAACCATCTAATAAAATCCCCAACATTAAGCATAAGAAGTCCTCTTTTCAGCTGTTGGTATTGGTTCACCAAGAGATTCCTCAAACATTAGAGGCTATTGTATTGCCTTGGTTGTTCCCCTAGAGGTAGAAGGTAAGTCCCCATTGCTGAACATACCATGCATTTCAGACACATGGCTCAGAGGTTCATAAACTGTAATGATCTTCAAACCGAGCTTCCATGATCCTAGATGGTGCCATGCAAGCTTCCAAAGGAGGGGAAGCATCCACCCAGTTATGAAGTCTACAAACCATAATGAGGGCCAAAATAACACTATAATTCTAAGGGTTTGGTGGTGGTACCCATCCCTTGGTAGTAACTAACAATGCTCTAATTGGACTTAATACATATTCAACAAGACAAGAGGTAAATCATGCCTAGTACTAGAAACTTAGCCAACTTCCAAGGGCTAGTGAGGTCAGGAATCTTGGAGGAAAGCCTGCAACTATTCCTTTATTAAATCAGCATATTTGCCAAAAACACTCTAAGTACTTGTTCTTATTCACACAGATAAATGTACTCCTTTCCCAACATAAATGAAATGTCTCATTACAAAAGACAGAGACCATTACAGAAAACAACTGATCAGCATACAGAGTGGTGAATTGTGACATAATGGTGCGTGTTGCTGGATATTAGGGGTTGGGACTGAGTGTCTAGGTCTTGGGTTGAGATTGAGCTGTTTCCTTCTAATGTCCTGTTGGATACCAAGCCAGGATAAAGAGAACAGGCAGCACTGTGGCAGCTTTTCCCATGGTCTGCAGGCAGTATTCCCAGGATTGCCAGAGAAAGCAGGTCACCCTCGCTGCTAGCATATTGGTTGGTGTGCCAGCGCAGTTAACAGAAATCTTTCTCTGGCATCAAAAACTCTGTCCAGATGAATCACAACAGCTCTGAGGAAGCTATTTGGTGAACCTTTATTATAGATTGTGTCATGATGGTCTTAACTCTCCCATGTTCCCCTAAAATCTATTAAATTTCATAAACTCTAAGATGGGTGAGAAGTTATTAACAGTGGAAAATGGAGAGGGTGATTTTGGGGTTGTTTCATTCGAATGGTGGACATGGAGCTGCTGGCAATGCTATATTTACATGGGGAAAGGTCCTAGACACTGGGTCCATCTGGAACTCACCTGTGACCTCCTGTGGTGTTGTTTCTACATACAACAGTAAAGGTAGCCCTTTGAGGGGGTGTCATATCCCCCAGAAGGAGGTGGAAGCATGGAGAAAGTGGTCCCACTCCTATCTTGTCAATCTCAAATTTTAGATTCCCAGTATTTGGACTTGCTTGGTTCTCACCTGTTTCCAGAAAAACACCCCTGGAGCCACATCTAACAGTGGAGCAGAGTTCCAATGATACATCTACAACACAATTCTTGTAACAAAGGCTCAGGAATCAATTCATAAGATACAGTAGAAATATTGTAAGAGCCAGAGGAACAGGGAATTCGCATTAGATCGTGTCTCCTAGACATGCAATACCTACACACATAAACTCTCAACAAAGTGGCTCTCTAATTATGATCTGAACAAAGTGGACACTAATAGACATTTTAAAATGGATGTAGGGAAAGCTTAGGAAGCTTCAAGCTTACAAAATGAACTACGTAGAACCAAGGAATCTTGAGGACAAGAAAAACAGTCTTCCTCAGGGAAGAGCATATGAATTGGTTATCCAACACCAAATATTCAATCTTGAAAGCATGCATATAAGTAATTTTATACTGACTAAGCAGGTAATTTTTATATATTTATGTACATGTATACTTAAATATGTGTGTGTGTATTTAGAGGATTTAAAAAGAAGGACATGCAGAGGAAAATGCTATAGTTATAATCTCTAAAAAGTAATATTTGTCAGTATACTTAAAATGAGTATTGAGTAGGAAGTATAATGGTATTCTCCCTTCTCTAAAGAATGCTGCCATTGCATAAATATGCATGAAATTCTCCATAAATATGAATGAGGAGACAAAAGAAATAGAGGGTTGAAGGGAGGGGAGGAAAAGGCAGAGGGGAAGAAAGAGGGAAGAGAGGAAAAGGACATAGGCATAAAGAACAGATCAAAATCGATTTAGTATATATTGAAATTACTCCTTTAAGGGAGAGTAGGCATTTCACTGTCATAAATTTTGAGGTGATAACATGAAAATAAGTAAAAAGCTTCTTTTTAAGTGTTTTTCATTTCTAGTTATTAGTTTGAGGATGAGGCAGAAATGATCTTGAAATAAAGACATAACTCCGTGGATTTGAGGTGTTGTGATACTTGTGAGCAACCAGGAGTTATCATCTAGAAGAGGATGAAGACAGACTATATTATATCCAAAGCCACTATAAAAATATCTGCATAACCAGCAGTTATCATCTAGAAGAGGATGAAGGCAGACTATATTATATCCAAAGCCACTATAAAAATATGCACATAACCAGCAGTTATCATCTAGCAGAGGATAAACACAGAATATATTAGATCTAAAGCCACTATAAAATTATGCACATAACCAGCAGTTATCATCTAGAAGAGGATGAACACAGGCTATATTACATCCAAAGACACTATAAAAACATGCACATTTACTTATGGAAGAATGTTTCAAGGAAAGAAAGAATGCATGTTTGAATCAGTTACCCTGCTTAAATGAATATAACAAATAACTTAAATGTTTCACAACTTTCATACTATTATTAAAGCATCATCAAGACACAGAGACAAATCAGCTATGTCAACTCAAACAGAGTTCACTTTTCTATCACAGAGAGGATAACATAGAATATATAACTGTAAAATCATTTTCTAGTTTTTGGGAAAGAGCTTGGCGAGATGTTATTTTCCTGCTTGGTTTAGGTTTGCTTTAAGGTGATTAGATGGCCAATTGTTATCTAAGTGAAAAAAAAAACCTTTGTGATAATACCAATTACCAATTGTCAGAATATAAAAGAACTATGAAATTATTTATACAGTCAAATAATTTAATGCTGCATACATACTAATAAGGAGGATTTATAATGTCCATGGAAGCAGAATTTCTATAGAGAATATTTAGTAGGAATTTATTACTTCAACAATAGGTAAACTGTTACATCTTTCCAATAGTAACCTGGGGGAGGAGTATTTAATTAAGTATTAGTACTTAACTATATTCATGAGGCTGCCTATCAGCATTCCCTCATGAAGCCTCACCTCTAGCAGGTGATTGGTAGAGACAGGAGGTAATATTTCTCAGTACTGTAGCCACTGGTATGTTGCCCTTGCTCAAGTAAATACTTCTCAGCCACGTTCATGCATAATTAAATGCAGCATGACATGTATACATGAAGATAGCAGCAGAAAGATTTTAGTGGGAAAGGACATGGGGTTAGGAGAGCATAATGTGGAAGCGTATAATCAAAACAATATATTATATATATGTATGAAACAGTCGAACAATAAACAAAAGTATATATAAGAGTTTGAATGCAGACAGAAAGTAGAAGAGGAATTCCTCTTATACGTGTAATATCTGTATTATATATTAACATTTGGTTTTGTGTATTTAATCTGTTTAACTCACCCACAAACCTTCCAACCATCACTTAAACGTCCTCTGCATTCATTGTTTTCAGAACCAAGTCTAAAGTCTAAAGGTGATATTGCTTTGCTGGTGATACTTCAGTCAAAAAAGTTCATACTTTCTCATTTCCACTGGGAGAGCTGCAGTTTACAACAAGAATGTAAATACTATATTTATCTATTTTTAAACAAGCATTACTGATAATTGTTCTTTTTTCTACGAAGCAAAATACATCTTCTAGCCACTACATTGCATAAATGATTATTTATTATGGAGTTTAATATTAGCCTGTCAAAATGTGGGCGACATCTTACTTCAGTGGTGAACTAAAGGAACTTGGAGCTGGAAGGCTTTTAAGGATCATCTGTCTAAATCCTTCATTTTACTAATGAGGTCCCAAAGTCCAGACGAGGCAATTGGTTTTCACAGGGTCAGTCATAAGTCCATGAAAGGTTAAGACTACAGTGCTACATGCCTTGCTCATTTGCTTGCTGTCATTACATAGAGGGCGCATTGTCCTCCCTTCCTGGTTCTAATAAGCACCTACTTACCACTGGGACTTGTTTGAATGACAGCACTTACCAATACGCTGGTAAAAATATAAGATTCCAGGGTATAAGTGTAAGTAAGCTTTTACATAAAACACAAACTTCATTACTAATTCTTGATTCCACAAATCATTAAGTAAACCATAGGTGTCCAACACAGTCAGTGACACATCCAGCCTTATATGCAAAGCTTGGCAGGGACTGTACAGTGTACTGTACCTCTTACGCATTGCACACACAGAAAATAGAGTGCAGTCCTCTTGTTTACCCAACTTGAAACTGCAACTTGGTTATCAATTGTATTGATAATTATTATTATCATTAATAATTATAACCTATAAGATTAGGCCAGTGGAGCAGCTAGCAGGCTGACAGGAGGCCAGCAGGCCTGGCCCAGCTTAACTATAAATAAACTGGTTATGAATCAAGGAAGCCATCTGATATAAACTTTGAGCTTCCTACATTTACATTCACACTCATGCACATACACACACACACACACACACACACACACAAACAAGCCCCTCCTCCCCTATATACACACTGTATACTATAATAAACAGGTGAAAAAAAAAGATTTTAAAATGACAAGAGAAGAAACTCAGGATCTGCACAAAACTACAGTATAGACCCTACTGTAAAAGTAAATATGCCGGGCGGTGGTGGCGCACGCCTTTAATCCCAGCACTTGGGAGGCAGAGGCAGGCGGATCTTTGTGAGTTCGAGGCCAGCCTAGTCTACAAAGTGAGTCCAGGACAGCCAGAGATATTCAGAGAAACCCTGTCTCGAAAAACCAAAAAAAAAAAAAAAAAGTATGGTAAATACAAAAACACAAGGCAAATTTATTTACTATATCTTACTTTAGGTACCCCAAGAATAAAGATGTTAACTGTGATTAAAATGGAGTATTTACTTGGCTCAGTAGTTAGAACAATAATGCCACACAGTGTCACTTTCCAAATCCTTAAACCTGAGAGTATGTTATAACCTTCAACCAGGGAGACTTTACATATGTAACTAAATTAGGACCCTTGGGATGGTTTATGTGCTCTGGATTCCTCAGTTGATTCCAATCACTGTTTTGTTTTGTTTGTTTTTTACAGAGGGACTCACACCTTGTGCCAGATAAAGATTCTAAAAGTGGGCCCAAGTCTTATCATTTAGATCATTGAATCTGGTACCCATGCTCTGAGTGCTGCCTAACTTTATGTCAACTTGGCACAAGATGTGCTCATCTGAGAGTAAGGAACCTCAGTTGAAAAAATGCCTCTATAAGATGAGGCTGTGGAAGCCTTATTATTAATTATTATTATTATTATTATTAATGTTTTCCAATTTTTTAAATTAAAATATATTTTAAAAATACAATAGATTCTACTTAGGGTTTCCCTTCCCCGAGTTCCTCTCAGATTCCCCTGACTTTCCCACCCACTCAAATCCACACTCTCTTTTCACTGTCTCATTCAGACACAAACAGGCATCCAAAACATAATAATAAAATAAAATTAGAGAAAGAAAAATAAAATAGGATGAAGAAAACAATCAGAAGAAAAACATGCCAAAGAAAGAGCTCAACAAACACACAGAAAAATACATATTTGTACATACAAAAATCCCATAAAAACATAAAACTGGAAACTATAATATATATGCAAAGGACTTATAAAGGGGAAAAAAACCTGACTTAGAACCTCCAAAAATGTCACTGGAGTTTGTTTTCTTTTGGCCAACTATTGACGGGTATGGAGTCTGCCCTTAAGAATGGTTTGTATGCCCACTGAGACTGTTGGGGGAAACTACTTTTTACTTGCTGGCAGTTATCAATCAAAAGTAGCTTCTGAGTTACAAATGAGAGCTGTGTCCACTTCCCCTCTTAGAACTGAGACCCCATTAGTCACAGACCTGTACAAGCCCTGTGAACGCTTCCACAATCTCTGAGTTCATATATGCATTGGTTCTGCTTTGTTTAGAAGGCTTTGTTCCTCTGTGTTCTCCATCCCCCTTACTTCTTGTACTTTTTCTGCCTTATCTTCTGGAGGGTTCCTGACCCTTAAGAGGAGGGAATTGACAGAAACCTCTCACTAATTACTGAGTGTACCAAAGTCTCCAATTCTCTGCATATTGTCCAGTTTTGGGTTTCTGTCCTTGTTCCCATTTACTACAGTTTTGGGTTTCTGTCTTTGTTCCCATTTACCCTGTTCTCATGATGGTTGAGACACTATCTACGGATATATCAGAACGGTCTTAGGAATCATGTTATTGCTACATTTCTAGCAGAACAGTAGTATTTGGTTTTTACCCTATGTCTCTGGCCTGTCTAGTCTTAGCCACCCCAGCAGTGTTGGAGATGGGTTCAAAATCATGGAGTAAGCCCTAGAATCAATTAGCCATTGGTTGGTTACTCCCACAAGCTTGGTGTCACTATTGTACTAACACATCTTGCAGGCTGATCACCATTGTAGATTGAAGAATTTTTAAATCAGTTGATATTTACCTTTCTCCATTGGCAGCATACAGAGTACCTTCCAGTACCATGAATATTAGTCAGTAGAGGCTAAAGGTCTAGGTGGTCACATGGTAGACTTTGCCATATTCAACAATTTGTGTAGCTGTTGTCTTCAATAATAGGACATTACCATCAGCTTTTGGGGAGCAGTCAATAACATTGGTAGTAGCTTGCATTGTTTGGGGGTTATTATTGGGTACCTTTGTCCTACAACTCAATTGGATGTAACCTATTCTCTAAACATATGTTCCTAATTAGTTATCAATGGGGAATTATCCAGCCCATTATAAATGTCACCACTCCTTGACTGGTAGTCCTGAGTTCTATACAAAAGCAAGTCAAGGAAGCAACAAACAGCAGGACCAAAAGCAGCATTCCTCTAGGACCTTAACATTACCTCCTCTCTTCAGGTTTCTGCCTTGGTTGAATTGATGTTCTAACTTTCTTTAATATTGAACAGTAGTGGGGAAGTTTAAGTCAAATAAATTCTTTTCTCCCCAAGTTGCTTTTGGTCAGAGTGTTTGATCACAATAATAGTACCCTACTGAAAAATCTAAAGGATATGTTAATTGAGAGAATGGGCAGAGATTCAGTCTCTGAAGACAGAATAATAGACTATTTGGGTATGAGTTGTAGATAGAATCTAGAGAGTAACAATAATCAAATGTGGTATTACAGTCTTCATCATTGCAGAAATTTTGATTTTGATCCAAAGAGACTGTCAGACTTCTGACATGTGAAAATGAAAGGCGATACATTTCTATTGCTTCAGCTACCACATTTTTGGGAAGTTGTTGCTGAAACAGCTAAACTAAAGTTCGTACACTTTGAGTTGTAGTGTAATATTATAGAAACTGTTATAGTATAGAAAGCAATGTAGACATTTTAAAATAGAATTTTAGTAGGGTTCTAGAAAAGGGGGTCTAATGGACCATATTTTGATGATAATCAATCAATGTACATGAGTTTAGAAAAGGTAAATGTGTTAACAGAAATGAGTTAGGGTTTCTATTACTGCAACAAATATCATGATCAAAAAGCAAGTTGGGGAGGGAAGAGTTTATTTGGTTTGCATGTCTATATTACAGCTCATTATCCAAGGAAGTTAGGATGGGAAATTAAAGAGGCCAGGAACCTAGAGACAGCAGATGATGCATAAGCCATACAGGGGTGCTACTTACTGGCTTACTACTGTCTTCCTTAGTTGATGATGATGATGATGATGACGATTTATTACTCTCTCATATAATACATCCAAACCACAGTTTCTCCTCTTTCTACTTTTACAAGGTCTCCCCCACATATAACCTCTTCCAAGATCCATTTCTCCTGCTTCCTTTCAGAAAAGAGCAGGTCTCCCAAGGATATCAACTGAACACAGTGTAACAAGATACAAAAAGATTAGACACAGCTCTCATATCAAGACTGTGTGAGTCAACCCAACCAAAAGGTAGCCCTTCCCTGGGTAAGAAAAGGGTCCCAAGAGCAGGTGAAAGAGTCAAAGATACCTTCTTTCACTGTTAAGAGTCTCACAAAACACTAAGATAAGAACCACAACTTATATGCAGAAGATCTAACACAGACCCATGCAGGCCCCATAATTCCTGCTTCAATCTCTGGGAGCCCTCATAAGCCCTACTTAGTTGATGCTGTAGATCATATTTTCCTGGTGTCCTCAACTTCACTGGCTCCTACAATTCTTCCTTCTGCTCTTTCATGGAGTTACCGAATCTTCTAATAGAGAAATCTGATGGAAATCTCCAATTTAGGCTCACTCTCCACCTAATTCTTGGCTGTGGGTCTTTTCAACTCTCCCCATTAGCTGTTGGAAGACACCTCTCTTATGATAATTGGACTAGGTACTGAATAATGAGTATATCAAATATCATTATATGTGTTTTTTTTTCCTTATTCTAGTTCTCTGGGCTATCCAGCCTTCAGTTCTTAGTTTTCCAGGCAGTGTTAGGCATGCACTTCCTCTCCTGCTGGAGGCCTCAAATTAGACCTGTCATTAGTGAGCCATTCCCACAATTTTTAAACCTCCATTGCCCCAGTACATATTGTAGACAGGATAGAGTGTAGGTCAACAGCTTCATGGCTAGGCTGATGATCTAGAGCCACTACTGGAAGTTGCCTAGTTACAGAAGATGGCTAGTTCAGGCTCCTTATTCTCCATTACTAGGAATCCTCATTAGGGCACCCTCATAGAATACTGGGAATTTCCACTTCACTAGGTTTCTATATCACCCTTCAAATGTCCTCAATTCCAGTTGTCTTCATACTCTTTACTTCCACCTTTCCCCCACCACCTGATGCTCCCCCATTCCCATTTCCACCTACCTCTATACCACTTCAAAGTCTAATATATTTCCCCCTCCCAGGGAAATTTAGGCATCCTCATTAGAGCTTCCCCTCCCCTTTCTGTATGTGTGGATTGTCGCACAGTTATCATTTATTTAACATCTAAATTCTACTATAAGTGACTACAAATCATGTTTGTCTTTCTGACTGTGGATTCTCTCACTAAGGATGATTGTTTTTCTTGTTCCATCCCTTTTACCGAATGAAGATGATATTATAATATACATAAGTGACCTAAAACATCAGTCAGAGAACTCCTACAGCTAAAAATCACCTTCAGCAAAATGGCTGGATACAAGATTAACTCAAAAAAAAATAATTGGTGTCCTTCATATGTATAAATGATACACCCATTGGGGAAGAAATTGGGGAAATAATACCCTTCACAATAGCCACTAATATTGTAAAATATCTTGGGATAAGTACAATCTAGCAAATGAAAGACATATATGATTAAACACTTCAAGTCTTTGAAGAAAGAAATCGAATAAGGTATCAGAAGATGGATATATGTCTCATGTTATGGATCAGTAGGATCAACATAGTAAAAATGGTCCTACCAAAAGCAACCTACCAATTCAATGCAATCTCAATCAAAATTACAACACAATTCTTTTTAGACTTTGAGAGGAAAATTCTCAACTTCATATAGAAAAACAAAAATCCAGGATAGCTTAAACAATCCTATAAAATAAGAGAATGCCCTGAGGTATCACTATCCCTCATTCCAAGCTGTTCTACAGAGATACAGTAATAAAAATGCATGGTATTGGCATAAAAACAGACACATTGATCAATGGAATTGAATCAAAGACCCATATATAAATCCATATACCTATGGACATCTGATGTTTGATTTATTTTTTAAATCCAGAAAAACACAAGGAAAAAAGGAAGGCATCTTCAACAAATAGTACCAGTCAAACTGGATGTGTATAGACTGCAAATGATCTATATTCATCACCCTATAAAGCAAAACTCCAAGTAGAGCAAAGATATCAACATAAAACCAGATACACTGAACCTGATAGAAGAGAGAGTGGGAGAATAGCCTTGTATGCATTGCCATAGGAGACAATTTTCTGAACAGAACACTGAGGTCAACAATTAATAAATGAGGCCATATGAAACTGAAAGCCTTCTCTAAGGCAAAGGACACCTTCAATAGTGCAACACGGCAACTTACAGAATGGGAAAAAATTTTCAATGCCACATCTCATAGCGGGTCAATATCCAGAATATATAAAGAATTCAAGAAACTAGAAATCAGCAAACCCAGAAAAAAAATCCAATTAAAAATTGGATACAGATCTAAACAGAGAATTCTCAAAAGAGGAATCTCATAGCTGGGAATCACATAAAGGAATGTTTGTCATTCTTAGGCATCAGGAAAATGCAAACCAAAACTACTTTATGATTATATCTTACATCTATCTGTTAGAATGACTAAGGTCAATAACACAAGTGACATCTTATGCTGCTGAGGATGTGACTTAAGGGGAACACTAGTCCATTGCTGGGAGGAGTGCAAACTTGTATAAACTCTATGAAAGTCAATATGGTAGTTTTTCAGAAAGCTGGGACTCAGTATAACTCAAGATCCAGCTATTTCACTATTGGACATTTACTCAAAGGATGCTAAATTGTACTATAAAACCACATGCTCACCTATGTCCATTGCAGCCGTTTTTTTTTTCACAATAGCCAGGAACTTGAACCAATCTAGATGTCCACCAACTGAAGAATAGATAGAGAAAACATGGTACATTTACACAATTGAGGGTTACTCAGCTGTCTGCCTACTTTCTTATGGTACCCAGTTCTATCAGCTCAGGGGTGGAACCATCCACAATGAACTGAGCCTGTCCCTGTCAATAATTAATTAAGAAAATGCCTTATAGCTGGATCTTATAGAGGCATATTCTCAATTAAGATTTTCTCCTTTCTGGATCCATCCATTTGGTTTTGAATTGCATGATTGCATGTGTAGTATTCCATTGTATAAATGTACCACAGTTTTTTATCCATTCTTCAGTTGAAGGATATCTGGGTTGTTTACTGTTTCTGGCAATTGCAAATAAAGCTGCTATGAACATTGCTGAAGCAATGTCATTGTGGTTTGGTGAAGAATCTTTTAGATATATGCCCAGGAGGGGTATGGCTGCTTCTTGAGGTAGAACTATTCTCAATTTTCTAAGGCATCTCCAGATTGATTTTCAAAATATTTGTACAAGTTTGCACACACACCAGCAATGAAGGAGTGTTCTTCTTTCTCCACATCCTTGCCAGCATGTGCTATCATTTGAGTTTTTGATCTTAGCCATTCTGAAGGGTGTAAGATGGAACCTCAGAGTTGCTTTGAGTTACATTTTTCTGATGACCAAAGATGTTTAACATTTCTTCAAGTGCCTCTCAGCCTTTAGAGATTCCTCTTTTGTGAATTCTCAGTTTAGTCCTATACCCCATTTTTTGATTGGGTTATTTGAATTTTTTGGTATTTAATTTTTTGAGTTCTTTATATAGTTAAATTTTAAGTTGTTTAGGAATTAAAAGGATATTTTAGGTCTAAGAAGATGTTTTTAAGTTGGTAATGCAAGTTAGGATAGAAAATGAGTTATGTATAGAACTTTAAACTCATGGAGATAGATAGATAATAGAATATTAATATCAGTTGCCAAATATGTATGGATGAGATATTGGGAAAATATGTTATACATTATAATTTTCATAATTGTGGCCTAATTATTTAAAAAAGTATGAGTTCTGGGAGAAGGGAGAGAGGGTGGGAGGGTTGGGCCAGGAGGGATGGAGGGAGGGGCTGTGTTGGAGATGTAACTTGAAGTAATAAATAAACATTTAAAAAATTTTTAAAAAGATTTTCTCTTTTCAGATAAGTCTAGTTTGTGTGTCAAATTGACAAAAATCAGACAGCACAATGAGGAAGATCTGAGGAGAGTGTGGAGGAGTCCCAGAATTGACAGGCATATTTCATCTTATCAGAACTCAAAAAGGGAAAAATCTTGATTTCTTATATACACTTAGAATTATGTTGCAGAAAAGACATGCACTAAAAAAATATTTAAAAATGTGGGATTCAAAATACTAAAAAGTTATGTATAACATCATATCATTTATAGACAAAGATATTTTGACTTTTTTCTTCTGATTTGCATCGCCTTGATCTCCTTCAGTTGTCTTATTGTTCTAGATAAGACTTCAAGAACTATATAGAGTAGGAATGGAGAGAGTGGACAACTTTATCTTGTTCCTGATTTTAGTGGAATTTAAGTTATTTTGGGCTATGTGCTTGCTGTTGTAAATTGACTTTTCTATGCTGAAGTGTGTCCCTTTTGCCCCTAATTTTTCTAGGATTTTTATTATGAAGGAGTATTGGATTTTTATCAAAAGCCTTTTGTGCATCTAGCAAGATGATCATATGATTTTGTCTTTCAGTTTGTTTATGTAGTGAGTTAAATTTGTGGACTTAAGTATGTTGAATGATGCTTGGTTGTATGGGATCAAGCCTACTTGATCAAGGTGGATGATCTCTGTTTTCTTTTATTGCTTTGCAAGTAATTTATTGAGAAACTTTTCCATCTATATTCATAAGGAAAATTGGCCTGTAATATTCTTTCTTTTGAGGGGTCTTTATGTTGTTTGGTTATTAAGGTACCTGTGACTTCATAAAACAATTTGAGTGATGTTCTTTCTGTTTCTATTTTTTGGGGAAAAAAAAGAAAAATTAGCATTAACACTTCTTTGAAAGTCTTTTAGAATTTTGTACTAAAGGTATCTGGCCCTGGACTTGTTTTTTGTTTGTTTGTTTTGTCTTTTTTTCCTGTTTGTTTGTTTGGATAGCAAATTTTAATCTTTTTTAAGTTTCACTAGGGGTTGGAAATCTGTTTAACTTACTTATTGGATCTTGGTTTAACTTCTGCATATGGGATATATTGAAAAATTATCCATTTTTTAAAGATTTTTTTTAGTTTGTGGGGAACAGACTTTGAGGGTATGTCCTTCTGATTCTCCAAATTTTCTTGTGTCTGTTGTTATGCTGCACCTTTTAATTTGGATACCCTGTCACAACTTATTAGTTAATTGGAAAACGATTTGTTAATCTTACTGATTTTCTTGAAGAATAAACTGTTTCATTCATTATTTGTATTTTTTTGTTTCCATTTTCTTGATTTCAGCCCCATGTTAGATAATTTCTTGCCATCCTCTCCTTTATGGCATGATTTTTTTTCTAGAGTTTCCAGGTATTCTAAGTTATTAGAATGAGATCTCTTTAATTTCTGTATGTGGGCTTTGAATGTTATGGACTTTCTCTTAAAATTGCCATCTTTGTATCCCATAAATTGGAGGATGTGTTTTCCTTTTCCATTGATTCTAGAACAGTTTTTTTAGTTCTTTCTTAATTTTTATCTTGATATATTTTCCCAGTAGTGAATGGTTCTCCTTTCATGAATTTGTAAGCTTTCTGTTGTTTCTATATTTGTTGATATCCATCTTTGATTCATAGTAGTCAGATAGGATATAGAGTATCATTTCTAATTATTTGTATATGTTGAGACTTGTGTTGTATATGAGCATGTCATCAGTTTTGGAGAAATGACCATGAAGGTACTAAGAAGAAGGTATACTCTTTATTGATTTGGTATAATGTTCTGTAAATATCTGTTAGATTTATTTGTTTTATGATGTCAGTTCCAGCATTTTTCTGTTTTGTTATGTCTGGATTACATGCTTATTGGTGAGAGTGGGTTACTGAAGTCTTCCATTATCAATATGTGATTTTAACTGTAGTAGTATTTCTTTTAGAAACTTGAGTACCCCTGTGTTTGGTACTGTAAGCACGTATTTGTGGTATGGCTCAGCCTTCCCACACACCTTTAGTCCAAGATCTAAATAAAATCAACTATAGTTCAAGAGGCAGAGCAAGTAATCAGCTGTAGGGAGTGAAAATAATTAAACATAAAAAAGAGACATTGAAGAGGAGGATATCTCAGACAGCATGGAAAAGGAGAAAGGGCTTTTTTTTTTTTCCATTTGGGACATCAGTGGAGTTGGAAGATCAACTATGTGTTTTCGTTGTCTCTTGAGATAGCAGTTTTTCACCTCAGAATCTGGCTCCCGGGTCTTCATTGGAAAAGTCAAATAATAGGCATTTGGTTTTTAATAACAAGAGAGGTTTGACTTTGTTTACTATTGTGGAAGACTCTAATAATTCCACTCGAAAGCTTCTAAAGTTGGTTAACATTCTTACCAGAGTATCTGTATACATAATTACCTCATAAATATCATTACATTTCATATTTTCAAATGACAAAAATAAAGTCAGGGAAACAACATTCACAATATCCTCATATAATATAAAATATTTTGTGATAACTTTACCAGCGAGTGAAAGACTTATACAATAAAATTGCTAAGATATTGAAAAAAAGAAACTGAAGAAGATATCTAAAGGTGGAAATATGACCCATGCTCACGAATCAGCATGATTAATATAGGAAAAGTGATCATTCTACTAAAAGCAATCCACAGTTTCAATGCAATCCCCATCAAAATTCTTTACAGATCTTGAAAACATAATTTTAAGCTTACTATAAAAACAAACAAACCAAGCAAACAAAACAGATACCTAAAACAATTCTGAATAATAAAAGAACTTCCTGAGTTATCACCATCCATATCATTAACTTGTATTATGGTGCTATAGTAATAAAACCATCATGGTATTTGCACAAAAACAGAGACATTGGTTAATAGAATTGAGTTGAAGACCCCAACATAAATCCACACACCTATGGAAAACCAACATTTTGTTAAAAACAAAAAACAAAACAAAACAAAAACCCAAGCAAACAAAAGCAAAAAAAAAAAAAAAAAAAAAACACAGAAATACACATGAGAGAAGAGACAACATCTTCAACACATTTCTTGGTCAAAATGAATGGCTGAGTGTAGAAGATCCACAGATCCATGCTTATTATCTTTCATAAAATTCAACTTCATATACATAAAAGACTTCAAAGAAAGGGCAGATACTCTGAACCTGATAGAAGAGAAAGTGGGGAGTAGTATTAAACTCTTTGAAACATGAATAGAGTTTCTGAACAGAACATCATTAGCACAGTTATTAAGACCAACAATTAATAAATGGTGCTTCAAAAAACTTAAAAACCAATAATGCAAAGGATACTATTATTCAGACAAAGAAACTGGTTATAAAATAAGCAAAGATGTTTACTAACTACACATCTGATAGAGGGCTAATATCTAAAATTGATAAGAACATACAAAAAACTAGATTTCTAGAAACAAAATAATCCAATTAAAAATGAGGTAGACATAAACAGAATTTTCAAAATATGAAATTCAAATGACTGAGAAATACTTAAAGAAATATTCAATACCCATTGTCATCAGAGAAATGCAAATAAAAACTACATTGAGAGTTCATCTTATACCTTTCAGAATGACTAAGATCAATAAAACAACTGTTAGCTCAATAAATTGTAAATTTGAACCCAGAAAGATAAATATGGTTTGTATTTGCATATATGTACATTATCCATGAAATCAATAGTAGCAAATCTACAGTCTATAGAACCACAAAAGATAGGTGTAGTGTAAGGGACTATGGTGGTGGTGGTGGAAACAGATAGATCTTCCTAGAAAGAAAAATAGAATATATAGCTATTGATGGAGGTAGAGGCTGGAATGGGAGGATCCAGTAGGGAAGAGAAAGGAAGAGATGGTAAAAGAAGAAATATGGAAAAAAGCAGCTAAAATTACATACCATTTGAGGAGTAATATGAAAAGCTAACACAGTAGAAGCTCTCTAAAATGCATACATATATGAAGGCAGTTTAATTACATGTGCAAATAATGGGAAAGATACATTCCCAACTGGCACCTCTTGTCAGTAAATGAAGCTTCTAGTACCACAATTAGGGCATATAATATTGATATTGCTGACAAATGGTGTATCATCATTTCCTATAACAACCTAAGCTATTGCCAGGAATATAGGTTGCTTTCCACAAACTAAAAGATGCCATTTCTGAAGACAATTCCTACACAACTCATTAAAATGGAGACGTCAAGCTCATGTCTACATAGAGACTTCACCTCTATATTCTAGCATCTTCAGTACAGGAAGATACTCTGCCAAGTACCAAAAAAGTAAGATAAGCTCCAACCCAGGCACAGACCCTTTCATCTACAATGGTGTCATTCCTACAAAATATGCTTTTATGAGTAACCCACCAATATTGTATTTTACATAAGGCTCAATTCATGAGATGGAACCCACACTCAGCACTGCTTGAGTGATTAAGAACCTGAGTTTAGAAAGCCCAGGAACCTAAAGCAAAACCTAACACTACTGTACTATCACTCTACTAAAGAAATATAAAAATACAATGCCTCCTAATGACATTCTGATACACTCCTTGTTCAGTGCCTGGATCAGTCATCATCAGAGAAGCTTCCTCCTTCAGCAGGTGGGAACAAATACAGACACCCACAGTCAGACATTATGAAGAAAAAGAGAGACATTGGAACACTCATGACTAAATGGGATGACCTCATCAAATATCTCCCCTCAGGAATCAAGGAACCCTGTATAAGAAGAGATGGAAAGAGTATAACAGCCAGAAGACATGAACGACACCAAGAAAACAAAGCTTTCTGAATCAACTATATGGATGGGAATATGAACTCAGATACTGAGGCAGCATACATAGGGCCCGCACAGTGTGCCCCAGATGGGGTCTTAGAGATTAAAGGAGACAAGGACACATCAGTAATCTAGAATCTAGCTCCACCTAATCTTGGATATGTGAGTTCAAAGGGCAGAGCTGTTTCCCTTAGCCCCACTTGGACCTGCAGAATCATCTCTCCCTGTTTTATTTTATTTTACTTTACTTTACTTCACTTTATTTTGTTTTGTTTTTAAGAAAGGTTCCTCTGTAACTGGCTACCCTAATACTCACTGTGTATAGATCAGAGTGGATCCAGAGGCAATGAGAAGCTGTCTTAATAAACATTTTACATTCCATATTTATTAGAACTATGAGGTATTTGAGGACCAATATTTAACGTACTAAGTATACCTGATTTTAAATAAACACTAATAAATAAGCTTTATCCATGTTTAGTTATTTGTTTTAGGCTTAACCTCAAAAGCATACCTAGAAAGCTAAATAAAGCTTGTCCTTGGAAATGAGTTGCTTTTGTACTTAACATGATTACAAGTATAGTTTTGAGACCCATGAATAATTTGATCATTTATGAAGTGATTAAGCATTAATCTTCATATTTAATTACCATCACTAGTTTATAAGAATGTAGTAGCTTTTATGGAATTAGGATTTTAAAGTTTTATACCTGTTAAATTTTAGCATTACAATTATAATTTTTTAAAACAAAACTTTAAATCATAAATATCCCACATGGAGAGATTGGTATTTTGTAAAACCATTAACATAGTATATACTGATATTGGGAACCTTGTTTTTAAAAGTGTATCATTACTGAATTTAATAATCTTTTGCATGACTGAGTTTATCCAAATTGGTAAAGCTTAACAAAGTTAGAAAAGACAAAGAGACTAGACATATAATTCTGAGTCAGTTATTGTTAACCAAGTAGACATTAGGAATTTATAAATTCGATTTACTAAATATATATTATTAAACATAAATAATTTTTATTTTAAAACTTTAAACTCTGTTATGTAGGGGAAGAGACTACAAGCTGATAAATGGTCCTGTCTTAATGGGTTTTGGAGGTTAGCCCCAGGGAATTCCTACTTTTCCTTTTCTGTATCCTTCTTCCTCTCCTATGTAGGAG
>CAJQZJ010032178.1:7998792-8026227 GCA_907164525.1 Lophiomys imhausi | reverse complement strand
CTCCTACATAGGAGAGGAAGAAGGATACAGAAAAGGAAAAGTAGGAAGTCCCTGGGGCTAACCTCCAAAACCCATTAAACAGGACCATTTATCAGCTTGTAATCTCTTCCCCTAAGTATCAGAGTTTTCAGTTATCCTTCAAATAACCAAAAAGAAGGGCGGAGAAACACCTTCCCCACCCTCTGGGCATGGGACATCACTCTCTTAAAGTGACTTCCTGCTGATTTGGGTCTTAGTAGACCTGTTTGGGGCCCGAAATGAAATGGAAAAAAATGGTTAAAAATCTTAGTACACTCCTTTTATGTTCAGTCCTTCTGTTCTCAGCTGTTTAGATGACCTAAGGGATTTGTAGGGAGAAGCTGATCTTGCAGGCTTCACTGAGGTTCCTGCCGGGCATTGTGTAGAGCTGAACAGTCCCAGCAACATTGGATTGCTGTGGTGGTTGCAGGCCCCTGATGGAGATAGCTATTGAGGAAGTCTGCCAGGCAGAATCAACTGGGTCACTCGTCCTCTTGGTGCCTGATTCTGCTCTCTGCTGAAGTTTCCGCTGTCCAGTCATCCCCGGGATCCCCTAATGGACGCTTTGATTCTCCTGGAAAGATAAGAACAGAGCCCTGCCCCAATCCCAACCATGGGACAATTGCCCTCTTTTTTTTGGGGGGGGGGGGGCTAGGTAGTACTTCTCCTGAAGCAAATTTGGCCATCTGACAACATACAAAGCGTTATCTTTCAATCCGGGTTAAAGAAGAAATCATTCTGTCACCTTGGAGCTAAACCAGCTCTGGTGTATATATTTTGAGATCCAAAAGGACAATCTGCCTGCATCGAGAAGGCCTTTTGTAAGTAATCTCCAAACCTACGTCCCTCCAAATCCCTTGTGTGTGTCTCTGAACTCTAATTATTGGGATCAGAGACCTGCGTTTCCCACCTGAAGGGATCAAAGATGTGTTCCACCACTCCTAGATCGAAGTCTTTCTCTATTTAGAGTTTGCCCAGCATCAGGCTGACCCTGAGCTCCGGGATCTGCCCGTTTCTCTCTCCAGTGTGCTTGGAGCTGGGACCGAGGGTGTACTCTTCTTGAATAGTGGGACCAAGAGTATGCACCCTCACCACCCCGCTCTGTATGACTCCAGAATACATAAGACCACCAACTCTACGGTGCTCCCCCCATCTCCGCTGAAATCAAAGGCATGGGCCAATACCACAATTCTCTTGTATTTTACCTTAGATCCACGTCTTCTCGACACCTGGAGGTCTGCAAAACCAGGCCGAATGGCTGTATCCTCTATTCCATTCACAGTGTTTCAGCCCTGCCACCTGCCTTTTCTTTTTTTTTTAGTTAATAAATTTATTTGTTTGTTGCTTCAGGTTACATCCTTATCATATTGTCCTCTTTTCCCGCTTCCCAGCCCCACCCTCCAATGCTCTACCCCGGGACCCTTCTGTCTTGTTCCTCTGGGATGGAGTGTCCCTGCCTAACAGTCTCTCACCACAGATCAGGAGTCATGTGAGGGCCAAGAGCCTCTTCATTCTCCGGGGGCCTACGAGGCAGTACTGCCAGTGAAAGGTTCCTTGCTACTAGGGGAATACTAAAAAAAAGATCAACAAACACACAAACTCACAAAAACAAAGAATATCCACAAAAAAAAGAAAGGAAAAAGAGAAGGGAAAAAGAAAAAGAAAAAAGAAAAAAAGAAGGAAAAAGAAAAAGATAAAAAAAAATTATGTCCATGTTCCTTTTGATGTGTTGGTTGTAGTACAGATATCCTGTACGATATAGTTAAAATCCTAGTATAAGTGAATAGATGCCATGTGCATCCTTCTGAGACTGGGTTAGCTCACTCAGGATGAGCTCCTCTAGATCCATCCATTTGGTTGCAAATTGCATGATTTCATTGTTTCTTATAGCTGAGTAATATTCCATTGTATAGATGTACAACAATTTTTTTAATTCATTCTTCAGTTGAGGGACATCTGAGTTGTTTCCAATTTCTAGCTATTACAAATAAGGCTGCTATGAACATAGATGAGGAGACTTCCCTACGTCTCTGTGAGAGGTCCTTTGGGTGTATACCCAGAATTGGTATGGCTGGGTCCTGAGGCAAGGTTATTCCTAGATTTCTAAGATATCGCCAGAGAGACCTCCATAGTGGTTGCACAAGCCTGCACTCCCACCAGCAATGGAGTAGGGTACCCCTTCCTCCACACCCTCGCCAGCATGCGCTATCATTTGAGCTCTTTATCTTAGCCATTCTAACAGGTGTTAGGTGGAATCTCAGGGTCGTCTTGAGTTGCATTTCCTTGATGATTAAGGATGTTGAACATTTCTTCAGGTGTCTCTCAGCCCTTAGGGATTCCTCCTTTGTGAATTTTCTATTTAGCTCCATCTCCCATTTTTTGATTGGATTATTTGGTTTCTTGGCTTTTAGTTTCTTGAGTTCTTTGTAGATTTTAGATAATAGCCCTCTATCAGATGTGGGGTTGGTGAAGATTTTCTCCCAGTCTGTTGGTTGCCGTTTTGTTCGAATGACAGTGTCCTTTGCCTTACAGAAGCTTTTCAGTTTCATGAAATCCCATTTATTGATTGTTGATCTCAGGTCCTGAGCTGTTGGTGTTGTGTTCAGGAAGTTGTCACCTGTGCCAATGAGTTTGAGGGTTTCTCCTACTTTTTCTTCTAGGGTCTTTAGTGTGGCCGGCCTTATGTTAAGGTTTTTGATCCACTTGAAATTAAGTTTTGTACAAGGTGATAGGTATGGGTCTAATTTCATTCTTTTGCAAGTGGACATCCAGTTGGACCAGCACCATTTGTTGAAGATGCTGTCCTTCTTCCATTGTGCGGTTTTGGCTTCTTTGTCAAAGATTAGTTGGCCATAGGTGTGTGGGTCCATGTTTGGGTCTTCAATTCGATTCCATTGATCCACTTGTCTGTTTGTATACCAGTACCATGCTGTTTTTATTACTGTTGCTCTGTAGTACAGCTTGAACTCTGGGATGGTGATACCTCCAGATGTTTTTTCATTGTACAGGATTGATTTAGCTCTTCTGGGCTTTTTGTTGTTCCATATGAAGTTGAGAATAGATTTTTCCAGGTCTATAAAGAATTGTGTTGGTATTTTGATAGGAATTGCATTAAATCTATATATTGCTTTTGGTAGGATAGCCATTTTTATTATGTTGATCTTACCTATCCATGAGCATTGGAGATCTTTCCATCTTCTAAAGGCCTCTTCCATTTCTTTCTTCAGGGGCTTGAAGTTCTTGTTATATAGGTCCTTTACATGCTTGGTTAGGGTTACCCCCAGGTATTTTATGTTGTTTGTGGCTATTGTGAATGGGTTGTTTCCCTTATTTCTTTCTCGGTATATTTGTTTGTTGTATAAAGAAGGGCTTCTGATTTTTTTGAGTTAATTTTGTATCCAGCCACCTTGCTGAAGTTGTTTATCAGCTGTAAGAGTTCTTTGCTGGAGTTTTTAGGGTCCCTTATGTATACTAACATATCATCTGTGAATAGGGATAATTTGACTTCCTCATTTCCAATTTTTATCCCTTTGATCTACTTTAGTTGTCTTATTGCTCTAGCAAGGACTTCAAGTACTATATTGAAGAGATATGGTTAAAGTGGACATCCTTGTCTTGTCCCTGAGTTTAGAGGAAATGCTTCAAGCTTCTCTCCATTTAATTTGATATTGGCTACTGGCTTGCTGTATATTGCCTTTATTATTTCTAGGTATGGTCCTTGTATGCCCGTTCTCTCCAGAACTTTTAGCATGAAGGGGTGTTGGATTTTGTCAAATGCTTTTTCTGCATCTAGCGAGATTATCATGTGGTTTTTTTCTTTCATCTTGTTTATGTGGTGAATTTCATTGATAGACTTTTGTATATTGAACCATCCCTGCATTGCAGGGATGAAGCCTACTTGATCATGGTGTATGATACTTTTGTTGTGTTCTTGAATTTGGTTTGCTAGTATTTTATTAAGTATTTTTGCATCTATGTTCATGAGGGAGATTGGTTTGAAGTTCTGTTTCTTTGTTGGGTCTTTGTGTGGTTTAGGAATCAGAATGACAGTGGCCTCATAGAATGAGTTTGGCAGTGTTCTTTCTGTTTCTATGTGGTGGAAGAGTTTGAAAAGTAATGGTGTTAGTTCCTCTTTGAAGGTCCGGTAGAATTCCGTGCTACAGCCATCTTCCCCTGGGCTTTTTTTGGTTGGAAGATTATTAATGACTGTTTCTATTTCCTTG
The DNA here is from genome assembly GCA_907164525.1 of Lophiomys imhausi. Classification (NCBI taxonomy): domain Eukaryota; kingdom Metazoa; phylum Chordata; class Mammalia; order Rodentia; family Muridae; genus Lophiomys; species Lophiomys imhausi. The sequence continues at coordinate 8,021,986 of CAJQZJ010032178.1, read as the reverse complement.
GGTGTTATTGGGCTGTTTAAGCTGTTAATCTGATTTTGATTTAGTTTTGGTAGGTGGAATTTATCGAGAAAATTGTCCATTTCGCTTAGGTTTTCAAATTTAGTGGAATATAGATTTTTAAAGTAATGCCCAAATATTTTCTGGATCTCCTCAATGTCTGTTGTTATTTCTCCCTTTTCATTTCTGATTTTGTTGATTTGGGTTCTTTCCCTTTGCCTTTTAGTTAATTTGGCTAGGGGTCTGTCTATTTTGTTGATTTTCTCAAAGAACCAACTCTTGGTTTCATTGATTCTTTGTATAGTTCTTTTTGATTCTAAGTTGTTGATTTCAGCTCTAAGTTTGATGATTTCCTGTCTTCTGCTCTTCTTGGGAGTGTTTGTTTCTTTTTTTTCCAATTCACCCAGCTTAGCTGTTAGTTCACTAATATGAGCTGTCACAATTTTCTTTTTGAAAGCACTTAGTGCTATGAACTTTCCTCTTAGCACAGCTTTCAATGTATCCCTTAGGTTTGAGTATGTTGTGTCTTCATTGTCGTTGGATTTTAAGAAGTCTTTGATTTCCTTCTTTATTTCTTCCCTGACCCAGTGGTCATCCAGTAAGGAGCTGTTCAATTTCCATGTGTGTGTAGGCTTTCTGTTGATTCTTTTGCTGTTGAAGACCAGCTTTATTCTGTGGTGGTCTGATAAGATACAAGGTGTTATTTCAATTTTCTTGTATCTATTGAGACTATCCTTGTGACCAACTATGTGGTCGATTTTGGAGAAGGTTCCGTGGGGTGCTGAGAAAAAGGTGTATTCCTTTGTGTTTGGGTGAAACGTTCTGTAAATATCTGTTAGTTCCATTTGTTTCATGATCTCTGTTGACTCAATATTTCTGTGTTTGTCTTCTGTCTTGATGATCTGTCCATTATTGTGAGTGGAGTGTTGAAGTCTCCCACTACTAATGTGTTGTGATCGACGTGCGCTTTCAGTTTTAGAAGTGTTTCTTTTACGAAATTAGGTGCCTTTGTATTTGGGGCATAGATGTTCAGTATTGAGATTTCCTCTTGATGAATATTCCCTTTAATGAGTATATAGTGCCCTTCTTTGTCTTTCTTCATTAACTTCAGTTGGAAGTCTGTTTTGTTTGATATTAGGATGGCTACTCCAGCTTGCTTCCTGGGTCCATTTGCTTGGAAAACCTTTTCCCAGCCCTTTACTCTGAGGCAGTGTCTATCTTTCGTAGTTAGATGTGTCTCTTGTATACAGCATAAGGAAGGGTCTTGCTTGCAGATCCACTCTGTAAACCTATGTCTTTTTATTGGTGAGTTGAGTCCATTGATGTTGATGGATATTAGTGACCTGGGGTTGTTATTTCCCATTAGTTTGGTATAGGTGGTGGTCCTGTGTCTCTTTTGGTTTAGTTGCTGAGGGGTTTTCTATTCCCTTTGTTTTCTTGGGTGGAGTTTTCTTCTCTGGGTTGGGATTTTCCTTCTAGGATTTTCTGTAGGGCTGGGTTTGTGGGTAGATATTGTTTAAATTTGATTTTGTCATGGAATATCTTGTTTTCACCATCTATGTTGATAGAGAGTTTTGCTGGGTAAAGTATTCTGCCTGGGCACCTATGATCTCTCAGGACTTGTAGTATATCTGACCAGGCCCTTCTAGCTTTTAAAGTTTCTGAGGAGAAGTCAGGTGTAATTCTGATGGGGCTGCCATTATATGTGACTTGACCTTTTTCTCTTACAGCTTTTAATATTCTTTCTTTGTTCTGTACATTTGGAGTTTCAATTATTATGTGGCGAGAGGAGTTTCTTTTCTGGTCTAATCTGTTTGGTGTTCTGTAAGCCTCTTGGATTTTTATTGGCATCTCTTTTTTCAGGTTTGGGAAGTTTTCCTCTATGATTTTGTTGAAGATATTTCCTGGACCTTGGAGTCAGGAGTCCTCTCTTTCCTCTATACCTATAATTCTTAGGTTCCGTCTTTTCATTGAGTCCTTGATTTGTTGGATGTTGTGGGTGAGAGATTTTTTAGCCTTCTCATTTTCTTTGGATGTTGTACTGATTCTTCCACTGAATCTTCCATGCCTGAGATCCTGTCTTCCATCTCTTGCATCCTATTGTTGATACTCACATCCGTAGTTCCTGTTCTCTTCCCTTGGTTCTCCACTTCCTCTTTTAACTCTGATTGTGTTTTCTTTATTGTTTCTATTTCTATTTTCATGTCTTGTATGGTTTTGTTCGTTTTGTACATTTCCTTCTCCAGCTTGCTTGTTTTTGTATGAAAATCTTTCATAGCCTTGTCCTTTTCCTGTTCAAGCTCTGTCACCTTGGCTTGGAGCTCTTTAATGGTGTTGTTCCTTGTTTTGACTTGTAGAATTGTGGCTTCTTTGAATTCCTTCATAGATTTAAGTTCTTCTTGCAGGGACTCTATCACTTTCCATAATGCAGAATTGTCAACGTTTTCATGTGATTCTGTTGGTGTGAGGTCATCTGAATTGGATGAGCTAGGATAATTCTGCTTTGTTGGAGTCGTATTTCCTTGATTTCTATTTTTTTTTTTTGACCTTTGGCCATTGGGTGTGTTTAACTGTCTGTTCTTGTCATTTTCTGTGCTTGGATCCACAGTGGATGCTTTGGTGCAGGGGACGAGTTACTTGGCTATCTGTCGTTGCTTACAGGGGGATTTCAGGGTCACTGTGGTTTTAATCGTCTGAGGCACTGTGAGCTGGTGCAGCCTAATCCCAGGTTGTGAGTAATGGACCCGAATTGTTTCACTGCTCCCAATTCAGACTTCTCTATGTTGCACTCTGAGTTATCAGCCTGTAATGGTTCTGATGGTATGGACCTGTTTGCCCAGGCACAGATTCTGTGGGCTTTGTTTGTCGTCACGGGGGCTGACAGGGTCTGGCTCCACACCTAATATGTCTGGATTTTCCAGAATACAGCTATGGTCCCGATTTCTGGTTTCTCACTAGGCTTCTCGCCACAGGCCTGGCCTCTGAGCCTGATTCCCTCCCTGTCTGCATAGCCGCGGCTCTCCCTCCCTGGCTGCTCAGCCGTGGGTGCACAGTGCCCCAGATCCCCCGGCCGCCTGAGTGGACCTCTCGCCCCAGCAGCTCAGTCGTGGTTACGCGGATCCCTGGCCCAGCACATGCCTGACTCTCTCCCCAGTTGTCCTGCCGTGGGTTCGCGGGGATTTGGCCCTGCCAGCCGGGCTCACTCCCCAGTTGTGCTGCCGTGAGTGTGCGGGATTCGGCCCCTCCTGCCCGCCTTTGTGTTCCCAGTTTCCCGTGCTCTCTCGGAACCTCCCGCCCTCCGCTTCACGTGCGGCTGCGGACCACCCACTGAGCCCCCTGTTTGTTCCTTACTAAAACTTCCACTATCTCGCAAAATTTTTTAAGTGGGTATAAGTTCTACCTGAGGCGTGGGGAGTCCAATAGGCTAGTGAACTATCGCCAAGTGGCTTCTGATCCTGCCTGCTGTGTGTTGGGATCGATCTTACCAGGCGCCTCTCCAAATGGGAGTTCCCGAATCCCGGGTTTACTGGCTTCTGTGTCTGTGAGAGATGGGGAGAGAGCCTTACCCTGGGACTTTTAACAGTCCCTTGGGAGCTGTGAGTGTTCCCAGGAGGGTCTAGCCCCTTCGGTTTTTGCACAGTGCCCAATAACTCTCTGTTTTTTATGGCTCTTTTTTCCCCACGTTCAAAATGCGTCAGTGTAGGTCGCCGCCATCTTCCTTCCCCCAAGTATTACGTTTTTTTTTATAACAAGTTTTAAGCTGATTTTTGCCTGGATATTTAGTGGATCTCCAAGCACTGCCTCCTTAAAATGGTCTCATAGACCTTGATAGGAGAAAAAACTTCACATTTCAACAAGAGTTTTGAATAACCATGAATAGGGGAACAATTTTTTTTTTTGTAAACAAGAACCAAGAAAAGAGGAAAAGTCAAGAGCTAGAGATGTTTAATTATATTTAGTCATCTTAATTGTTATATAAACTGACTAAAAATTTAAACAACCTGAAACATAACAATAACAAATAAATCTATTATGTTTTGTAACAAATATTTTCTATGGTGGTATTATACCATATATGACACCTTGACCCAGTATATGTAACAGCTTTCCCATTGCTGCATAGGTGGAGCCCATTCTTATTTTTAATTTTTAGTCTATATATCCAAGTTTTTCTGGAAAACCTTGCAGCCTCATACATTCAGGGACTAATTGCATAAAAGCAGCTGGAAGGAGAGATTAGATGCTGAGGGAAAGGTCCAATGATCTTATTTATCTTCTTTTTTGAAGGAATATTAACGTTTAACAAGTTCAACTCTGATAATTATAAGAAGGCATATCAAGAGCTATTACTGAGAGATTTTAGACAAAGGGTTTTATTTTATAACCAGTGTGTGTGTGTGTGTGTGTGTGTGTGTGTGTGTGTGTTTGTGTGTGTGTGTTTGCAGAGGGATGCAGACAACCTAAAAAGTATAATATGTATTTTCTTCTCATGAAGTCATTAAGAATAATATGAGTATATGTAACCTAGAGAAGGTAATTAAACAGTAAACTATAAAAAAAAAATCCCAAACATTACAGGAACTAAGAAAATGTTAACAGGTTTTTTGTTTCATTTTGTTTGGTTTGGTTTGGATTTTGTTTTTACAGATTTTGAACCATATCCAATAAGCTTACAAATTTTAAGGTACAAAAAGTATATTTTTTTAGTTGTTTTAAACACATAGTATCTTTTGTTTTGTTTTCTCTCCTTTTCCTAGGGTCAGACGGCCTTCTGACCTAGGACAGAAATTTTGGAGGAAATATTTAACAAGCATGCTTAGGTCAGGAGATGGAGGTCATACCTCAACTCCAGAACCAGCTTTTTAATAAAAATATTTTTTATAACCCAAAGAGAGTTGAATCCCTGCATAACTGAATTCTGTGATCAAAGGGAGAGACTAGAGTAAGCAGAGAACAAAAAATTCTTAGAGATAAGAAATTCTCGGTCTGAGCCAACTGCAGCAATACAGTGAGTAGCAGGCAACAGAATAGGGAGTTCATCATGCCCAGGAGAGTTGTACACCAGGAGTGACTATATTACCATAGCCAAGTAGTACTGGGAGTGTCTGCAGCCAGAGCTCCATGTTCAGAGACAAGAGCCAGCTGGGAGTTAGAGCAAGAAGCAAAAAAGAGATATCCTTCACTAGCAGAGTGAGGGAAAGGGGACCATAAATGGGAGGGCATAGAGAATTGCCTGATGTACCTGCAGTATTTAAACAGTGAACAAATGAGAGGTAGAGAGACAGAGCAAGCTCCAGGTAGGAGCTAGCATGGAGGTAAACAACAGCAGTCTACCGAGGGGAAATCCTGAAAATGTAGCATGTAGCCCACAGATCATTTGGCTGTGCTTAGTTTGATTCCCATCTCTGCAGCAAACCTTGAAAACACATATCCAACATATAAGAGAGAACAATGGGAAAAGGCAGTACAACAAGGCAGTTGGGGAAGGTCTGATGAACTCAAGCATGTGGCGGCTACCTTCATTCATACACCAAAACCAACAAACATTAGAGTGCCCCCTCTGTTCTGGAGACTGGGTCTGTGATCTTTTCATATTTTGCCTTTTATCTCACCAAATGTCCAGACTCCAAAACAGAACAGAACAACTTATCAATCGGTCCATCCTTTGGAAACACACTGTCCAACAATTTTGATTTAGGTTTGTTTTCAATTACAAAACTCAAGGTGGTTGAACTCTGGGCTCCACTGAACCTCTTAAGTCCACATTGGACTTGTTCTCTTAGGCCTAACCACTAGTTAAGACATTTAATTTGTGACAGCCTCACAGTTAATGATCTCTTGGGCCTCTCAAGTACACTATAAATTTGCTCCTTCTAGGGCCTATCCTGGACCTTGACCCTGAGTTTGGAGTCTTCCAGGGATTTTGCTGGGGCTTCCAAATGTTATGGAATTTGTCACCCCTGGGAAAATACCATAGATTTATTCTAATTTTAATTGAAATTATAATTCAAATTAGGTCATTTATAATTTCAAGGAAGGTTTATTGATTTCAAACAGTCTCTGAGTCAAATTTGAGACTGCCATGAGAAAGGGTTTGAAGGAAGGACTTTTAAAAAGGAAAACCATATGAAGACCTTAAACATCTATACAAGCATGCAAAAATCAGTGTATTCTCCTAAGTTAAGTGGGTAAGAGAACTCAAAACAATATTTGGGCATCTGTGTAAACAAGTTAAAGAAGCCAAAAGTCAGTTAATTATATGATAACAAGTAGATAGTCATGGCTGTACATTTTATGAAGAGGTCTCTAAGTCAGGGCAATGGGAATTTAACTTTCAGGGACTGGAGCTAGAAAAAAAAATGGCTAGTGGCAAATGTGATGGATACCTGGTATAAAATAGAGTTTCTTGATCATAAGTTTATGAAAGGCAAGTGAAATATGTAGAACAAAATTGCTTTTAAGTGGAAGAGGATAAGTTCTGAAAGAGTCTAATTGTCTTTGAAAATGAAGCTGGGAGAAAAAGAGTAGATCTGGATTATGGAGGTCCTTCCTTGAATACATGCATATGATGACATGTGTTCTTTGTTCCATAGGAAAACTATTAGAGTTTATGCAGATGAAAAGCATAATTTTATTTGCTCTTTGGAGACTCAACATGAAAAAAAGCATTGTCTCTACAGAGAGATTGAATATGAAAGATATAAAAACTCCTAAAAGAATAATTGGACTCAGAGCTGTTGCATATCATGAATTTTCACTTTTTATATATCAGATATATTTATCCCTCTCGGTCTCTGAGGTGGTTGAAGAATAGATAGCTAGAGTCTCATAGTAAAATTTTGAGTTGTTTAAGAATTAAGAGTGTGTTCTGGATCTAAGAAGATTTTTTTTTTAAATTGTGAGGAAAGTTAGTATGAAAGCTGAGTTAGATATAGAACTTTAAACTCATGGAGATGGTTAGATAGTAGAATGTTAAAGTCAGGTGCCAAATACATATGGACTGGACATTGGGAATGTGTGCTAAGCCATATAACTCTCATAATTGTGGCCTAGTTATTTCTGTTGTTTTGTATTGTAGTTATTGTTATAAGAGAAAGAACCATTTGTTGAACTGAAAGGGGGAGCTCTTGGGGGGAAAGAGATACACCTTCATCAACCTTCACCAACCCCACCTCTGACAGAGGGCTAATATCCAAAATCTACAAAGAACTCAAGAAATTAAATGCCAGGAAATAAAATAATCCAATCAAAAAATGGGGAACAGAGCTAAATAGAGAATTCACAAAGGAGGAATCCCTATTGGCTGAGAGACACTTGAAGAAATGCCCAACATCCTTAATCATCAGAGAAATGCAACTCAAGACAACTCTGAGATTCCATCTCACACCTGTCAGAATGGCTAAGATCAAAAGCTCACAATGACAGCACATTCTGGTGAAGGTGTGGCGAAAGGGGAACCCTCCTCCATTGCTGGTGGGAGTTCAGGCTTGTGCAACCACTATGGAGGTCAGTCTGGCGATATCTTAGAAAACTTGGAATAGCTCTGCCTGGGGACCCAGCCATACCACTTCTGGGTATACATCCCAATGACTCCTCATGGAATCATAAGGAAGTTTCCTCATCTATGTTTATAGCAGCCTTATTTGTAATAGCTAGAAACTGGAAACAACCCAGATGTCCCTCAACCGAAGAATGGGTTAAAAAACTGTGGTACATCTACACAATGGAATATTACTCAGCTATCAGAAACAATGAAATTATTCAATTTGCAGCCAAATGGATGAAACTATAGAAGTTCATCCTGAGTGAGCTAACCCAGACCCAGAAGGATACACATGGCATCTATTCACTTGTAGTAGGATTTTAGCTATATAGTAGAAGGTATAGATACTAGAACTAACACACCAAAGGGAACATGGACATAGACTTTTTTGTTGTTGTTGTTGTTGTTGTTTGTTTGTTTGTTGTTTAGTTTTCTCTCCCTGGCAAGGAGACACTTTTCACTGGTGGTGCTGCCTTGTAGGCCCCCAGTGTATGAGGAGGCTCTTGGCCCTCATATGACTGCTGACTTGGGGTGGGGGACTGATATGTAGGGACACTCCACTCCAGAGGAAAGAGATGGAAAGGACAGGGGTAGAGGGTGGGAGGGCGGGACTGGGAGGGGGAGAAAGAGGACACTATGATGTAGATGTAACCTGAAGCAACAAATAAATAAATTTATTTAGTAAAAGAAAGGAAAAAGATGGAGGGTTAGGGCGAGAAGGGTGGGAGGGTGGGATTGGACAGGGGAGTAGGGAGGGGATTGTGATTGAGATGTAACTTGAAGAAATAAAAAAATAAATTATTAAAAAAAAAAGAAGGCAGTTTGTGGACAGTGTCAAAGGCATGCAGGTGATCATCACCACTAGGGAGCCACGTAACAAAACAAGTATCTAAAATGGAAACTAAGTCAAATCTCATTTTAAAATCCAGATATAAAAAAATATGTTATATTGGCTAATTTAAAAGAGCAGTATTTTCTGAAAAAAGTTTGTAATCCAAGAAACTGGAAAATAACCATTAGAATTTGTATTAGTATAATTCACAATTATAACAAAAAGGAGTTGTTGTTAATTTTGTAAAGGATATTTGCCAAAAATTTTTGATAAGCATCCATAAAGAAGTAAGGGTACAGTGTCAAAAAATATAGAGTTTCTTTAGCCATAAAAAGCACAGAATAGGATCATAATGAAAAGAAATTTGTATCAGTCTCTTTCACCAAAAAGTATAAAAACTATGGTAGAAGATTTGAAAAATTGTCAATCATAAAATTTTATGTGGAATTTGAAGAATTTAGACAAATTGAATGAAGGCATGTGTATGTATGCACATAACTGTGGTGATTTGAATAAGAATGGTCCCCATAGGATTATAGTCTTGAATGTTTCATCATCAGGGAGTGTAACTTCAACTACTTGCCAGCTTGTTCAAGGACCTGTGGCTTTGTCAGAGGAAGTGTTTCACTGAGGGTGGGCTTTGAGATTTTAAATGCTTAAGCCAGGTCTACTGTGTCAATCTCTTCCTGTCCCCGAGATGCAGATATAGAACTCTTAACTACCTACCCAGCAAGGTATCTACATGTATGCCACCAAGTTTCCAGACATAACAATACATTTAAAATACATTCCATGACCACGGTAACTCTTCACTAGGACAGAAGATGGAACCAGGGACTGGAGTATTAATGTAATAGGCCTAACCACGCTTTTGCTAGGAGGAATATGGACCACTTCAGGACTTTGGACTGGAAAAGTGGTTTGACATTTTAAGCAGTGCTAAATGGGCCATCTTAGTAGAAATATGGAAGACAGTGGTTCCCAGGGTAATACAGATTATGATCGCCAAGCTCAAGAGGTTTCAGACGGAAATATTTGTAAGTGGCCTCGAGATCATTTTTGTGATATTTTGAAGAACAATGTGGCTGGGTTTTACCTTTGTCTGAAAAGTCAGCCTGGGGCTAAATTGAAGAGTCTTAGATTAATGGCATTGGCAAAGTAGATTTCAAAACAGTCTAGTTGTCTGTATTTATTAGTTCTTAGTGGTCAATCTTATGTAGATCTATGATGAAAAGGAGCAAGCTGAGGAGGGAAAACTTTCAATTGTACAGGATGAGGAGAAATGAGACATCAGGACCTGTAATGGAGCTAAGACTTGTGCTCAAGGAGATAAACAGATTAAAGAAAACCCTGATGCACTTCCTATATAATCAGATATATTTATCCCTCTCAGGTCTCTGAGGTGGTTGAAGAACAGAGAGCTAGAGTCTCATAATTAAATTTTGAGTTGTTTAGAATCAAGAGGGTGTTCTGGATCTAAGAAGATGTTTTTAAAATTGTGAGGAAAGTTAGTATGAAAGCTGAGTTAGATATAGAACTTTAAACTCATGGAGATGGTTAGATAGTAGAATGTTAAAGTCAGGTGCCAAATACATATGGACTGGACATTGGGAATGTATGCTAAGCCATATAACTCTCATAATTATGGCCTATTTATTTCTGTTGTTTTGTATTGTATTTATTGTTATAAGAGAAAAAACCACTTGTTGGACTGAAAGGGGCAGCTGTTGGGGGAAAAAGATATTCCTTAAACTAAAGAAAAAGGGTAGAGGATGGGGGGTTGAGGGGGAAGAGGGTGGTAGGGTGGGACTGGAGGGGGGAGTAGGGAGGGGATTGTGATTGAGATGTAACTTGAAGAAATAAATTATAAAAAAAGAAAACCCTGATGCTAAATGAAATAAAGGGAATGATGACAAGGGCAAGACCCCATCCAACTATGCTTCCTACTTCTGAAAAGTAACTAAAAGTAATGGCCAGATGTGAAGGCCATGCCTTTAATCCTAGCACTTGGGAGGCAGAGGCAGAAAGTTCTAGGCAACTTTCATCTACACAGAGAATTGCAGGACAGCCACGCTTAAGCATGTAAGAAAACTATGAGAAACAGAAACCTAATGCAGATGTTATTGAACAAGGGGACCATGTTACAGCCCCAGTAAGCAGCAAATCTTGGCAGCTTCTGCTAATTGTTTCTGCCAAGGATAAAAGAAAAGGATTGAAAAGTCTCCCTCCAAGGCTAATGAAAGCTGCTGATGTATCAGGAATGTCCCTGAATAAAGGACCAGAGAAACTTTTGCTTGAAGCTATGAAGGTAAAGCCTGGTTTGCCTTGAAACTTCCAAGTTGTTAGAGATGCCAGGATTTTGGGTTATCTGCAGAGGAAAGCTGTAGACCAAATGTAGAATAAGCCTGAGAGAGAAAAGTATGTTGTAGTCAACAAAGCTGAAAGGAGTCAGAGATCTGTAGATCCTTTTGACATCAAACATAGGGATGTAGAGTTTGGAGTTTGACCTGCTGGCTTTAGGACTTGCTTTGGACCAGTATTTCCTCACTATTCTCCCTTTCTTCCCTTTTAGAATGGTAATGCATATCCTGTGCCATTGTATGCTGGTATCTGATCTTCATTTTGATTTTGATTTTACAGAGGATTACAGTTAGGAGATTATCATGAGCCTAAAAAGAGATTTTGAATTTTGGACTTTTAAACTGTGTTGAGATTATGATAGACTATTGGACTTTTGAAGCTCAACTGAATTCATTTTTTGTATTATGATATGGATACAAGTCTAGGAGGGGCAGAGAGTGAAATATGGTGGTTTGAATAAGAGTGACAATGTAGGCTCATAAATCTGAATGCTTGCTTATTAGAGAATGGTGGTGTTTGACAAAGAGTAGGAGGGTGGCCTTGTTGGAGGAAGTGTGTCACTGGGTGTGGCCTTTGGGGTTTCAAATGTTCAAGCCAGGTCCAGTGTTTCTCTCTTCCTGCTGCTTGCCAATCTGCATGTAGAACCCTCAGCTACCTCTCCACAACCACATCTGCCTACTTACCACCATGGTTCCCACCATGATAATAATGGACTACACCTCTAAATATAAGCAAGCCCCCATTGAATGATTGTTTTGTAAGAGTTGCCATGGTTGTGGTGTTTCTTCACAGCAATAGAACACTAGGTCAACAGGTATATAAATATGTATACATGTTTTAATCAGTGTATTACAAATGTACATGTATGCACATAAACAAACTTTTCATAATATTGATTAAATTACCTTAATGACTGAAATTAATGCCCATAATTTGCATAAAATTTCAATTCTGCTAAATGTGGTATGTTTCTAATATTTGACAATGAAAGGTAGGTATATAGTTACTCTACATTGACAATATCTGTGACTAGATAAATTTGTAGAGTTAAACAACAATGGTATTAGCAAACTTTTAATGGGCAGCTGTTTTCTATGTTCTCTGATGTAAGTTTCTGAAATAATAAAATGATATTTTACCCCATATTTTATTACTTTATCTTTTACTCAATTATTTTGAGACAAGTTGGGGTCTTGGTTTGTTTTTATATATTTATGTATAGTATGCAATGCACTAACCAGGGATACTGGGAACCAGGTAACATATAAAATCTGATTCTCAAATAACACTAGCAAATAAAGGTTTTTGTGGGATTAACTGTGTGACTTCAGACTCGATCTTGACAAGTTACTTTAGTTTTGTTTAGTTTAATTTGGTTTAGTTTAGTTTAGTTTAATTAATGGGGTTTGCATGGATAAAATGAATGTCTTAGCAAAGACAATGATGTTGTTAATAAGAGGAATAAAACTAAATTCTGAAGGTTTGGATAGGGAATTGCTAATGCATTGGCAAGTGAGGCAGTATAGATTATGTCTAGTTACAAAAAACCCTAGCCTGGCAGTGCTGCTAAGGCAGAGATTCTGAAAGGCCATACATGATATCCAGAAGCACATTTAAGGGATGGTGTTTTTCAAATTTAATTTATTGATCTATTTTGGGGCCATTCTATGACACGCATGTGGAAGTCAGACAACAGTTCCAGAAGTCAGTTCTCCCATGACATTATGTGGGCCCTTCAGGTTAGACTCAGGGCTTCAAGTTTGTCACAAGCACCTTTGTACACTGAGTTACCTCATCACCTTTAACAGAGTTTTGTAATTCAGTTAAAATCTCATCTTAATTAACTAAAAAAGAAATATAATTTTAATATGTATTTCTTTTTTAAGATGTTTATTTATTACTTCAAGTTACATCTCCTCACAATCCCCTCCCTCCACACCTCCTGGACCCACCCTCCCACCCTCTGCCCCTTCTCCCAGAACTCATAATTCATTTTTTCAAATAATTAGGCCACAATTATGAAAATTATAAGATATAACATACATTCCCAATGTCCAATCCAATCCATACATATTTGGCAACTGAAATTAATATTCTATTATCTACCTATCTCCATGAGTTTAAAGTTGTATTCCTAACTCATTTTCCATCCTAATTTGCATTACCAACTTAAAACCATCTTCTTAGACCTAGAACATCCTTTTAATTCCTAAAAAACTTAAAATTTAACTGTGAAACTGTAACTATCTAGTCTTCAACCACATCGGAGACCTGAGAAGGATAAATATATCTGATTATACAGGAAGTGAAGGGCCAGCAGCTTCCAAAACTAAGAAATGACAGATAACTGGCTGCCTGGACAGCCCCAATTTCTTTCCATACATTAGAGCATCTATTTTCAGCCTCTTGGCCCAGTATCTCTGACAAACATTAATTGTAAAGCAGGAATTATGAAGGATTTGCCTACCTTGCTTTGGCAGAGCTAGGCTATCATCTTACCTGCTTCCAAGTTTTGTCCTTTTTGGACAATATTCTGTCTACAGTTGAAGCAAAGGATTTTTCTTGCCCAGTGACAGGCTTGCCACTAATGCAACTGTATCCAAATGGAGATTCTTCAATGCTTTGTATATTGATACAAAATTAAAGTTATATTTGGTGACATTGACATTGATCTTTTTATACTGTTACAAAATTAAGATTATATTAGGCTACATCAGTATTGATCTTTGTATATTGATACAAAATTAAGGTTAACCCTTTTTAAGATATTGTTTCTAGGTAATGATTAAAAATGCAATGTGAAGTTTTATCCCATTGATAAGAACTATCACAAGCTGTTTAGGATAATTAAGAAGTGAAAACTAATAATCATTCAAACATGTCATTTTGTTAGGTACTAGTATAGTTTATCACAGATATTTTCTAAGTTAACTAGAAATCAAGTTGCTAAAAGAAAAACTTTTTAAAAATTATTTGCTTATCCAACTATACAGAGATAGAGAAGTGGTGTTCAAAAACCTCAAGAGATCTGTAGAATTTGGCATTCAAAGAAGATTTCTTATATTAAAATTTTTTGATATTAAGACATGTCAGCTTCTGACAGCACCCTCAATTGTACTCCAAATAAAGAAATATATATTTTCAACAACATTGAATATTCTGCTAGTGTGTTTTGGTTTTATTGTTGTTGGTGGTGTTGTTTTCAATGAGATCTTCAAAGGCAGCAAGTTCCAGACATGTTAAAAGGTATCAGATGGTGCTGCTACTTGTACCTAAATCATTACCATTATATTTATTAGTGCTATGACACAAAGGTCCCCAAAGTTCTACAAATTCATTCAGATGAAAGTAAATTGTGGTTTCTCATATTTTGAGTGCATTTGTGAGGTTTGACTATATGAAATTTCCTTTATTATTGTAATTTATCTAATTGAATGAATATTACTGAAAATAATTTTTAAGATATTGAGCTAAAATGATATTAAAATGACAAAACACTCACACACCATTATTCACACATGTACTGACACATGTATAATCTCTATAGTGTTTGATTATCATAGAAGGTACACTGTACACTTCCTCTGCCTCATAGTGGCATCTTTATGATATTGTCCCAAGTACATTGAAAAATTGCCAGGCTCCAAGGCTGACTATTTGATGGCTCAGAGTTACATGCTAAGCTGAAAATGCAGTAAGTAGGAAATTCAGTTGATATTACCAGATGAGTTTTGCAATTGAAGTTGTTGTGTTCCCATCTTCTCTACGCAATCATATAATTGAACTGAATAATACAGAGATTTTCAGGGGTTTGAATGTCTTTCTCTGAGATTGAAATGAGCACCTAAAATGGGAAACTTCTTCGTGAAGCAATTGCTAATGCTTAGGTCCAATACAAAGCTTTCTCTTGCATATTGATCTTATTTTCTCCTACACTTTAGCCCAAGCATTTTTTTAATAATTTATTTTTTATTTCTTCAAGTTACATCTCTTTTTTTCATTTTATTTTATTTTATTTTTTCCTTTATTTTTTATTTCTTCAAGTTACATCTCAATCGCAGTCCCCTCCCTATTCCCCCTCCAGTCCCACCCTCCCACCCTCAACCCCCTATCCTCTTCCCTTTTCTTTTTCTTTTAAGTTTAAGGTACATCTTATTTCCCCCTACAGTTTCCCCTTTTAGTCCAACAAATGGCTCTTTCTCTTATAATAATAAATACAATACAGTACAACAGAGGTAATTAGGCCACAGTTATGAGGGTTATATGGCTTAACGTACATTCCCAATGACCAGTCCATATGTATTTGGTACTTGACTTTAACATTCTACTATCTAAACATCTCCTTGAGTTTAAAGGTCTATATCTGACTCAACATTCATACTAACTTGCAACACAATTTTAAAAGTATCTTCTTAGATCTATAACACTCTCTTGACTCCTAAACAACTCAAAATTTAATTATGAGACTCTACTGTCTGTTCTTCAACCACCTCAGAGACCTGAGAGGGATAAATATATCTGATTTTATAGGAAGTACAGGGTCTGCAGCTTCCCAAACTAAGAAATGACATACCTGTGGCTGCCTGGACAGTTCCTATTTTCTCTCCATACATTACAGCATCGATCTTCAGTCATTTGGCCCCGTTTCTCTGACAGACATTGATTGTAGAGCAGGGGTTATGAAGGACTTACCTACTCTGTCTTGGCAGAGCTAGGCTGTCGACTTACCTGCTTCCAGGTTTTGTCCTTTTTGGACAGCATTCTGTCTACAGTTGGAGCAAGGGGCTTTTCCTACCAAGAGATAGGCTTGCGACTAATTCAATCATCTCCCACTGGAGATTCTTCGATGCTCATCTTCTACTTGGAGGAGAATAGGGGGTGCTGTCAGGAGTTGATATGTCTTGATATAAAAAAATCTAAAGTTAAGAAAACATCTTTGAATGCCATATTCTGCAGATCTCTTGAGGTTTTTGAAGAGGCCCTATCTGTCTCTTATATTAGGGTAAGCAGATGTTGCTTGTCTCTTGCCGGTTTATTTCTGATTAGCTTAGGAAGTAGCTATAATAGGCTGTCATAGTACCTAACTGAATGACCGGTCAAGTTACATCTCAATCACAATCCCCTCCCTACTCCCCCCTCCAGTCCCATCCACCCTCCTCCCCCTCAACCCCCCATCCTCTTCCCTTCTTTTTTTTTTTTTAATTTAAGGTATTTCTTTTTTCCCCCCAACAGCTCTCCCTTTCAGTCCAAAAAATGGTTCTTTTTCTTATTAAAGGTAATGCTTCTTAAAGGTATTGTTCGTAGTAATACTAAAAAATGAAATGCCCAAGCATTTTTTATAATTAGCATATTTCTTACATGTTTTAGCATAAATGAATGAGTCCCTTTAGTTATCTGACATCTACCAATATTTTATAATTTATATAAATTGTGGTTTATGACATCTTACTGTCACTTTGGATTGTGCTTGGGTTTACTGAAACTTCCATGAGGTATATTGAGCAAAAAGTGACACCTAGTAATTTAGTCCCAAGGGGGAAAGGGAACTCAGAGTCTTACAGAAGAGCAATGCTTTTCTGCCAGCAGGATTTCACCTGCCATCTTTGCCATGCCAAGCAGAGCTTGATGAATAACATGCTGACAACCAACAGGACTCAGGTACTTTTCTCTGAAGTAATAGACAAAGTTGATACTGTTGTAAGTAAAATTAAACACAACGAAGAGTACATCTGCCTGTACAATTTTCCTCACTCATGTTTAGCGCATTACTTTTAGATAAATAAGTACAATAAATATTTTATTAATATGAAAGGTTCCTTTTATTCATAATGAATTCAGAAGGGCATGTTGCAGCATATTAGTTAATTTCTTAAAGCTCCGGTGAATAACATATACATAAAAAAGCAATGTATTTATGTGTATGTGAAGAATGTTTATAAATACATATAATGTGTGCTTATTTGTATGGAGAAAGGTTTTCTATGTTTTGTATTCATTTCCCTCTCTGTATAGCATTATCATTTCTATATCTAGTTTATGTCATGCACATAACAGATTTTCAGAAAATTCTTTGTGTAAAATAAAGTTAGGAAAATGTATGTGTGTCTCTAAAACTTTCTTGCATTTAAAAATAAATAAAAAGAAATATTATATCTGAGAGAGACAGGCATGCACATTTTTTAGCAATTACATATGTCGCTTATGGAAATAACTCCCTGCCACTCACAGGGCACCACATTTTGTGTCTCCTATTTTCTTTTTGAAATGTTCAGTTATCCCATGTACCTTTAGCACAATATGATGAGCCTGTATTTCTTCTCAAGAACATTTTAGTTATTATGCTAGTGCATTAAAAATTGTGTGTTCATGTGTGTGTAAACCCTTATGCAAGAGATTGTGAGTCACTTGACATAGATATTGGGAACCAAAAAATCTTGTCCTTTTCAAGAACAGCAAGAATTCTTAACTGCTGAGCTCTTTCTCTAGCCTGTGTCCCACAATTGTAAAGACCAAATTATTTCCCATAATTAAAAAAAACTTTCTACAAAATGTTATTAACAGTAAGGGTCATTTCTAAGAGAACAAAAGCCATAAATCTAACTTTAATTTAATTTCAATTTAAGATTTGATCTGTCCATTATGGTTTCAATAGATAATAGATGTCACATAGGGAAAATGGCAAAGCAGTAATTTATCTTTTCCATTTATGTTCAGGCACACAATGGAAAAGCCCCTTTGGTTAAGTAGGTTATATTTCAAGAAATCTCAATATCTTCATCTATGGTAAAATTAAAGAAGACTGTCTACCTCCAAATATTTTACAAGTTTGTAGGTAATAGTAAACACAATTATATATGTATATGTAGATATACACAATTATATATACAACATAAACAATTATATACAACATACATAATTATATATAATAAACTAATATTAATTCAAGTTGAATATTTATATTAACTATCTAGAAGAATATTACATTATGCAATTTAAAAATTAGGAATGATTTTATTAGACAAAATTTTTGACAAATTATTAAGTGGCTTAACACTAGTTATATAGTGATTAATATTTAGAGCCTCAGCATCTTGGCCTTAAACAGCTCTACAAAATAAATATAATTGGGGCTAAATGAGATAATCAGTTGGGCCTGGTCTGAACACCTGTAAAATAGATACTCAAGAAACCAATGTAGCATGATACTCTGAGAAAGATTCTCTATAAAAGTCAGGATATGGGCTGAAACAGGCAAGTCATAGAAGATGGACCATATTTTATTAATTGTGACTTTTGGTCTTTGTTCACTGGTTTGATCAAGAAACATAGGTCTTCTACCAAACCACTTCTGTATGCACAGCTAGGTGTCATCACCTTTAAAACACTACATTAGTCTCATATTACAAATGCACTCCACAGTTGGTAGGTATGCCTATGACAATATAAAGTGTTATACTTTAGGGGAAATATTACGATCTTAAAAGGTGTATGTTTAATGTCATGGAGGCCCACTTGGTAACTGTTGATTTTGTCTTCTGAGTGATTAGAATCCTGTTCAGACAGGTTCCAGGAAAAGTGGAAAGGGAATGAGTGAGAGAAAGATGAGACAGGGCTATTGAAAAGGACTAATATTCATCACATAAATGTAGAAAACAATCAACAATAAAGAAAAATGTTGAAATGTAAAGTATTTTTATCTAATTTCATAGGCAACTGATAATTTCACCACCATATTTCTGAGGAGACCATGTCAAGGAGTCTATATAAACATAGCAGATTCAAGGTAATGATCTGCTTCAGGGTAACCTCATCATCTATCCTGAAATTTATCTGTAAACATTTTTATTGTGTTCTTAGGCAGTATGAGTATATGCACAGAAAGTCCAAGATACAATGAATAATTGTAAAAATTACATAAGACAAGCAAAATCATTAGAGTTAAGATGCATTTGTAAACATGAGTTCATTTATATACATTTAATAAAATTCAGTTTATAAAAATATTTGGTGTTGGATGCTAGGTAATTATTCTACTTATTATATGGTCACACAAATGAGCATAGGCATACGCTTATGAGTAACACAAACATACTTCATGGTTTCAGTCACAAAAATCCATCAACTTAATTCACCATATAAACAAGCTGAAAGAAAAAAAAACCCACATGATCATCTCACTAGATGCTGAAAAGGCATTTGACATAATACAGTATCCCTTCATGCTAAAAGTCCTGGAGAGAGCTGGCATACAAGGACCATACCTAGAAATAATAAAGGTGATATACAGCAAGCCAGTAGATAGCATCAAATAAGAGAAACTTAAAGTACTTCCTCTAAAATCAGGGACAAGCCTCGAACTCATTGGCACATCTGACAACTTCCTAAACAGAATACCACTAAATAGCTCAGGCTCTAAGACCAACAATCAATAAATGATACCTCATGAAATTGAAAAGCTTCTCTGTGGCAAAGGAAACTCTAATTCGAACAAAACGGCAACCTACAGACTGGGAAAAGATCTTTACAAACCCCACATCTGACAGAGAGCTAATATCCATAATTTACAAATAACTCAAGAAATTAAACGCCAAGAAACCAAATAATCCAAACAAAAAATGGGAAACAGTGCTAAACAGAGAATTCACAAAGGAGGAATCCCTAATGGCTGAGAGACACTTGAAGAAATGCTCAGCATCCTTAATCATCAGAGAAATGCAACTCAAGATGACTCTGAGATACCATCTCACACCTGTCAGAATGGCTAGGATCAAAAACTCAAATGACAGCACATGCTGGCGAGGGTGTGGAGAAAGGGGAACACTCCTCCATTGATGGTGAGAGTGTGAACTTGTACAACCACTGTGGAAATCAGTCTGGTGATATCTTAGAAAACTTGGAATAGCTCTACCTCAAGACCCAGCCATACCACTTCTGTGTTACAGAAACAATTCCTCACCAAGCCACAAGGACATCTCCTCATCTATGTTCATAGCAGCTTTATCTGTAATCTCTAGAAACTGGAAACAACCAAATGTCACACAATGAAAGAGCGGATTAAAAAAACTGTAAGTTACACAATGCAATACTACCCAGCTGTCAGAAACAATGAAATCATGCAATTTGCAGCTAAATAGATGGAACTAGGAAAGCTCATCCCAAACAGGTCTACTACGACCCAAATCAGCAGGAAGTCACTTTAAGAGAGCGACTTCCCATGCCCAGAGGGTGGGGGAGGGTGTTTCTCCGCCCTTCTTTTTGGTTATTTGAAGGTTAACTGAAAACTCTGTTATGTAGGGGAAGAGACTACAAGCTGATAAATGATCCTGTCTTAATGGGTTTTGGAGATTAGCCCCAGGGAATTCCTACTTGTCCTTCTCTGTATCCTTCTTCCTCTCCTATGTAGGAGTGCATGGGCTTGAGAAAAATGAGATATAGTCATAGCACAGGAAGGTCCAAGAAGAAGGGGCAGATTATTGAATATGCCCTTATACCTTTGTATATTGATACAAAATTAGTAGGTTATTTGGCTAAAGTGGTATTGACCATTGTTTATTGTGCAAAAATAAGATTGTATTGGATTACATCGGTATTGATCTTTGTATATTGATACAAAATTAAGATTATAGTTGGCCACAATGGTATTGACCCTTGCATATGGACGTAATATTAAGATTATATTGGGCTACATAGGCATTGATCTTGGTATATTGATACATAATTAAGAGTATATTTAACCACAATTGAATAGATCTTTGTATATTGATACAAATTTAAAGATAATGCTTCCCAATGGAAAGCTCATCCTGTATGAGCTAACCCAGACTCAGAAAGATGCACATGGCATCTATTCACTTATAATTGGATTTTAGCCATGTAGTACAGGATAACTATCCTACAACCAATACACCAAAAGGAACAGAAACATAGACCTTGCTACCTGTTAGTGGGACACTTTGCCCTAATAGAGTTGCCATATAGACCCCCAGTGCAAGAGGAAGTTCTTAACATTCATATGTCTGTTGAACTGAGGGGGGCTGATATGTAGGCACAACCCACTCTGGAAGAGTAGGATAGGTGGGAGAAGGGAGTGAGGGTGGGTAGGTGGGACCAGGAAGGATGGAGAGAGGGCACTGTGATGGAGATGTAACCTGAAGTAATAAATAAACAAAAAATTTAAAGAGTTAAACTGGAAGAACAAATATCAATGTGACACTTGATTTTGTTACAATTTTTTTCTGCTAATGCTTTAGGCACATATTATAGAATAAACTTGTAGGAACACTAGGTGAATTAACAATAAGACAATCAGAGTTTCTTACCATACACTAAATATATGTGTGTGGGTATGTAAATTAATTAAATATGGAAATGAATTTTTAATTTATTACAATAAGATGTGTAGAAAATAATACATTGGTAACAATAGATAAGCCATAAATAATTTAAAATAATAAAAATTGGTAGTTATATTAAATAAGCATAGTAAACATCTCTACAGAGAGAACACACATAAGAATGAATAGATAATCCATAGAGAAGATAGAATACAACATGAATGAATGAATGAATGGATGGATGGATAATCCATAGAGAAACTAGTTATGTTAACCAGAGTTGTCACCAGTAGAATTATATATATATATAATATATATATTATATATATATATATTAAATGAGGACTTTTTGGATTGGCTTATAGAAAACAGCTTGTGTAGTTCAAAAATGGCTATCTTCACATTGAAAAAGCTAAGAACCAGGGCTGTTTAGCCCATGCCTTGGTACTCCCAGTCTGGTACAGAAAGCTTAGGGATTTCTGCAGAGACACTTGGCATTAGTCACATTGGGTAGCCTAGGTAGGAGCCATGTTGTAATTAGAGCAACAATAACAGCAACTGAGTAGATTAACTTACCAGTGAGATGGGAAGGCAAACAAGCAAAGGAGAAAGTAGAGGCTGTTCCTTTGCTCTTCCTTGTATCTGGGCCACAACTGAAAGGTACCACTCACATTCAGGGTGAGTCTTTTTTCCACTTAAGTTAAGGTAATGACAAAAATCCCTTACAGGCAAACCCAAAGGTTAATGTCATCTAGACAACACACAGGTGTACCCACTGGCTCATTTTGGGAGTGGATCTAGATGCTGTCAGATTGACAATTAATATTTACCTTCATATTAGTTGTTTAAGAAGAAGCCTCTAAACAGAGAGTAATGCATAAGAAGTCTTTGGAAATCCTAGTATAATCAGCATGTTTCCTTAATTGGATTGCTTTGTTCCTTTTTTTTTTTTCTGTTTTTAAACGGAGAGTATTAAGACTTGTCCTTTTCTAACATCCAAGTCAGCATTTATGGTCCTTTAAAAAAATAACTGAGGTAAGATGGGATCCCACAGTAGTTTTGATGCTCTATCACGCATAGCTTGCAAAGATTTTTCACTAGTTTGTAGGCTGCCTCTTCGTTCCAATGATGTCACCCTTTGATGTAAAGAGCTTTCCAGTTTTCTGTGACCTCATTTGTCAATCACTAAATTTAATACTTGTACTACTGGAAGCTCTGGAAGCTGCTTGGAAAGTTCTTGATTGTGCATAGAGGTGCATATCTGACATGATAAATTATGTCCATTAATGCAATGATGGTGTGAAAGTTATGGGAGTAGAAAACCATTTTCTGAATGAATTATATAGGCTTATGGTACAAGGTGGAATCTGTATCTGGCACCATTATTAGGCCAAAGGATGCGTGACTGCAAAGGTCATAGACCCTAAGGAAGAACCTACTACTATCATTTTGTATGACATTGTCAAATATATATGTTAATTTCTTGAAAAGAATTAACCCTGTTTTTGTTCTTTTTATTACCTGGTTTCCCACTAAAATACTTTGTAACAGTGAAAACAGCATGCCCACTATTTGAAATATATAAATGCTTCCTTTGTACTTTAACTTGAACTCTGGCAATGTCCCCTGTGACGCACTTCCCAGCTCCACCTTCAGGTTCCTTCACATTTGCCCTCAGATCCTGAACGATCATTGATTCCACTCTTGATATTGCACATTGACAAGACCAATTTGAACTACCTGGATTCCAATTTTAAATATTCCTCCCCAGCTCCAAAGCTGACCATGTGTCTCCTTTTGAGGTCACTAAAAGAACTTCTTGTTTGTTTTCCTTGATTTCTTTTTTTTTATTATTTGAAGAATATGTTGGTATTTGTTCACTTTAAAAACTCTCCTGTGGATCATGAGGGGAGCAGACCCACACTGCACTGCCAGAAATGTTCTCTAATGGAACATTCTCCTTCCTTCCTCTCATCCCAGTCTCAGCACTATGCTCTGAGCCAGACATGCTCCTCCTAAAGTTAGAATCTTTATGCATGTACACTGCTTCTCTCCTTCTTCCTCTTGTTGAGCAAATTCTACACACACACACACACACACACACACACACACACACACACACACACA
>CAJQZJ010032178.1:7974539-7998782 GCA_907164525.1 Lophiomys imhausi | reverse complement strand
ACACACACACACACACACACACACACACACACACACACACACACACATAAAATGTCAGTTACTCAGTGTTAACCTCTGCCATTCCTAGCCATTAATTTGTTTTGTTTAGTTTTCCATAGCACTACATCACAATGGGAATTATATATTTTATTAACAGTGTGTGTACTGCCTATTTTCCCTAACAGAATATAAGCCTCTCAGGAATGAAAATGTTGTCTGTTTTATTCACAGCCTTGTCTCCAATGAAGAGAAAATTGCCTAATGCTGCTTAAATGTCTGCTAGGTTTTTTTTCAATGATAAGTTAATACAGCTCAGTTTAGACACTAACAATGGAATGGCGGACAATTTATTCCTATGGAATTAAATAAAATTTAAGGAAACAAAATTGATTTCATACATTTTTTTCCTCTCAGGAAGAAATAAATATTAATGCATCCTATTTTTAAAAGCAGCCTTTTAACTTCAGTTTGCAAATTTCAAGCTAAGTTAAACCTGTATGTGTATTGCCGTTGTACTTGATGGGCCTTTTGGCCAATTTTGAGGACCACTGATTCATGGTGAGGTTTAGCTAAATCAGAGGAAGCAAAATACAGTTGCTTTGTGCATGACCAATGTATTGCTTAGCAGTAATTCATCAGCACTAGGCAAAGCCACCCACTGCTTCAAGAGCACAGTCACAGCTTTCTGTTACAGCAATCACTTTATTGCTGAGCTTGGCAGTGATGGATAAGTATATCAAAAGATTGAGAATTTTGTGCAGTGAGATTGTAGACCAGCCTTTCAAATAGCCACCTGTCTTTTTCCAATGAGAGCTTGTCATCTAAGTACTGCTCGGTGATAAATAATGAATGGTGAGGTCTATTTTCTCTGAGAATCAACTTGTTGGTCTCAGGTACAAATGATTAGTATTACCTAATCATTTGATCCAGGTTTATCCAGTAAAATGGTTCATATATTGCATTCATTCCATTGTTAATTATAGAGACATAATTTATGAATACTCCCTCAACCACAGTTTAAACTGGTTGTTACTGTTTTGGCAATTTTCTCTTTATAAATTATGTGCACAGTTGTAATACAAAATATATGAGAGAAAATATACACAAGTGACTAATGATGAAGCAGTTTATTATTAATGGAACATGGGCTGTCCCCAAGCCTGTGAGAACTACTGATCCTAATCCCTGGCCAAATAAGTCTGTGTTCCTACTATTTGAATCTATCATTATCCTGCCAGACCATAAATGTATGAAATTAGAAAAAAATGCAAGAGCAAGACAAAAACCATAAAGGAGAAAGCATTATGAAGCCCACATCACGCAATTAGCATAATAGGTTGTATTCAAACTCCTGTATCAGCCTTGAGAGAGGAAATTCAACTCTTCTCTTTTATATGGAAATGCTCACTTTCCTTTTATAGATGAAAAGGATTTTATTGAAGATAGATGTCTGGAGATTCAAGGATATGGCAGCAGTTCCTGCTGGGTTCTGGTGGGGTTATTTTATCTACATTATAGCAAGGCAAATATACAATGGTATAACACTTATGGAAGAAATGATCAGGGGTCAGTCAGAATGCCAGAGAAATTCAAGGGCCAGGTTTGCCCTTTCAATAACAAAACACCTCAGCAAGTACTAACCATGGTCCTGCAATCTACTTTAAGCTCAGGAAGAAAGTAGGCTAATTCCAGGTCTCCTCCCTTCAAACACAAATTCCCCAGTATCACCCCAACTGTTTAGCATACCACCAGCTACCACCTGGACTCCTTCTCTGTTGTAGTCTTATGCTAATATCTGACTTGTCTTTGTTGGGGTTTTGTTCCTTGGCTTTTGTTGCCCTCTCCAGTTCTTAAGAGGGTGTGGAGGATGTTGGGAATTCTCCAGACATCCTTCTAGCTGTGGCCACTGGGGATTCCATGTACAATGTACTTCCGAGTATTGAAAGCTGGTTCTTAGGAATTGGGATGAAGTAGAAGGGAAAGGCTGATGGGTCTACAGGAGGGAACAAGACAGCATGTTCAAAAAGGAACTGCTTTGTCTTTTTTGGGAATGGGTGAGGAGAGAGAAGAGATTACTACACCTGTATATTCTGCTGTATATAGAACTGGGGATGAGATTATGGAATTGGTTTGGAGAAAAAGAGGGTAGAGCAAACACTGAAGCTCCCCTACCTGCTTCCTTGGCCTACTTGGTTCTTGGGAAAGCTTATCTAGTGGGTTCCCAGGGAATACCATCTGAAATTGGGGAATAAGACAAAGGGTTGAGTGAGAAGAATGGTTGAAGGTTGCAGAGGGAAAACCCAAATCTGAAGAAGATAACTATACCCTCCAAAACAGAAGAATAAATAATCTCATGCCAACAAATCAAAAGATTAGGAAAATCAAGCCATAAGAACAAAATAATATGCCTCAACAAACATTACTCATTAATCTTTCAGCATCAATGGTTTCAATTCCATTTGAAAAAGAACAGATTAACAGAATAGATGTTAAAACAGTATCCATCCTTCTTGTGCATCTAAAGAAAACACCTGAACACCAAGGATAGACATCACTTCAGGAAAAAGGGATGGGAAAGTATTCTAAGGAAATGGACTTAAGAAATAAGAGAGTAAAAAATTGTGGTACATATACACAATGGAATACTACTCAGCTATCAGAAAAAAGGAAATCATGGAACTCACAGCCAAATGGATGGAACTATAAAAGTTTATCCTGAGTGAGCTAATCCAGACTCAGAAAGATGCACATAGCATCTACTCACTTATAATTGGATTTTAGCCATATAGTACAGGATAACTATCCTATAACCAACACACCAAAAGGAACAGGAACATGGACTTTGTTACCTATTAATGGAACAATTTGCCCTAGGAGTGCTACCATGTAGGTCCCCAGTGCAAGTGGAAGCTCTTAGCTCTCATATGATTGTTGAACTGAGAAAGGCTGATATGTAGGGACACTCCACATCGGAGGAGTGGGATGGGTGGGAGAGGGAGAAGAGGGTGAGAGAGTGGAACTGGGAGGGGTGGAAAGAGGGTACTATGATGGAGATGTAATATGAAGTAATAAATAAACATTTACAAAAAACAAGAGAGTATAACCATTTGAATAGTTGATGAAATAGACTTCAAACCAAAATAATCACAAGTTTTGGGGAAGAACACTGCACATTCTTCAAAGGAAAACCTGCCAAGAAGACACTGAAATTTTTTTTTTCTTTCTGAATGTTTTATTTTTCTGAATGCATTATTTTAACTTTTTAAACATCAATACACCAAAACACAAGTACACCCAAGGAGATTAAAATATCCCAACTACAACTTAAATCACATATTCACCTTCACACACTGATAGTGGGATAGTTCAAGACCCCACTCTAACCAGTATACATGTTGTCCAGACAAAAACTAGAAATCAAAATGCTGAAGCTAGCTGACATTGTAAACCAAATGGGCCTAAGAGATGTTTATGGAACATTTCACCTAAACATAGAAGAATGTACCTAATCAGCAACCCATGGAACATTTTCAAAAATACCAAGAAATAAAGAAAGTCTTAAAAACTACAAGAATGGAACTAGAAAAGATCTTGAATGAGGTAACCCAGACCCACAGGACACATGGTATGTACTCCCTTTTAAATGGATTTTAGCATTATGTTACAGGATGACCATGCCAGAGTTCACAGACCCAAACAAACTAAGTAACATGGAGGGCCCAGGGAGGATGCTTGAATCTCACTAAAAAGAAGAAAAATATTCGTACTGGAAATAGATGAAGTGAGGAAATTGGGTGAGAGAGAGGATGGGGATCTGGTGGGGAAAGCAAGGGTGGGAGGTGGTAGCACTGAGAGAGAGAAGGGAAACAGATGGGGGCAGGATCTCTGGGACAAACTGGAGACCTGTGATGGTGTAGGCTCCTGTGAGTATATGGCAATGACTCTAGCTGAGAATACTAGCAGTGGGGGATATGGAGACTGAAGTGGCCACCTCCTCTAGCCAGGTAGGACTGCCAGTGGAGGGAGGAGGACATCAACACTCCCCCAAAATCGTAGACCTAAAATCTACCCTGCCTACAAGATGTGCAGAGATAAAGATGGAGCAGAGATTGAGGGAATGACCAACCAATGACTGGCCAAACTTGAAGTCCAACCAATGACTGGTCCAACTTGAGATCCACCCCATGGTAAAGAGCCAACCCCTGACCCTATTAATGATACTCTGCTATTCTTGCAGACAGGAGCATACCTATCCTCTGAGAGTCTCCATCCCACAAAGGATTGAAACAGATGCTGAGATCCACAACCAAACATTGGACAGAGACTTTTGGGTCTTGTGGACGAAGTAGGGGTAGAATAGACACCAGAAGAGGACAAGAACTCCACAAGAAGACAAACAGAGGCAACTACTAACCTAGGCCCAAGGGCCTCACAGAGATTGAACCACTAACCAAAGAACATGCATGGACTGGACCCAGCCCCCCTACACTTATAATGGGCAGTTTGGTCTTTATGTAGACCCCCTGGAAATGGGAGCAGGGACTTTTCCTGACATGGACTTTGTTGCCTACTATTGAATAAATTGCCCCTAGCTGGGCTGCATTGTCTGGCCTCAGTGCAAGAGGATGCATTTAGTCCTGATGTGACATGAAGTGCTGGAGCAGGTTGGTGGGGTGGGGATGGGGTTCCCTTCTCTGAGAAGAAGGAGAGGGAGAATGGGGGTAGAGCTGAAGGGTAGGACTGGGAGGAGAAGAGGGAGGGGGTTGTGATCAGGATATGAAGTGAGTACATAAATTAATTAAAGAAAAAAGCTACAAGAAAATTGAGCTAGCATTCTGCATGCTTCCTGGCCACAACATCTGAAAGCTCAATATGAACAACAAGAGAAACAATAGAAAGAATACACATTTATGGAAAGTTAATGCTTCACTACTGAGTGAACAATGGGTCAAGACATAATTAAGAAAGCAATTAAAAAACTTACTAGAAACAAAAGAAAAAGAAAATGTAACATATGTAAATTTATTCTATGAGGTAAATTCATAGCACTAAGTGTCTACCTAAAGAAATTAAAGAAGCATACCAGTAACTTGACAGTATACTTGATATATTTAGAAGAAAAAGAAGTAACACCCCAAAGGAGTAGATAGCAAGACATAATTCAACTCATGGCTGAAATCAATAAGATAGAAACAACAACAACAAACAAACAAACTATACAACAATCAATGAAACACAGAACTGGTTCTTTGTGAAAATCAGTAAAATTGGTGAATCTTGTCAAATTACATGATAGACAAAAGATTCATATTAAGAGAAACAGAGATGAAAAGATGAACGTAGCAATAGACTGATAGAAATCCAGAGAATTATAAGAACAAACTTTTCAAAAGCCTGTACTCCATTAAATTCCAAAATCTTAAAGAAACAAACAATTGTCTAAATACAGACTACCTACCAAATTTAAATAAAGAACAGATAAGTCATTTAAACATACCTATCAGCCCTAGGAAAATAAAAATAGTCATTAAAAGTCTACCAACCAAAGAAAGCCAGAACAAGAGGTTTTAGCACAGAATTCTACCAGAATTTCAGAGTTAATTCACCAACATTCTTTAAATTATTCCACAAAATAGAAACAGAACAAACATTGTTCAATTAATTTTATGAGGTCACAGTTAACCTGATACCCAAACCAAATAAAGACCCAAAAAAGGAAAAAATAATTACATACCATTTCCTTTATGAACACAGACACAAATATTCTCAATAAAATACTTGCAAACCACATAGAAGTACACATCAAAAAGATCATTAACTGTGGTCAAGTAAATTTCATCCCAGAGATGCAGGAATGGTTCAACATATGTAAATAGACAAATATAATCCACTGTATAAAAAAACTTAATGACAAAAACTTCATGATCTTCTCATTAGGTGCAGGAAAATCTTTTGACAAAACTCCTACAAGCCTTAATGATAAAAGTCCTAGAGAGATTTGGAACACAAGGAACATACTTCAACATAATAAAGGTAGTTTAGAGCAACCAATAATCACATCAACTTAAATGGAGAGAAACTCAAAACAATTCCACAAAAATTATGAATATGATAAGGTTGTCCACTCGCTCCATAAATATTCAATATAGTACTTGAAGTCATAGAAAAAATAATAAAAGTGAACGAGATCAAGGTGATAGAAATTGAAAAGGAAGAAGTTGAAATATTTTTTTATTTGCAGATGATATGATATTATATGTAAATAATCCTAAAAATTACATTAGGGAATTCCAACAGCTGATAAACAGATTTAAACACAGAATTTTAAAAATGGGAAACTCTAAGGGTTGAGAAGCACTTAAAAATATAATAAAAATAAAATATAAAATTTTCAAATGATAATTGACCTAACACATACTTGCCTTACTGGCATGAAAGGAAAAATGGTCTTAATTTCAGGTTAGACTGCAGGTTGAAACATACCTCACACACTCTTGGATATCAGTTTATAAGTTTTTCTCTTCTATATAAAGAATATTTTCATTGTTTGGTATTAAAAAGACATTAAGAGGTTTAAAATGTTGTAAGTAAATTAAGGATTACTACAGTTCCATCTGGTTTTCTAAACCTCTAAGAGTTGAAATAATTTGGAGATAAGATACAATATTTAAGAAGGGCAGTGTTAGCCCATGCCTTTAACTCCAGCAGAGTCAGGAGGATTACTATAGAGTTAGTTGTCTTTTAAATTCTAGAGTTACAATGAATAGGGTGGTGATGATTCACATCTTTAATCCCATCACTTGAGAGGCATACACCTTTAATCTCAACACACTGGGGACAGAAAAATGCTGATCTCTGAGTTCAAGTCCAGCCTGACACAGAGCAAAGTCCAAATAGTGAAAAACTTAGATCCAGGCTGGCAGTACACACCTTTAATCTCAACAATTGGGGGGCACACACTTTTGATCCTAATACTTGGAAGGCAGAGGCAGACACATAGGATTTACAATGATTTAAGTTTAAAAGTGAGTGCAAAAGGCATTTTGAAATTCAAAGTGAATTGTCCTTTTTTTAATCTCAATTGAAAGATAATACCATTTGTATTGTCAAAAAACCCAATTTGCTCTAGGAAAGATATATTACCTGCAACCCCTCCCCCAAAAAAAGTAGTGCCCAAGAGTTAGGATTAGGTCAGGGCTCTGTTGTTATCCTTCCAGGAAATTAAAAGCATCCATCTAAGGAGTCCAGGGACAAATGGACAACTGAAACTTCTGAAGAAAAGGCACCAGACACAGAAACTGCAACTTAGTTACCAATTGTATTTATTAATAAGTATAAACTATAGGATTAGGCTGGTGGAGCAGATAGTGGCCTGGCAGGAGATTTGCAGTTCTGATTTGCCTTAGAAGACTATAGGCTTGGTGAGGCAGCTTGGCAGGGAAGCTTGGTGGGGCAGCTGCCAGATATTTATTGATAAAAATAAACTATTATATTAGACCTTTAAAATGGCTGGTGGCCTGGAGAGACAGCCACTAAGAACTTCTAATGTTTCAATGCTTAGCCCTTAGGTGGGTAGACTCTCAACTAGATAATTCTAAACAGCCATGTGGCCTGCTGTACCTTTGCAGAGCTCTCAGACACTTTTGTCTGGTTCTGTGTCTCCTAGCAGAAAGAGATATTCCTCTGTGTAAAACGCAGGGTTCCTGTCTGTCTCAGGAATTCCCACCTTCCTATACTCTTTCTACCTAGCTAATTGGACATCAGCGACTTTTATTAACCAGTCACAGAATGCCTCAGAAGGGTCAGGAACCAGATCTCAGTATTGAAATCAGCCTTTCAGAACCAATGCATTAGATTTTCCTTCAACAAGACACCAAAGAAGACAAATATCCCAGATGATCCAGCCTCAAAGACTTCCTCAATTGCTGTTTCCTGAAAAATCTACAAGAGCAAATCAAAATCACTAACTAAGGAAGTACAGCCCCACAGACAGTTCTAGACAGGAATTCAGTAAAGTCCTGAAGTTCAACTTCTGAATAAAAACTTCTTAAGACATTTAAATAGCTGAGCACAAAAGGACTGAACATCAAATGTTACTACTAACATTTTTAACCATTTTCCCCTTCTTTTTTTTTTTAAAGTCATTATATTTGAATGTATGTGAATTTTTATTTTAGATTCTCAAAACAGTATAATTTTAGCTGTCCAATATCAAGATTGCCCCAGATTGATACAGTCAACCCATATATTATCATTACATGCCATACTGGAACACATCATAAATGCTATGGGGTATTTATTTTTATTAAAGTATAATTTACACAACATAAAATACATCATTAAAACTGAATAGTTCAATGAATTTTGACACACATTGGCAATCACATTATCATCACTACAGTGAAGATACAATTTCCATGTGTCCCCTTGTAGACAATCTACTGTCCCCACTTTGCCCCAGATGGCTTTCTATCATTTTTGAATTGTTATGCTTTCTTTAGGATGTTATATAATTGGTTCATACAGATTACAGTATCTTGCATAGGTTTATTGGTGCAATAGACTATGTCATACTGTTTAACAAACAAAACACGCTTCATATGTTTACTTCTTTTTTTGTTTTGTTTTGTTTTGTTTTCCTTTATTTTTTATTTTTTAAGTTACATCTCAATCGCAGTCCCCTCCCTATTCCCCCTCCAGTCCCACCCTCCCACCCTCAACCCCCCATCCTCTTCCCTTTTTTTTTTCTTTAAAGTTAAAAGTATATCTTATTTCCCCCTACAGGTTCCCCTTTCAGTCCAACAAATGGCTCTTTCTCTTATAATAATAAACACAATACAGTACAACAGAGGTAATTAGGCCACAGTTATGAGGGTTATATGGATTAACGTACATTCACAATGACCAGTCCACATATATTTGGTACCTGACTTTAACATTCTACTATCTAAGCATCTCCATGAGTTTAAAGTTCTATATCTGACTCAACATTCATACTAACTTGCAACACAATTTTAAAAGTATCGTCTTAGATCTATAACACTCTCTTGACTCCTAAACAACTCAAAATTAAATTATGAGACTCTATTGTCTGTTCTTCAACCACCTCAGAGACCTGAGAGGGATAAATATATCTGATTTTATAGGAAGTACAGGGCCTGCAACTTCCCAAACTAAGAAATGACATACCAGTGGCTGCCTGGACAGTTCCCATTTTCTCTCCATACATTACAGCATCGATCTTCAGTTATTTGGCCCCATTTCTCTGACAGACATTGATTGTAGAGCAGGGGTTATGAAGGACTTACCTACCCTGTCTTGGCAGAGCTAGGCTCTTGACTTACCTGCTTCCATGTTTTGTCCTTTTTGGACAGCATTCTGTCTACAGTTGGAGCAAGGGGCTTTTCCTACCAAGAGATAGGCTTGCGATTAATTCAATCATCTCCCACTGGAGATTCTTTGATGCTCATCTTCTACTTGGAGGAGAATAGGGGGTGCTGTCAGGAGTTGATATGTCTTGATATAAAAAAATCTAAAGTTAAGAAAACATCTTTGAATGCCATATTCTGCAGATCTCTTGAGGTTTTTGAAGAGGCCCTATTTATCTCTTATATTAGGGTAAGCAGATGTTGCTTGTCTCTTAGCAGGTTTATTTCTGATTAGCTTAGCAAGTAACTATAATAAGCTGTCATAGTACTTCACAGAATGACCATCTTGCATAACCATTAGTTTGCATTTCTTAATTATCCTAAACAGTTTATGACAATTAGTAGTAAAAGGCCGAAACATCACGTTTTATTTTTTTTCTTTACCTCCTAACCCTTCCATCCCATTTCTCTGGGGTAGAGTGTCCTTATAAAACAGTCCCTCATCTCAGTTAAGAGGTCGTATGAGGGCCAAGAGCCTCTTCATTCATTGGGGATCTACGAAGCAGTACCATCAATGAAAAGTGTCTCGTTGCCCAGGAGAGAGAACTACTAAACAAACAAACCAATAAGCATACAATAGATAAAAAAAACTAAAAAATAGAAAAAATATAACTAATATATAAAAATAAATAAAAAATAAAAATTAAAAATAAGAAGTCTATGTCCAAGTTCCATTTGGTGTGTTAGTTGTAGTATTGATACCTTCTACTATATAGCTAAAATCCTACTATAAGTGAATAGATGCCATATGTGTCCTTCTGAGTCTGGGATAGTTCACTCAGGATGAGCTTTTCTAGTTCCATCCATTTGGCTGCAAATTGCATAATTTCATTGTTCCTGATAGCTGAATAATATTCCATTGTGTAGATGTACCACAGTTTTTTAACCCATTCTTCGGTTGAGAGACATCTGGGTTGTTTCCAGTTTCTAACTATTACAAATAAGGCTTCTATAAACATAGATGAGGAAACTTCCTTATGATTCTGTGAAGAGGTATTTGGGTGTATAACCAGAAGTGGTATGGCTGGGTCCTGAGGCAGAGCTATTCCAAGTTTTTTAAGATATCGCCAGACTGACCTCCATAGTGGTTGCACAAGCCTGTATTCCCACCAGCAATGAAATAGTACCCCTTTCTCCACACCCTCGCCAGCATATGCTGTCATTTGAGTTTTTGATCTTAGCCATTCTGACAGGTGTGAGATGGAATCTCAGAGTCGTCTTGAGTTGTATTTCTCTGATGATTAACGATGTTGAGCATTTCTTCAAGTGTCTCTCAGCCATTAGGGATTCCTCCTTTGTGAATTCTCTATTTAGCTCTGTCCCCCATTTTTTGATTAGATTATTTGGTTCCTGGCATTTAATTTCTTGAGTTCTTTGTAGATTTTGGATATTAGCCCTCTGTCAGATGTGGGGTTGGTGAAGATTTTCTCCCAGTCTGTAGGCTGCCGTTTTGTTCGAATGACAGTGTCCTTTGCCTTACAGAAGCTTTTCAGTTTCATGAGGTCCCATTTATTGATTGTTGATCTCAAGTCCTAAGCTGTTGGTGTTCTGTTCAGGAAGTTGTCGCCTATGCCAATTAGCTCGAGGGTTTCTCCCACTTTTTCTTCTAGTAGAGTTAGTGTGACCGGCCTTATGTTAAGGTCCTTGATCCACTTGGACTTAAGTTTTGTACAAGGTGATAAGTATGGGTCTAACTTCATTCTTTCACAAATGGACATCCAATGCGACCAGCACCATTTGTTGAAGATGCTGTCCTTCTTCCATTGTGCCGTTTTTGCTTCTTTGTCAAAAATTAGGTGGCCATAAGTGTGTGGGTCTATTTCTGGATCTTCAATTCGATTCCATTGATCTACTGATTTGTTTCTATATCAATACCATGCTGTTTTTACAACTATTGCTTTGTACTACAGCTTGAAATCTGGGATGGTAATACCTCCAGATGTTTTGTTTTGTTTTGTTTTGTTTTTGTGCAAGATTGATTTAGCTATTCTGGGCTTTTTGTTGTTCCATATGAAATTGGGAATAGCTCTTTCCAAGTCTATAAAAAATTGTGTTGGTATTTTGATAGGAATTGCATTGAATCAATACATTGCTTTTGGTAGGATTGCCAATTTTATTATTTTGATCCTACCTATCTATGAGCAAGGGAGATCTTTCCATCTTCTAAAGGCCTCTTCCATTTCTTTCTTCAAGGGCTTGAATTTCTTGTTGTATAGGTCCTTTACTTGCTTGGTTAAAGTTACCCCCAGGTAATTTATGTTGTTTGCGGCTATTGTGAAGGGGGTTGTTTCCCCTATTTCTTTCTCAGCCCATTTGTTTTTTGTATAAAGAAGGACTTCTGATTTTTTTTTTTTTTTTTAGTTAATTTTGTATCCAGCCACTTTGCTGAAGTTGTTTATCAGCTGTAAGAGTTCTCTGGTGGAATTTTTGGGGTCGCTTATGTATACTATCATATCATCTGCAAATAGGGATAATTTGACCTCTTCATTTCTGATGTTTATCCCCTTGATCTCCTTTAGTTGTCTTATTGCTCTAGCAAGAACTTCAAGTATTATATTGAAGAGATATGAGAAAGTGGACATCCTTGTCTTGTCCCTGAGTTTAGAGGAAATGATTCAAGTTTCTCTCCATTTATTTTGATGTTGGCCACTGGCCTTCCTTATATTGCCTTTATTATTTCTAGGTACGGCCTTTGTATGCCCGTTCTCTCCAGAACTTTTAGCATGAATGGGTGTTGGATATTGTCAAATGCTTTTTCTGCATCTAGCGAGATTATCATGTGTTTTTTTTTCTTTCATCTTGTTTATATGGTGAATGACATTGATAGACTTTTGTATGTTGAAACATCCCTGCATCCCTGGGATGAAGCCTACTTGATCATGGTGTATGATACTTTTGATGAGTTCTTGAATTCGGTTTGCTAGTATTTTATTAAGTATTTTTGCATCTATATTCATGAAGGAGATTGGTCTGAAGTTCTCTTTCTTTGTTGGGTCTTTGTGTGGTTTAGGAATCAGGGTGGTTGTGGCCTCGTAGAATGAGTTTGGCAATGTTCTTTCAGATTCTATATTGTGAAAAAGTTTGAAAAGTATTGGTGTTAGCTCCTCTTTGAAGGTCTGGTAGAATTCCGTGCTAAACCATCTGGCCCTGAGCTTTTTTTGGTTGGGAGATTTTTAATGGCTGTTTCTATTTCCTTATGGGTTATAGGGCTGTTTAAACTGTTAATCTGATTTTGATTTAGTTTTGGTAGGTGGAATCTATCAAGAAAATTGTCCAGTTCACTTAAGTTTTCAAATTTGGTGGAGTATAGATTTTTAAAGTAGGATCCAAATATTTTCTGGATCTCCTCAATGTCTGTTGTTATTTCTCCCTTTTTATTTCTGATTTTGTTGATTTGTGTTTTCTCCCTCTGTCTTTTAGTTAATTTGGCTAAGGATCTGTCTATTTTGTTGATTTTCTCGAAGAACCAACTCTTGGTTTCATTGATTCTTTGTATAGTTCTTTTTGTTTCTAAGTTGTTGATTTCAGCCCTAAGTTTGATGATCTCCTGCCTTCTGCTCCTCTTGGGAGTGTTCGCTTCCTTTTTTTCCAATTCACCCAATTTAGCTGTTAATTCGCTCATATGAGCTGTCACAGTTTTCTTTTTGAAGGCACTTAGTGTTATGAACTTTCCTCGTAGCACAGCTTTCATTGTGTCCCATAGGTTTGGTTATGTTGTGTCTTCATTTTCGTTGGATTTTAAGAAATCTTTGATTTCCTTCTTTATTTCTTCCCTGACCCAGTGGTCCTCTAGTAAAAAGTTGTTCAATTTCCATTTGTGTGTAGACTTTCTGTTGATTCTTTTGCTGTTTAAGTCCAGCATTATTCAATGGTGGTCTGATAAGATACAAGGGGTTATTTCAATTTTCTTGTATCTGTTAAGGCTATCTTTCTGTCCAACTATATGGTCGATTTTGGAGAAAGTTCCGTGAGATGCTGAGAAGAAGGTGAATTCTTTTGTGTTTGGGTGAAACGTTCTGTAGATATCTGTTAGGTCCATTTGGTTCATGATCTCTGTTAGACTCATTATTTCTCTGTGTGGCTTCTGTCTTGATGATCTGTCCATAGTTGTGAGTGGGGTGTTGAAGTCTCCCACTATTAAAGTGTTTGGATCAATGTGCGATTTAAGTTTTAGAAGTGTTTCTTTTATAAATGTAGGTGCCTTTGTATTTGGGGCATAGATGTTCAATATTGAGATGACCTCTTGGTGGATATTTCCTTTAATGAGTATGTAATGCCCTTCTCTGTTTTTTTTTATTAACTTCAATTGGAAGTCTATTTTGTTTGATATTAGGGTGGCTACCCCAGCTTGTTTCTTGGGTCCATTTGCTTGGAAAACCTTTTCCCAGCCCTTTACTCTGAGGTAGTGTTTATCTTCAATAGTGAGATGTGTTTCTTGTATGCAGCAAAAAGATGGGTCTTGTTTACGGATCCAGTCTGTAAGTCTGTGTCTTTTTATGGGCGAGTTGAGTCCATTGATGTTGATGGATATTAGTGACCAAGGGTTGTTATTTCCCATTATTTTGGTATAGCTGGCTGTCTTGTGTTTCTATTTTGTTTAGTTGCTGTGGAGGTTTCTATTTCCTCTGTTTTCTTGGGTGTAGTTTTCTTCTCTGTGTTGGAATTTTCCTTCTAGGATCTTCTGTAGGGCTGGGTTTGTGAGGAGATATTGGTTAAATTTGGTTGTTGTCATGGAATACCTTGTTTTCTCCTTCTATGTTGATAGAGAGTTTTGCTGGGTATAGAAGTCTGGCTGGCCACCTATGTTCTCTCAGGGCTTGTAGGACATCCGTCCAGGTCCTTCTAGCTTTTAAAGTTTCTGAGGAGAAGTCAGGTGTGATTCTGATGGGTTTGCCATTGTATGTGACTTGTCCTTTTTCTCTTACAGCTTTTAATATCCTTTCTTTGTTCTCTACATTTGGAGTTTCTATTATTATGTGGCGGGAGGAGTTTCTTTTCTGATCTAATCTGCTTGGCATTCTGTAAGCCTCTTGGATTTTTACTGGCATCTCTTTCTTTAGGTTTGGGAAGTTTTCTTCTATGATTTTGTTGAAGATATTTCCTGGACCATGGAGTCGGGAGTCTTCTCTTTCCTCTATGCCTATAATTCTTAGGTTCCGTTTTTTCATTGAGTCCTTGATTTCTTGGATGTTGTGGGTGAGAGATTTTTTAGCTTTCTCATTTTCTTTGGATGTTGTACTGATTTCTTCCATCGAATCTTCCATGCCTGAGATCCTGTCTTCCATCTCTTGCATTCTATTTTTCATACTCACATCCGTAGCTCCTGATCTCTTCTCTTGATTCTCCATTTCCTCTTTTAACTCTGACTGTGTTTTCTTTATTATTTCCATTTCTATTTTCATGTCTTGAATGGTAGTGTTCGTTTTGTACATTTCCTTCTCCAGTTTGCTTGTTTTTGTCTGGAGATCTTTCATTGCTTTATCCTTTTCCTGTTCAAGCTGGGTCACCTTGGCTTGGAGCTCTTTAATGATGTTATTCATTGTTTTGACTTATAAAATTGTGGCTTCTTTGAATTCCTTCATCGTTTTAAATTCTTCTTAAATGGACTTTATCACTTTCCATAATGTAGAATTGTCATCGTTTTTATATGTTTCAGTTGTGGTGAGGTGTTTTGGGCTGGATGGAATAGCGTTGCTTTCTTTTGTTGGAGACATTTCGCTCTGTTTTTTTTTTTGTGGGGGGGGGGGCTCTGGCCATGTGGAAATTTCTTTTGCTGTCTTCTGGACTTGGGTCCAAAGGGGGCACTGTGGTGTAGGATTCGAGTTGCCTTACTCCACACCTATAAGGTGAGTCATTCAATCCCGCCTCCCAGGTGGAGACCTAATTAATTCAGGTGGCGGAGCTGTGTACAAGTAAGCTCTGGTTCCCCGCCAGAAGGGCCCGTGCTAGTACATAAGTCCGATATATGACAGTTTCAGATATCTCGCAGTTTGCCCGGGGTTGGTTCCTGTAGCGGGTAAATCTGCAGTTCGGCTTCAGTAGCCTTGCTGCTCCCGTGGCTTGGAAACTGGCCAGTGATGTCACAGACTGCGATCTGTGGTCTGAAGGCACTTTGCATCTGATCTCCTGCTCACTTCCAAGGGTCACAACCTTTCGCTAGATAATTGGATCATCTGTGTGAGACCTGGGAGTGCCCAGCAGGATGGGGATTATCTCTGCATGGTTTCTGAATCTGCCGGCTGGGTATTAGGTTGGAGCTTACCGGGGATCTCTCCTTTTGGGGGATGGGTGATCCTGATTCCCAGGTCCAGAGGCTTCCTAGCGTGTCCGAGAGTTGGAAGGGGTGTCCTGCCCAGGGATCTTCCATGATCCCTGTGTAGCTGTGTGAGATTTAGAAGGGGTCATGCCCTTTGTACAGTGTCCTGGAACACTTGCTGCCTTGTGACTGTTGACCCCGAAATCAAAATACGTCCGCGCTGGCCGCCGCCATCTTGGATCCCTCCCCCATTTTCCCCTTCTTATTTGGGCCCCCAAACAGGTTTTCTACATCCAAAATCAGTAGGAAGTAATTTTAAGAGATCAACGTCCCATTCCCAGAAGGTGGGGTGGGTGATTTTTTCCCACTCTTTGGTAATTTGATAGGTTATAGATGTTTGTTTTTATTTAGGGAGATTAGGTACAAGTTGTTAAATGGTCTTATTAAGTAGATTTGGAGGTTAAACCCAGGAATTTCTCTCTTTTTCTTTTCTCTATCCTTCTTTCTCTCCTATGTAGGGGGAAAAGAATTTTTAAAAAGGGGATATAGACATAATATAGAAATAATAAAGAAGAAGAAACATTATTGAATATGCGCTCTTATACCTTCATATAGTGATACCAAATTAAGATTGTATTTGGCTACATTGGTATTGATCTTTGTATTTTGATATAAAATTAAGGTTAACCCTTTATAAGGTATTGTACCTAGGTAACACTTAAAAATGCAATGTGAAGTTTGGGCCTTTTGATAGCAACTGTCACAAACTACTTAGGATAATTAAGAAATACAAACTAATAGGCATTCAAACATGTCGTTTTGTTAGGTACTAACATAGTTTATCATAGATGTTTTCTAAATTAATCAGAAATCAAGTTGCTAAGAGACAAGCAACATTTGCTTACCCAAATACACATAGATAGATAGATGGTCTTCAAAAACCTCAAGAGATCTGTAGAATATGGCATTCAAAGATGTTTTCTTAAGATTTTTTAATATTGAGTCATGTCAGGTCCTGACAGCACCCCCTATTCTACTCCAAGTAGATGAGGGGCATTAAGGAATCTTCATTTGTAGATGGTTGCATTAGTGGCAAGCGTGTCATTAGGCAAGAGAAATCTCTTGCTTCATCTGTAGACAGAATGCTATCCAAAAAGGAGAAAAATTGGAAGCAGTTAAGTAGACAGCCTAGCTCTGCCAATACAGGGTAGGCAAATCTTTCATAATTTCTGATTTACAATTAATGTCTGTCAGAGATACTGGGCCAAGAGGCTGAAGATAGATTCTCTAATGTATTGAGTGATATTGAAGACTGTCCAGGCAGCCAGTTGTCTGACATTTCTTAGTTTTGGAAACTACTAGCTCTGCACTTCCTGTATAATCAGATATATTTATCCTTCTCAGGTCTCTGATGTCATTGAAGACTAGAGAGTTATAATCTCCACAGTTTAATTTAGGTACTGAAAGCCTGTTCTAGGTCTAAGAAGATGTTTTAAAGTTGGTAATGCAAGTTAGGATGGAAACTAAGTTAGGTATAGAACTTTAGACTCATTGAGATAGATAATAGAATATTAATATCAGTTGTCAAATATATATGGACTTTTTGTAGTTCAAAATTAATTAAAATGTATATACATGTATATTTGTCTCACATGCATGACACTAAAATAGATAAAAGTGGCACAATGAAAAAAAAGAGAGAGAGTACAAGAAACATGTCAAAAAACAAGCCTGTGGAAATGATCCCTTTCCAGTTGTATGTGTTGCATGCTTTCACTTCAAACTATAGTATGAACTTAAATTTGACTCCTGCATTAACAGATTAGATTGTGATGCATTTCCATCATAATAACAATTAGCATGGTACAAAGTGGATATTATACCTCCTCTTATTCTGGAACTTGCATTCAGGAAGAATGTAAGTGGCACATAATGACCTCCCCCCAACATGCCACCTCCTTGTTCTGCAGATCCAGTGACCACACTTTTACGTAGTGGAAGAGACATTGCTAATGAGATTAGCTTGGATTAGCTGGACCTGCCAATCTAATTACAAGAACCCTTCACAGGAAAAAACCTTTCTCTAAGCCACAGGGAGGATAAGTCTAAAGTAGTACAGTCAAGATGAATCAGGGAAAGAATAGCCTGATGAATTTGAAGATGGAAGATGGGTTCATGGACAAAGAACATGGCAGCTTCAAGAAGCTTGGAATGACTTCCACTGGGCAGCAGGATCTGCCAATGAGGATCTATAATCGATCACAACCTGGTCTAACATGAATCAGATCTTCCTCTAGGGTAATGATAAGATAATACAGCCATGTACTTACCTTGACTTTCAGTATCTTCAGATCCTCAGTTCTACAGAAGTGATGATCATTACATTTCAATAGTAAGTTACTATATCTCTGAAAATAAGCCACAGCAGCAACAATAAACTAGACAGAGCACCTGCTTTTGTTGTTTTCCTGCTCTACATGCTGCGAGAATTCAAATCCAGTAAACAGGTCTGAACACTGAACTTGAACTTGACAAAATTTAGAATATCATATATGATTGAAGACAGGATATTTAGTGGTAATTGGCCCATGTGTCAGGTAGGGCTATTTAATAAAGTAAATAAACAACTAGTTATAAACAAAATCATAGATGAGCTACCCACTGACAAAATGTTTCTTGCTTTAAGTAGATTGTAAATAGCTGTGTCAGCTCAGAATGATAAAGTACTTGTTCAAATATTGTGATGGTTCATCTCTATTGTTCATCACTCTGTATCTGGGGTTGTACATGCAGGAGCATCTGTGAGGGATTTTTCAGAGAGGTTTTATCTTGTTTGCTTTGTTTTCTATATTATAATCTAATTGCAACATTTCTTCCTTCCCTCCCCCCAAACTTTCCCATATACCACTGCACACACTTCCTAAAATCCATGGCCTCATGGATTCTTAAAAAGAATTTTAAAAAACCCTTATTATTGCATTCATACATACTGAACATACACTGTTCAGTCTTTATAGTATTATACACATGCACACACATACACATTTTCAGGACTGATCATTTGGCTTGGAAAAATCAGTTGGTGTGCTCTTCCCTGGGGAAGGTCACCTGTCCCATCTCAACTTTACTTAATCATCTATAGTGTAGAGTTGAGGCCTTCTAGGATTTTCTCCATCCAATTTGGGATGTTTTTGGTGCCATCCCTTTTCACTTCACATTTGGGAAATCATGTTGATGAGACTTTGTGGTTGTAGCTTCCAGGAGTGTAGTACTAAGACATAGTGGTAGGATACACACTCTCACAAATTCCATGATCTTCAGGCTCTTACATTCTTTTTGCCCCTTCTTGTCCAATGTCCACTGAGCCTTAGGTGTGGCAGTATTTTTGAGATGTATCCATTGGTTCTAGACTCCACAACTCTGTAGCTTGACCAGTTGCAACTCTCTCTAATTGTCTCAGTCTATCGTAATGAAAGTATCTTTGATTAGGAATGAATACTACACTTGGGTATAAAAACAAGTGTTTATAGACTGATGTTGGGGACCATGCTGTTTTAGTGAATTAATGGTTGTG
Organism: Lophiomys imhausi; assembly: GCA_907164525.1. Lineage (NCBI taxonomy): Eukaryota > Metazoa > Chordata > Mammalia > Rodentia > Muridae > Lophiomys > Lophiomys imhausi. The sequence goes on along the minus strand of CAJQZJ010032178.1, from coordinate 7,979,524 downwards.
GATTCTCTTCCAATAACCACAACTTCACTAGCACTGAATACTTAACTAGTTTCCAGTACCATGCATGGTCTCCCTCTTAAGTCCAATTGGAGAGCAGTTGGTTACCACCAAGGTATTTGAATAACTACTGCACACTTCAGGTTTTTGTGCCATGATGTTTTTTTGTGGCTTCTAGGTGTCATCACAGCTAGATAAGGATTCTTGCTAGCCTTCATTCTTTGGATGCTTGCATGCTTTCTGATACCATGAAAGCTAGTCCTCAGAGAGGGGAATTTCAAGTCAGTTCCAGCCCAGGTGTCTTTGCGCCCTGTATCTGAGGTCCATGATGTCTTCTGCAATAAGCATTCATCTTCCATCTCTGGGAGTTAGCCAAGGGCCAGAGTAATAAGATGTATGTTTTGGGAGGTTTTTTTTTGGATAGCCCTGGACAGCAACTCAAAAGAGGGCTTCTAATTTCCAGTATTGGGTGTTTTATTTGGTAGTATTTGACTCTTAGAGGGAACGCAACCATCACAGAAGAAAAAAGTTAATTAAAAATTACACACACATATTTGGCAAGTGATATTAATATTCTATTATCTATCTATCTCAATGAGTTTAAAGTTCTATACCTAACTCAGTTTCCATCCTAACTTGCATTACCAACTTAAAAACATCTTCTTGACATTGGGAAAGTATGTTATAACTTATAATTTTCATAACTGTGGCCTAATTATTCTTATTGTTTTGTATTGTATTTATTGTCATAAGAAAAAGAGCCATTTATTGGGCTAAAAGGTTGAACTGTTGTGGGGGAAAAGATATACCTTAAATTTAAAAAAAATCAGATAAGAGGGTAAGGGGAAAGAGGGTAGGCAGGTGGTACCAGAAGGGGGGAAAAGGGTGGGGAATATGATTGAGATGTAATTTGAATATATATATAATCACACACATATACATACAGACAAGGACAATCATGGAGTTATGTATATCATAGGTTTTTTGGTAAATAGTTTATTGCATAATTCCTTGAAGACTTTTCATACATCCATATTGCTGTTTTACCCAAATTCCTCTTTCTTCTGTATTTACCTCCATCCAGCTTTCCTAATGAGCCCACCTCCTTTTCTCATTTTTATCAGATCACTAAAGAAAGAAGACCTGCCATGAATGGGCGGATCATTCTACAGATTGGGGCTTCTGGGCTACATAAATGAAAAGAAGAGATTGTGGGCTAAGCAGTAGTAGCAAGCATATCTCTCAGCTTCCTGAATAGAGCTGCAATACGGCCAGTTACTTCATGACACTTCTATCACAAGCTTTTCCACCATAATAGATGGTACTTTCTTCCATTTTCAACATACATCCTATCTTCCTTCAGTTACTTTTGACAGATATACGATCACAGCAATCAGAAAGACAGTAATAAAAACGACCTACAGTGTAGGGGTTAGATAAATTAGATTTAGAAAATATATAGGAGTTTCTGATACTGTCTCTTAATTCGGGGCCTGAAGAGCATTATCAGCATGAAGTCAGCAAAAACAGGAAAGACTTAATAGACTGAAAAACAGGAAAGACTCAATAGACTGAAAAACAGGAAAGACTCAATAGACTGAAAAACAAGTTTGAAGTCAGGAAAACAGGAAAGACTTAATGGACTTGAAGAAACAAAGTATCTGGTCTGACATTGTTTTCAGCTGCTAAGTGGGCGGAGCCCAAATTAAGCTGAAACAGAGTTCCTCCTATTTAAGGACAGTGCATGGAGCCCAGAGAGAGAAGAGGCCCCTGATGCTAGAGAGCTCCAAGAGTCCTGCTGAAAAAAGGGCTGGCCATTGATGGCCAGCTCTCTCCCTGAAGCAGAAAGAAGCTGGTGAGCAAAGAAAGCCTGAGCAAGACACCAAAAGGCCAAGAACTAAACCCTGTGGCTCAGCTTTTGCCTGGAGGGGTTTGATCTGTCCGAACAGTGGCCTAGGGGAAACTGTGCCTGGCTTTAAGGACTGAGGCAGAGCATCTGAGTTCCTGATTCAAAAGAAGTAAGTTGGCCCGGAGATGGCTGGGGTCTCCCACAGAGAAGAAAGCATGAAGCCTTATTTAAGGTGAGACTGCAATAACCAACTTACCCTGAGGAACCTGCATCTGAGAGATCCAGAAAAAGGACTGCTAAGTGCATTAAAGAATCTACAACAAAGACTGTGTTCCTGATGACTAAGGACCTGCCCCAGAGACTGTATCATTCTAAAAGGTTATGAAAGTAGTTGTTATAATTATCAATATGTTTAGTGGATAGGTTAAAGGGGTTGTAACAGTTTATAGGATTAATAGTTAAGAAATTGTTGGTGTTAGTTATAAGTGAATTCAGTAATAAATAAATAATTTAAAAGTTCGGTTACACTACAGCCTGATGGTTTAACATTTTCTTCATTTCCCCCAGTCAGACTCATAAGTAGCAAAGATAGCTGATTTCATCTCACACATTAAGAATGGATAAGATCAACAAAACAAGTGACAAAAAATGCTGGTGAGGTTTTGAGGGAAAGAGGTCATTGTTGTTGGAATGTAAAATGATTCAGACACGGTAGAGATCTGAATTTTGAATCTTCAAACACTCAAAATACATCTGCCATAAGGCATTCTACTCTACAGACAGTTGCTCAACCATATATATTGCTGCCCTATTACAATATCTAGGAAATGATAATAACCTAAATGTCTGTCAACAGATTAATGTATAATGAAGATGGGGTTCATACACACAATGCAACAGTATTCAGCTGTAAAGAAAAAATGAAAAGTACTATGCAAGCTGCCTAGGGAGGGAAGGAATAGTAAGTCCTACCCAGCTGTGATGTCTATCAACCATGACAGTGACCAGCATGGTAAGATGTCTGTTAAATTTCAATAAGTGAAAATCAAATGTTGGTGGTAACCTGAGTAGAGAATTAAGGCCAACTAAACAGGGACAAAACTATGCCTACTGTTAGAAACCTAGCCACCTACCCAGAGCTAGTGGCGTTACAGATCTTAAAATAGAATATACTACCACTACTTTGCTAGGCCAGCATCATTTCTTACCTCCATTTTGAATCTTATCCTCATATACATAGTAAATATAGGTATAGCTCTTCATCAAAGAAGCCTCTCTCTACAGAAAAACACAACTGGACACAATGGACAGAAAGATCAATGGACTGTGAGAAGCATAGCCCCAGGGAAAACATCCTCAGCACAGATTCTATATCTGTTTTTCAGGAAGCACAACAGAAAAGGCCATGGAAAGACTGTCAAAAGCAAATTATCAAAAAGTCTGCTGTGTAACTGTTTCTCTAAGCTTCACACACAAAAAGAGGTGAGCAATGACATTATCAATAGACATGCCAAAATGGAAGAGGAAAATCTCATGGGGTCCCACCCCTAAATAAAGGACAAAAGGTGACTGATGACTGCTGAGACAGGGAGAATTAGTCTTTCCTGGGGATGAGTCCCTGAAACCATATCCAGACAACAAAAATGGAAATAGCAAGCTGCCTTTAAGTATCAATACACATACAAACACACACACACACACACACACACACACACACACACACATACTGTACACACAAACACACACACATCCACACATATGTATCATATTAGTGAAATTAATCAAGGTAAATCAAAGGAATTTAATATTAATCCAAGGTAAAGAGGTATTCAATACTAGAAGATTATTTGATGGGGGTTTGGAAGAAGAAAAGGGAAGGGAGCAAATAAATATAATTATATTATAATTAAAAGATAAAATAAATAATATAAATAAATAAAACAATATTTCTAATAACAATTTTCTAAATGCATTAAGTTTCCTTAGAAATGCAGTCTTGGCCTCTTCTTGTTTATAAGTAAGTTATTGGATTTTTAAAATGTGGATCAGTATTTATTTCCAATAGCTTAGCTATGCATTGGCACGTCTTTGTAAAGAACAGTCTTGTATTTTCCAATCTCAACTTTGGTCCATTTAACACATTTAATACATAGCCATGAGGTTTTACTCCTAACCTCGAGGCAGGAACAGACTGCATTTACTCGGTTCTTTGTCATTCAACAAGATTTGTTGTTTTAGTGAGTGTTTTCATTTCTGTGATAATACACCATGACCATAAACTACATGGGGAGGACAGGGTTATTTTGCCTCCACTTCCACACCAAGGCTCCTCTAAGAATGAAGGCCAGGAACAGAAGGCAGGAAGCAGGAGGCAGGAACTGACACATGGAGAAATCTTGCTTACTGGCTTGTCCCTCGTGACTGGTTCAGTCGGCCATCTTGTAACACCTTAGTGCGGCACTGCTCACAGTGAGCCCTCCCACATTGATCACTGATTGAGAACATGCCATGCAGACTTACTTACAGGTCAGTCTCATGGGGGCATTTTCTCAATTAGAGTCTTTCTTCCCAGATGATACTATTTTGTGCCAACTTTACTTAAAATTTGGCTAGAATGCCTATCTTTTGTTTTCCTTGGTCGGTTTTCAGTCATCTGAAATTATTCATTTTCTCTAGATGGAAACACAAATGCTTGCCCTCCCTTTCAGCAGGACTACTTCATCCTCTTGACAAACATTTCTTTACTTCATCCTAACTCTGTGTAAGGTGAGACAAAATGCTTCAATACACACATCATGATCTATTTCGATCTTTCTTATCAGGCTCCACACTTTTCTGTTAGAGTGAATTGAGGATGTGGGGGATTTACTCATCTATAATTACTGAACTTTTAGGTAACACTAAAACAGACATAGGCCAGATTTGCAACAGTTTTTCTTGAGGATTTTTTTCCATATCTGAAACATTCAAAGATAGCTGATGAACTAAGAAATTTTGTATAAGAGAGGGAAGAAGAATAGGAGACCCAGAGGTGACAAGAACACCACTTGAAGAGCAACAGAACCAACCAATCTAGGCCCCTAGAGGCTTACTATATATATATATATATATATATATATATATATATATATATATATAT
>CAJQZJ010032178.1:7931471-7974529 GCA_907164525.1 Lophiomys imhausi | reverse complement strand
TATATATATATATATATATATATATATATATATATATATATATATATGGATATGATGTGATAGGCAACATAGTCTTCATACAGACCCTTTAGCTAGTTGTTTGGGGGGTGCGGTTTCTATCGTGGACTCTGTTGCCTGTTAGTAGGACATCTTGCTCTAGCTGGGCTACCATGTCAGGCCCCAGTGCAAGAGGAAGCTCTTGCCCTCATGTGACTGATGAACTGAGGGGGGTTGATATGTGGGGGCTCCCCCTCACCCAAGGAGGAGGAGGAGAGGAAGAGCAACAAGAGGGTGAGAGGGTGGGACTGGGAGGGGAGGAAGGAGGGGGCTCTGATTGATGTAACTTGAACAAATAAATAATAAATAAATAAACAAATAAATAAAAATATATTGCTAAAAAGAGAAAAGAAAAGCTTAAGTAAATCCCTGGAGAGGGGAGGAATCAGGGTGTTTTTCAGGAAAACAGAGAACAAAGGGAAGTTGGTTCATTGGAATAGGCCCTTAGCGAAGGGTTCAGAAGGAGACTAATGGAAAACAGTGTGGCTTTTAGGACACTTTATTTCTGTCTGGAGTGAAGCCACATTCAATGAATATAACTTGATGACATTTTGAAATAAAATACCTCTGAAAAAGACATTGGTTTTTAGATTATTATCTTTAAAGTTATTACAACTGAAATCATTTCATATATGAAATAAAGGGAAAATATTAGCTACTATGATAAACAACTCTTTAATACTCAAAGTTCATTCGTCTTCACTGCTTTACTCAATTGATTGTTCTTGGTTAGAAAGTTCATGAGGCGTGGAGCCCAATTCACTTAAATGAATGTGTTGGGTATTGTCACTGGGGATTTCTATTCTTAAGATTGATGCTCGGAGCATTAGGAAAACTTATTAGTGGCTTCTATAATGCAGCTTTGTTTTTCACCATAATAAATTACCCTTAATTTAAAGTTGTGACAAACTTAATCTGCTGCAGAAGCCAGGTCATAGATTTGCTTTAATGATTACTTACCTCATTCCTTTGTTTCTGTGGTTGAAATTTATCTTTATTCTTTCAGAATATCTGAGTTCAACTTCTCCATTGTTGACTATTGTGATATTGTTTTAAATCTGCATTACTTTATGACTCTCATAACATGGTGTTGTTTATCCTATTGTGAATTTTCAGCATGAACCTAAATAGAATTAATCACCCTCATATGTGCCCTGTTAGTTTGAATAATTGTATTTATTTTAAAAGGAAGGAAACTAATTCTAAAGCTTGTCTCTAGAGTAATCATTTCACAGCCTTTTTAGCACATTTTATTTTAATATTAATGAAAACACAAGGCAATTTTTATCATGTATGGGACATCACAAATGATATTTATTATCACTTTTACGCCTTATATAAACTACCTAAGAATAAAAGTTTACCATAAGATTATTGCACTGTGGAGATTTATTCCCAATCAGAATAAGCGAAGTTTTATCCTTGCATATATATATATATATTGTCATACTGATGGTCATTAACAGAGTTATGTGATGAACTTGTATTAAGGCTGTTTTTGGTAGATTTCAATAATTCATTGCCTTTTCAAAAACTATCTCATCTTCATGGATCAAAGAGAAAAATATTCATCAATGCAAACCTGATTAAAAAAAAACAACAACAACAAAATAAAACTAAACCAACAAAACAAACAAACAAACAAAAACACCAGCATTGGGTAAAAGGTTAAGAAGAAGCAATTGAAACATCAACAACTGACCAATTTTCTTCCTTATGCCTACCAAAGGAGAGCTATGATCCTTCATACAGAGAAAGTCTCTTCAGCCATCAGTGGTGGTAATGGTTACTATTCTGGAACACAGCTTAGGTCTGGCAGGGCCAACAAAAAAAAAAAAAAAAAAGGGAAATAAATCACTGTAATTATTCTCTGAAGCAGGTGCAGAGTGAAGCAAACTTCACTCACCTTAGTATTAGATTATACAGATCTGTGTGCATGAAGGGATGTTTTACTGCCCATTGACAAATAATGAGTTGTTTATGCCAAATGTGAATTAATGATTTTGTCAAATTGAATAAGATGTACAGGGAAATTTTTCAGAGTTTATGTCTATAAAATTCTCCATGAGGTTGATTATCAAATATTTCCATCATAAAATGTTTATCAACACAAGAAATTTAAAACTATGCTGCATATTACCTGTTTAGTGCTCTGTGGTTGAGTCAATGGGTATCCTCCTGTCTCTAAGGGGAAAAAAGAAGATATAGAATATCTGTTTCAGAAAAGAATAAAGTTGGACTAATCTGCATTATCATAGGGCTACCCCATAGGCAAAGGAAAAAAGTAATAATATTTAAGACCCTTATTTGCTTGTGAAGGAGAAAGAAGCATCTGTTTTACTATGTTCAGAAAGTGGGCTCCATGCATATAAAGTAACGTGAAGCCTGAGCACAAGGATGTCCAGTTCTAAATAGAACTTATATACTGAATGCACAACCCTCCAAAGGCTCAGGCATCAGGCTAGAAGTGGTAGATGGCACCAAGGATGCAGTGTCTTTCTCATAAACCGGACCAAATACACATATGCATATGTGTATTTGGTTGTGACCCTAAGCAGAAGACCTGTGCAAGCCTGACCCAGACCAAATCCCAGCATGGGGAACGAAGTTGGGTGTGATGTTCTACCCTTAGCCAAGCTTCTTTTGTCAATTCTTAAGATGCTGGGGGAGGAAGAATCAGTTTTCTCTCAGAATATAGTTCCTTGCATTTCTAAGAATATTTGGGAAGCATAAGTTGTTCTTGATTGGGAAAAATATGCAAAGTTTGATAGAAAAGGAGGGGTATTAGATCTGGAAAGAGTTAGGGGAAGGAGTTAAATATTAAAATGTCTTATACAAAATCCCTAAAGAACTATTTTTTTTAAATGTTTATTTATTACTTCAAGTTACATCTCCATCCCAGCCCCACCCCCACTCTCTCCCCTTCTCTCAGAACCACTAATTTTTTTGAATAATTAGGTCACAATTATAAAACTTATCAGGTATAACATACTTTCCCAATGTCTAGTCCATACATATTTGGCAACTGATATTAATATTCTATTATCTATCTATCTCCATGAGTTTAAAGTTCTATACCTAACTCATTTTCCATCCTAATTTGCATTGCCAACTTAAAAACATCTTCTTAGATCTAGAACATCCTTTTAATTCCTAAACAACTTAAAATTTAACTGTGAGACTACAACTATCTAGTCTTCACCCACATCAGAGAAGGATAAATATAACTGATTATACAGAAAATACAGAGCCAGCAACGTCAAATATGATATATAGACATAATATAAGAATGATAAAGAAAAAGAGACAGATTATTGAATGTGCTCTTATATCTTTGCATATTGGTACAAAATTAAGATTACATTTGGCTACATCAGTATTGATCTTTGTATATTGATACAAAATTAAGGCTAACCCTTTTTAAGGCATTATACCTAGGTAATGCTTAAAAATGCAATGTGAAGTTTTGGCCCATTGATAGCAACTGCCACAAACTGTTTAGGATAATTATGAATTAATTTTAAATCCTACCTAGAGGCATTCAGATGTGGCTGCTGTGTCACATGTGCATCAGTAGGTGGCAGAGAGGAGAGAGGCTATGTCAACATTCACTGTTCTGACCTATGAACATTTGAATGAACATTCCTGGAAACAAACAGCCAGAGACCAACACCAATTTGGCAACTTGGAGTGCCAAATGGGCACTGGAAACTAGCCTGTGATGACCACCAGTTCAGCATCAAGCAAGAGTCAGATGAATTCCTAGGACAGGAAGCAAGCCAGGGACTAGAAGAGCCCTTCCTCGCCCTGGATGTGGGAGTTGTGGGTGAGCCATCTTCAAGAGTTTGCATATGGAAGAGGCAGCCCTGCCTTTTCTCTGATTTGTGGTGGTGTTGGCTAGGGAGAGATCCCCTCCCCTCCCTTTCACCCTCATCACCAGTGACAGACAGGAGACCTGGCCCTGATGGAGTCACAAGAGCAGGAGAGCTGTCCCTGCCCCTCACAGGCTGCAGCACTCAGGAGAGCAGGCCCTGAACTTCACCTGATCAGCACACTACAGCTGGCCCTGGATATGTGGTCTGTGGATGAGCAGACCCTGAGGGAGAGAGTGTGGGAGAGCCAGCACTGCCTGTTGTCTGCTTTGTGGGAGTATTGTCAAGAAGGAGATACCCTCCCTTCCCTTTTGCCCTCACCACCAGTGGCAGACAGCAGATCTGGCCCAGTCCCACACATGTTGCAGTACCTGGGAGAACAGGCCCTGAACTTCACCTGGACAGCACAGTACAGCTGGCCCCAGATGTGAGGGATGTGTGTAAACTGGCCATGAGGATGTGTGTTGTGGTAGAGTCAGTCCTGATGTTTGTCTGCTTTTTGGTGGTGTGGGTATGAGAGAGATCCCTTCCACTCTCTGATGCCCTCTACACAGGTGGGAAAGTTATCCCTGATGGGCTCATGAGAGGAAGAGAACTGGTCTAGCCCCTAACCTGCTGTAGGACTCAGGAGAGCAGGCCCTGCACCTTACCTGGGTAGCACAGTAGAAATGGCCCTGGATGTAGGGGTTGCAGCCCCATAATCAGGGCTGTGAGTTGGCCCACACTAATATATACCCCCTGGATGAACTGCTGGAGTACATGAAGCATCCAGTTCCATAGACACAAAACTACATGATCTCCATGACACAGAACAATAGCAATATATCTGAAAGGAGTCCTAGTGAGGTTACAGTACTGACAAAATAGCAGAAGCTAGAGGCTTTGTACCAGATCAAGGAATCATTATAATGAACATTTGTAAGCAAAAATGTGTGGACAAAATGGAATATTGTGAGACACATTGCAGCTTCCACAATAAGATTTTTTTTTTTAATGTTGGGAGAGGTTTTCAGGGTTTGTAGTGGGTTTGAGGGGAGGTAGGAGATGAGAGGGAACAGGGTGCATGATGTGAAATTAACAAAATAAGAAAAACAATAAAATTTTTAAAAAAGAGTAAAAAAATAAATTCTACATGAAAACAATCAGATTACCTAGGAACCCCATCTTTCAGTAAGATTTCACCAAGTTCTGTTTTTGTTGTTGCTTTTTTGTTTGTTTACTTACTAATATGCAAATATCAGGATTTGGCATTTTCAATCTGTCTCAGAACTGACCCTAAAAACTAATATAAGCTACAATCAGTTGGTCATTTTCTAAGGAAGAAGTAAAGTTTTGTTATGATTCATGCTCAGCAGAAAAAGCTAGACTAATGTTAACCCTTCTCATTGTAACAGCAAAGTATTTCTGAGGAAAGAGTAAGCAAATACTTGGTGAAAGCAGGAACTTGTCATATTTACTTCCAAAAATGAATACATTTTTTAAAAATCCTAAAATGCTTTACAACATTAATATTTACATGTATGATTTTGATCTAAGCTATCTTAGATCAAAACACTCAAATATTAGCAAGTTCTTTTTGTTCAACATAAGCTGTGATGCAGACATAAGACATAATTTTCTATTCTGCTACTGTTCACAAGTCAGCTTTTCTCAGATTTCTAATATTCGTGTGAAACATCTGATAACTACAATTATGGTTATTAGTTTCTCTAGTGGATTAAAATGGCATCAAATAAAATCTTTAATATTTGTCTAAGATCAATATACTCGATGTTATAGAGCTCTTGAGTTTTCTTGTGGATTCAGTATTTCTCTCTCTGCAGCTTCTCCTCATATTCCTTTGGAAATATATGATGTAACTAAACAAAGTTTATGCCAGCTTTTATTAATATATATATATTACCCAATGGACTATGCTAAGAATTGTTTTTAATCCTGTTTACTTAGAATACATATGTTCTATAAAGCTATATCAGATATTTGCTTTTTAATATTAACTAAATATTAGTAAGGCATTTAACAGTATACACCAACTTTTAACCATATTGATGCTATATAATGATGTTTATAAATGTATAAGTACTGCCACTCCTAATTCCTAGCAATATAATATATTCATTATTACTAAAATAGCATTATTTTGTTGTCACTAGTAGTAACATTTGGCTTTTGCAAGTCGACCTCTGTTTCTCACTTTAAGTTGTACCAACTGGTGTCATTGAGTCACTTTTACAGGACAGTGGTTGATTATGGCTAGGACCAGTCTCTAAGATCTTAGGTTATGCATCCAATCACTTCAGTGATCCATTTATTTTAACACTACTGTGCACATATCTCTGAAATTAATATTTTGAAATTGAACTATTCTTTTCCCACCGATGCTTGCTTGTACATACCTTCTCTAGCCATACCCACTAATCATCTCAGAAACAGAGGCCTTTAATCAATCATGATTCTAATTCTGCTTTAACTTAGGAACACTTAGTCTTTCCATAAAATTTACCTCAAGACCACACCTAAAGTCTGTCTCCATGTTTTGTGCCGTCTTGTATTGCTTTGATCTAGGGAGGCAACACCACTCCTCTGAGTTTTTGTGAAAATTGTTTAACTCATTTCCCTTACCATCATTCTCCATACTAAGACGTTGTAAAGGTCTTTAAAAATGTCTCATTTCTTTCAAGTTCTTCCAATATGGCTCATCAAGACAAAAATCACTTATAAAACATAATTCACTAAGTAATTAACAACCATTATGTACCAGGTCCAGGCCTATGTCCATTGTGTGTAAAACCAAAATGTTAAACTAGACTTCTTTAAAACTCTACTTCAACAAAAATTTTTAAAACATTTTAAATTATCCTTATCTCTATTTCCCTCATTTCTGTCATTTACATGACAAAATTGCTCTGGCAGTACAATAAGGAATGGAATTCTTATTTCTTTGTGCCTCATTTTCCCTAAGATTTAGCGTTGTTTCTGATATCACAAATATAGTTAAAATATGTGATGTATGCATGAAACAAAGGTAGACGTATATGGCCTTTATAAGAATGTTTTTTTTTTTAAAGAAAATGTGCAGCTCAAGTAACCTTTTGAACTAAATATAAACATCTTGACTTTTAAAGGAGATAATTTACCCACAACATTTTAGATAATTAGAATGTCAAAATGTATTCATGTACTGGTAATATTGGAGGTTGATATAGGTTCCTGAAATGCTATGAGGAAAATCATTTAAATCATAGAATGTCACAACCATCTCTCAGACTATGAGAGAACAGCTCATTAACATATAATATGCCAAAAGTGTGAGAAAAACAATCTGGCAAATGGAAATAACAGATTTTCCTTATAACAACATGCCAATTTACTGACTTCACCACGGTTACTGCTAATATGGTAGCACCACACAGGAGAAAGTAGGAAGGGCCCCCACCCTACCCCAAGATACTGTGTAGATATCCATACATGAATAAGAAATTGTGAGAAAATTAGTTTTCAAGAGAATTTAAGCAATAAGCATAAAATATACCTTTTAAAATTATTTTTTGGTTTTTGAGATTATAATCTAATTTTTGCAGTCCAAAAAATACTGATTGTTAACACTGCTGAGTCACTCTAAGTATCTGACTTAGAAATTAAGAAAAATCTTTTATATATATAGACAAATCTATCCTTCAGCCCTTATAAGAGAAACTTATTTTGTATCACTTTATTTTTATGTGTATGACTATTTGCCTGCATGTTCACCTCATGTGGGCCCATGGAGGTCAGGAGAGGGTATCATATACCCTGGAACTGGAGTTACAGTAGGTTGAAGGTGGCCAAGTTGGAAAAAGAACCAAACCTGGGATCTCTACAAGAGGAATCAGTGTTTTTAACTGCAGAGCCATCTGACTAATCCAAGAAAAGTTATTTTTCCCATGGATGGGGTTCAAAATAGCGACTCAAAACCAATCAACATGTAAAGAATTACAAACTGAGACATATTTAGCTCTAAATGGGCATCTATATCTCACATTGCCATTCTTCACAGATCAGGAATCAATATAGAAGGGACATGGAAAGATTTTAAGAGCCAGAGGTACTGAATGTCTGTAGGACAACGGTTTTTTCCGGATACAACAATAGTATCACACTCATGAATTCACAGCAGCTGTTGCTGTACTCATGAGACCAATGCAGGCTCAAACTGTCTAAAACCGCAGCACAGATGAGTGGGGAGCTCATGAAGTCTCACCCAAACCTAAGAAACTATTGGCAATTGATAGCTGCTAGAAGATGCAGTCAGCTTTCAGGAACATAAGCTCCAACTACCAATGCTCTAATAGACCGCTCTGTACCTATGCACTACAGGTGGCACTAAGCAGACTGAGTTGGATTAAAAACAAAAAGATCAAATTTGGGTGAAAAGTGATTGGGTGGATTAAAGAGGAATTGAGGGGATGGGGTGGTGGATTTGAACAAAACATTATATGTATGTATGGAATTTTGAAACAAAGAAATGGTAAACAAAAAAATACTAGAAAGATTCATTTAAACAAAACATTGTAAAGATTACATTTAAACTGAAATTTTGTTAACAAATATATTTATTAATAACTATAAACATCTATTGCCTAACAACAAACCCTAGGAATAATTATAAACTGTTGTATTATGCTGGTGGAACCTGGTACAAGTCTTGCAGTCCTGTTAGACCTGACAGGTCTTAGCTGGAGGCCTGAGACCTGGGGCGGTCATCAGGCCCTTGTAATAAATATACCAAGACCTTTTAATGTTTCAATGTTTAGGCCTTGGGTAGGGAGACTCTCAACTATCCCATAGAAGTTAACCCCACCTCCAAATCTCAACAGTCAGTGGCTTGCTGTACCTTCAGAGCACTCAGACACACACATCTGGCCATGACTATGTCTCCTGGGGGAAAGAGAGCTTGTACTGTATCTTCCCAGGATTCGTCTTTTCCTCTCAGGAAGTTCTGCCTTCCTATACTCTTTCTGCCCAGCTAATTGGCAATCAGCAACTTTATTATCCAATCAAAGAATGCCTCCGACAGGGAATTAACCAAATCTCCAAACATTGAAATCAGCCTTTGAAAATCATGCATAAGACCTTTCTCCAAAAGTACATAAATGTGCATTTGATTGCTTTCAAGTCTCCTTGGATACTGAAGCACCTTTAACAAAAAATTAATGACATGAAGTGGTGTAATATCTGTACCAATGAATGGAAGAATAATAAATGTGGTATAAACAAAGGAGTTACATTTAGTCTTGAAACACAAGGAAACTTTGATCTTCTCAGCAATGTAGATGAACTTAAAGGGCATTATGTTAAGTGAAGTAAGTCTGGTAGAGAAAGACGAATCCTGCATGATGAACCCTATATTTAGAATTTTAAAATGTATGCACATCACCCTGAGTACTTTAAATTATTTCTATGTAATTTTAATGCCTAATGCAAAGTAAATGCTTTGTAAACAGCTTTTTGTAAAGCATTATTTGGGGAATATTGAAAAACTATATATTTTCAGTGAAAATACAATTTTTTTCTTTTGTAGTCATTAAAAAAGTGATAAGAACTCACAGTTGAGAAAAACAGTCTCATTAATAATGATGGCGTAAAAGCTGTATGTGGACATGGTAGAGAATGTCATTGTATAGGCTAAACTTGATACAAAACAATCATTTTGGAAGAAGGAACTTACACTGAGAAAACTCTCCCATGAGATTGATCAGTAACAAGCCTGTGTTCATGGGTGCTATAAGGAAAAAAGAAAGCAAGCCATGAGCCACAAGCCAGTAAGAAGGACTCTTCAATGCCCTTTATGTAAATTCCTGTCTCTAGTTCCTACTTTGAGTTCCTGGGATGATTCCTTGGATGATGGATAAAATCTGTAAAATTATATAAAGCCTTTCTTTTCTTAGCTGCTTTGGTCATGGTATTTATTACAGCAAGAGAAAACCTAACTAATACATACATTGAGACCTTAGTCCATATCAAGATTCAAGTAAAAATGCCTGAGATTTAATTGTGAGGCTTGAAGCAAGCAAACAAACAAATAAAAACTATGAGAAGAAAATACAGGAAAAAAGTTTCCAGAGTGTTTTGGGCAATCATTTGGGTATACAATTCCAAAGGCACAAATAACAAAGACAAAAACAGAAAATGAGTATTGCACCAAAATTACAAAGCAATTATATAGCAAGGGAAATATTTAATTAAGTGAATACAAAATATTTCTAAACCATACCTTTGATAGGGGATTGATATATAAAATAAATAAGAAATTAAATATCCAAATAGTAAAATATAAATAATGAGCAGAATAGACAAATGACTGAGATAGGCATTTTTGTTTAGAAAAAGATATATAAATGATGACTCCCAAATTAAAAAAAAAAGCCCTGTATCAGTAGGTATTCAGAAAATATCACTTAAAACTATAATACTCTATAATTTGCTTCTATTAAAATGAGTATTACCAAGAAACAAAGTAAATCTGGCATGCTGGCACACATCTCTAAATCAATGAGGAGGCAAAGGCAAGAGGATTAGAAATTAGAATTCAGCCTGGGCTATGTAGCTAGATTGTTTTGAAAAGAACACTAAAGTAAGATATAAATTTGATGAATTTGTTGAATGCATGGAATGTGTGTAGCCTTTGGATTGAAAAGAATTGTAGGTTCTAAAAAAAATTAACAAAAATCTCCTATTATACAATCCAGTAATTTTAGTTCTGGGAAGTTTCCAAAGAAAATGAAATCAGTATTCCCAAGAGATGTCTATGTTCCTGGCATTCACCGTGATCAACTCACCTGTCCACCAATGGATGAATGAATAGCACATGTGATATTAATGATGAAATTATAATCAGCCTCAAAACACAAGGAAATCTTGATCTGTTCTACAAAGCAGAATTTTTTATTATAATGTTTATTTATTACATTAAGTTACATCTCCATCACAGTGTCCTCTTTCCAGCCCTCCCGGTTCCACCCTCCCACTCTCTCCTCCCTCTCCCATCTATCCCACTCCTCCAATGTGAAGTGTCCCTACATATCAACCCCTCTCAGTTCAATAGTCATATGAGGGCTAAGAGCTTCCTCTGGCACTGGGAGCCTACAGGTTAGCACCCCTAGGGAAAATTGTCCCCTTGATAGGTAACAAAGTCTATGTTCCTGTTCCTTTTTGTGTGTTGGTTGTAGGATAGTTATCATGTACTACATGGCTAAAATCCAACTATAAGTGAGTAGATGCCATGTGCATCTTTCTAAGCCTGGGTTAGCTCACTTAGGATGAGCTTTTCTAGTTCCATCCATTTGGCTGTGAGTTCCATGATTTCCTTTTTTTCTGATAGCTGAGTAGTATTCCATTGTGTAAATGTACCACAATTTTTTTATCCATTCATCAATTGAGAGATATCTGGGTTGTTTCCAGGTTCTAGCTTTCATAAATAAGGCTACTATGAATGTAGATGAGGATATGTCCTTGTGGTTTGGTAAGGAATCGTTTGGGTGGATACCCAGAAGTGGTATTGCTGGGTCCTTAGGAATGCCATTCCAAGTTTTCTAAGATATCGCCAGACTGATTTCCATAGTGATTGTACAAGTTTGCACTCCACTCCCATCGAAAACGGAGGAGTGTTCCCCTTTCTCCACAACCTTTTCAGCATGTGCTGTCATTTGAGTTTTTGATCTTAGCCATTCTGACAGGTGTGAGTTGAAATCTCAGAGTCGTCTTGAGTTACATTTCTCTGATAATTAAGAATGTTGAGCATTTCTTCAAATGTCTCACTGCCATTAGATATTCCTCCTTTGTGAATTCTCAATTTAGCTGTGTTTCTCATTTTTTGATTGGATTATTTGGTTTCAAGAAATTAAACACCAAAGCAGAAAAATTTGAAGGACATTATGTTAAGTGAAATAAAATTGGCAGAGAAGGGCATGTATTGCATCGTCCAACTTACTTAGAATCTGAAGAAGTTGAACTGAGAAGAAATGGCCATCAGAATGATAATTGTGATGGGCTAATTGAATAGATCAGAGACACAGAATGTTTGCAACAGATTGAATTTTCAATAAATAAGAAAGGAAGTTTAGACTTTAGGCATTACCTTTCCTGTTCAATTGGCTTAGCCCAAGGACTCTGGCTCCAAGAACAAAGAAACAATGTTGAGAAAATTACCTATTGTCTTTCAATATTAGTTATGAATTTACTCATTGGGAGCAATCAGAATAAAGCTCAGTACTAATAATTTTATCAACATAGAAAGAGACTATTACATTGGCAGTGTCTCTCATTAACACCTAGATTATCATATAAACTGAAATTTAATAGCTACATATGGATCTTGAGAAAAATGGTCACAGTGCTAAATGTTATTACTGACAACATAATTTTACTGAGTCAGATCTCACTTTGCACAGGCAGCTAGACACCATCTCCAGTTGAGAAAATAAAGATGCCCTGATGAAACTGGAAGAACAGCTACTATCTAAATATTGCTGTGCAGAACTCTTAGTTTATCAGGAAATTGGGCAATCAGGATCATTTCCTTCTCAATATACACACAGACATAAGCATTTACAATCATTAAATAGAACACATGACCAGTTATCAGCACATCATAGAAATTGTCATGTTCTCAATTAGGAATAGCTTTTCTAAATA
Organism: Lophiomys imhausi; assembly: GCA_907164525.1. Classification (NCBI taxonomy): domain Eukaryota; kingdom Metazoa; phylum Chordata; class Mammalia; order Rodentia; family Muridae; genus Lophiomys; species Lophiomys imhausi. The sequence continues at coordinate 7,961,927 of CAJQZJ010032178.1, read as the reverse complement.
TATTAGCTGCATTCACATAACTATCCTGTCTTAAGGAATTTAGAATCATCTTCTATGATTCCCGCCAAAGTGGTATTTATAGTTATTATATGTGTAAAATTCTTCTCGATTTATGATTCATACCCATGTGTTTTGTAAGAAAAACTTTCTTTGAAAATGATTATAATAATTAATTTGTAGAACATATGCCAGAAATCACCTTCTTAAATTTACACATGTGCAGAAATTCAGATATAATATTCTGAAATAAACTTTCCCAATTCTCAAACATATTAAACATATTATATGTCACATTTAATGATATGAACTATAAAACTTTCTGAATTTACTTTTATTTATAATTCACTTGATTACTAAGACATGAGTTCTTACCAGGAAATACAGGTTAGAGTCCCAACACCCCAAATCCCTTGCCTTCCCAGTCACTGGGAGTATCCCTAGCTGCCCTGAACTGTGTGCTGTCCATTGAAGTCCCATCTTCAGGCACTGCTCTGCAGGCCCCCCCACAAAGCCAAATGCACCCAGAGCACCCAGGTCACATCCAATCCCCTTGAATCCCTGGGGCATACCCAGTTGCCCTGAGCTATGTGCTGTCCCCTGAGCACTTTTGTCTGGACTCTGTTTCATCAGCCAACACCAGGCTTGCTGTAACAGGAAATCCAGAATAGATTTCCTCGAGACATGCAGGTCCCCAGGAATAGCCAGGCCTGCAGGTCCCCAGGAACACCGACCCAGCAGAAGTAGGTAGCCTGTTATTCCTTGAGTTCCACCATCAGGCTCAAGGCTCTGCTTGGGTCGCAGAGGAGTCCTGTCAGCACCAAGAATATCCAGCCAACATCAGGGATAACCCAATAGCTAACGACCTGCATAAGAACATAATCAATAAGACCCAAGGCAATATGGAATCACTACAACTCAGTTATCTTACTACAACAAAGCCTGGACATCCCGACACAGAAAAAAAAAATGAAGATAACCATAAATTCAACCTTATAAAAATGATAGAGCTCATAAAAGAGTATATGATGAATCCCTTAAACAATACAGGAAAATACAAATAAACAAGTGAAGGAAATGAATAAATTCCTTAATAAAAGACAGGAAAATAAAATTAAACAAGTGAAGATCCAAGATGGCGCCATCCATAGAGCATGGTATCTAAGTAGTGGGTGAATGAGATTAGTCACTGGAGTGGACGTGAGGTCCCGCAGTCCACTGTGAAACACAGACAGTGTCTGAATCTCAGCAGAGAACACTGAGACTGGTCACCACACAACACAGCTCACTCAGATCCTAGGAACACCAGCCTGAGATCAGCCAGCTTGGTCACCAGTCTGGAAAGGAGCACCTGCTAGAGCAGATCTAGCCCAGGAGCAGATTCAACTCACGGCTCCAGCCACAGATCAGTGCCTCGCCTGTCGATATTCAGCCTCCATGTGGACCTGTACACCCCACAAGTACAAAGGTAAATAACATTTTCTTTCTGGAGTTCCTAATATGGCGGCACAGTGTGCACTGTAGCTGAGTGGCAGAGACCTAACCCAGCCCCAGCAAAGCAATCAGGAACTGAGACAGACTTCATTTGAAAAATAATTTTAAATTGAAAATAAGTAATTAAAATTGGTGTACTTGAATTTTTGGCTTAATAATAAAAATAATCTTTCCTGTATTTTAGTAATGTGTGGAGTTTTATTAAGTTTTTGTTTTGTTTTGTTTTGTTTTGTTTTTTTGAGACAGGGTCTCTCTGTATAGCTCTGGCTGTCCTGGAACTCACTTTGTAGATCAGGCTGACCTCAAACTAACAAAGATCTGCCTGACTCTGCCTATTGTGTCCGGGAATTAAAGGTATGTGTCACTGTGCCTGGTCAAAGTTCTTAATTTACTTTAAAAATATAACATAAAGTCTATGATTTACTGCTTATCATTATAATTGTGCTATCTTACTTTATCCACTAGTGAAAGACATGTCTTCCTTACAAATAGTCTCAAGTCTTATTGTTTAATCAGTATTTGAGTTCCTGCTTCACTAACTTCTATACTTCCATGGAAGTCTTTTCTAGTCTACTGTACCATGACTACAGTTGTCTGTTCCAAGGTTATCCATTCTGATGACTCAGATGTGAATTCTTTCATATAAAAAGGAAATGAAAATGAAGAGCCATTCATAACAGCATGTTCTTTATCTGTAAACAAAGATGCTAACATAGAATAGGAAACAACTTTCACAGATCTAGACATTAACAGTAGGGACATTTTTAGCCCACAAAATTAAAGAATTACCCTGTGACCTATAAAGATAAAGAATTATCTACCATCTTAAAGTCACTCAATTATTAGTTTCATTGGGTGGTAAAAATTATATTATCTGAGTAAAAATGCAAAACATGAGTAAATATACTTTGATGACATAAAAATTGAAGGTTTGGAAGCTGCATGGTGACTCAATGGTAAGACTATTTTCTTGTAAGTATGGGAACCTGGATTCAAATTCAGCACTTATATAAAATAATGGAATGGACACATATGCCTGTAACTCCCACATTTTGGGGACAGAGAGAAAGCTGGCTCCAGGTTTCAGGAGAGGATCATCTAACCCTAAGGCATAAAGTTAAAGAATGTCACAGCAGGAAACTTGGCTTTTCTTCTGGCCTCTGCATATTTTTGGCCTCACCTCACAGAGGTTCTATCACCTCCTATATGTCTACCAAACATTTATATAATCTTGAGTAGGCATTTTCATTTCCAAAGCATAGCATCACCCTTTGAGATTTGGTACATTACCTAGATAACAACAGAATAGCACAGCCATAAATGTATGTTTTTAATTTTTATTTCTAAAAAATAATTCCCTTGGCCCTTTATAGATAGATTTTTCAAAAGGAAGCAACATCCTGGATTTCCAGATCATCAACCTATTCCTTTCAGTCTCCTTATTTCTAACCCATCATATTATTGTTTCCAATAGATTCCTTTCTATTTCGAGGTTCATCGTGAATCATCACTGAGCCTTTCCCATTATCTCTCTTGTCCTTCACACTATTTGTTTACCATTCAAAATAGACCATATCATTAAGTGACAAAATAAGGTGTTTGTAAGTTCTTTTTTCACTTATTCTCTCAAGAGGCAGGACCTATCCATTCTAGAATTTGTAATGGCCCTTGGCATAGAATTCAAAGGTAATGTGCCACAAAAGAGTTGTTTAACAATCAAATAGAGGCCTTAAGTAATGTATTCTGCCACTGCTTTTGCTTATTTGGAACAACCCTTTGGAAGCTAAATGGTGTGTAAGAAGTCCAAGTGCTCTGTGACAACCTGTGAAGAATTCCAAGCTCATCATTTGGAAGGAGAGATCACATGCAGAAGCAGAAGGTTGCTGGAGAAGCTGTGGAGGTGTCTCTGACTCTTGGTTGAGTCAAGTGAATGCATGGTAGTTGAGACGCACAGCAGAAGATGCATCTATCTACATTCTGACCTAATATTTGACTCACAGAATTGTGAGTTCTGTTGATAATGATATTCTCTGGAACGATACCCCAATTCTTCAAGTCCCCTTTGTCTAGTTCAAAAGGTCTGTTATGCATCCATTTAAATCCAGCAAGAGTGTTTAGAAAAATCTAGCAGCTGTACCCAGGAATTTGTGCTTTGCTCTTATCAAACCTTGATTACTTTTCTCCTGAGGAGATTTCTACTGAATAAAAAATCTGGAGGGCTATTTCTGAACTTTGTCATATACAGCTAAAAACCTCAAGTGACATATTTTCTGCTTTGAAGTCACCTTTCTATCATGTTTTGTTTATTTGACTCTCTTCTATCTTCCCAACTACCACAGAGGGCATGAAGAGTTATTCTAAAGTACAGGAAAAAAAATCACCATCTTTGCAAACTCGTATAAATTTATTTGTTGTATTTTTAAGTTTTCACAGTTTAATTATTATACTTCACTAACAAATTCCTATCATTTTTCTGCCTCACACAGTTTTCACACCCATACAAATCCATCACTTTTTAAAACCATTTATTAAGATGGTGATAGCACCTGATTTTTAAGTACCAATTCCTGCATCTATCAAGGAAACAGCATCACTGTGGACAATAATGATGAAGCATATCTTTAAAGGAATCAGTTTTACATGATAATGACTCAACCTGTGGGCCTGGAGTGAGGATAAGATGCAGCCATCAGTGACCCTTTTGGAATAGTGACTCAGGTGAACAGTATCTGCCATGTTAAGTGTAAGTCATACAGCTCCACACAGATGAGATCATGGGGCAGGGAAGATCAAGGGAAACAGCCACAACCCTCACACCTTTGGTTCAAAGGTTCAAGTCCTACCATCAGATGATGGGCATGGATTTGCTCTTTCTGCCAGTAACAACGTGCATGTAGAAGGGGTAACAACATCATGGCACACTGAGCTCCCATGGATACCATCACACCCATAACGTGTGATGAAGAAGAAGAGGTTGCAGAAGTACTTGCTACTGCCCCAGTTCTTCTGAATCTTGACCCACTTTCCATTTTATCCAATTAGAACCCAAGTTCAGATTCTAAGAAAAATGAACACAGTTTTTATCTAGTTAAAAACTTAATCAATCCCTCTGGTAATGGGCAAAGAGACACCTCGTTGGTGGTGCTGTTCTTATATTAGTTAGGGAAAGACGAGATGGCTGTCCTTTTTCATCCTACCTTGATGCTTCACTTGGTAGCCAAAACTGTTTCATGCCTAGGATCCATAAAATAAAAATCAAACCCAGAAGGGCAATGTGAGAGGAGGAAGACAGAGAGAGACCTGTATTTCACCATACCATGCAGTGTGGGAGAGGAAAGATGCCCACAACCTGCTCTCTACCCCGCAGCACAGGCAGGACATAGACATACAGTCATGCCTACTACCACACAGACAAAAACCTGTGGACCACCATGCCACTCAGAGACACATGGCCCATCGCACAGGCAGGTAGTAGGCCCCCACTTGCAGCCACACCACACAACAGCCACATGGCTAGCCTAGAATGGGAGCCACCACAATGTTCAGTATGTGGTGGACAGATGGAAGAAAAAGAGAAGTGGAATAGCCTAAGCATTATGAAGAGAGATGGAAATGGATTTTTGAGGGTAGAGAGGAGTAGCCTGATGTGAGTGGCCACCCCCCTCCACACACACACACCTTGGATCATGGTTTTCTACTAGTCCAAGCTGCCATTGAGGACCTTGTGTGGCTTCTTAACTATGCAGAGGCTCATAATCCCATTAGAGAATATGGGAATGTCTCTGATCAGGGCAGCTGCTGGGGGACCACATGGATGTTGAGGGACTGTGCAGAACTGGCCATGCCCCACAATGGCTGCTGCACTCTGGAGAACTGGCAGCACTTGGTAGAGTAGGCATTGCACCTCACGAAGGCAGCAGATGTGGTGAGACCATTGAGGGCATGGGTGTGGTAAAGCTGACTCCAACAGTTAGGAAAGCTGCCCATAAGGTCATAAGCACTGGAGAGCTATCCCTATCCCTCACCAGTTGCAGCACTCTGGAAAGTGGGCTCTGCACCTTGCCTGACCAGCACATCAAGGCTGACCCTTGTGGTGGAGGCACAGGTGAGCCAGCTCCGAGGGCAAAAGTGAGGGAGATGCCACTCATGTGCAGTGAAATGGCGTGTGTGTGGGGTTGATGACCTCTCCACCTTGCCGTTCACTACCTGCAGCAGTTGGCACTGGGGTTATAAGAACAAATGAGCTCTTCCTGTCCATTTCCACCTGCAACACTCGCACTCTGGAGAGCTAGCCCTGCACCTCGCCTGGGCAGCACGGCAGCTCTGGCCCTGGTGGAGGGGGCTCTGGTTAGCCAATAGTGAGGGTGAGAGTGCTGGAGAGCTGGCCTTGCTACTCATCTGTTGTGAAGTGGTGTGGGTGCAGGGGTGATGCCCTTCCCCTCACCCACCCCTCCTCACTTATGGTACTCAGGAAAACTGGCCCCTTGGGTGGGAAAGCTGGCTCTGTCACCTCATTGGCCATTGCATTTGCAGGAGTGGGCCCCACACCTCGCCTCAGAAACAGAGTGGAGGAGCCCTGATGGTGAAGGCATGGGTGAGCCAACCCCAAAGGTGCAAGAGTGGGAGAGTTGGCTCAGACCCTTCTCAGAACTTGGGAGAGTGGGTCACAAGCCTTGACTGGGCAGCACATTGGAGTTGGCTCTGGACGTGTGGGTGCAGGTGAGCTGGCCCTGAGGGCATGAGAGCAGGACAGTTGGCCCTGCATCATGTTGATGGCAGCATAGAGGGACCAACCAGAGCAGTTCTAGAGAGCTCTCCCTAGTTGTGTGGATAAAGAGAGCAGGTTCATTAACCAGGCTAACCAGCTCAGCTACCACCCAGGCCCAGATCCAGGGCTCTGAATTAGCCCACCCTAAAATCTGTATCATTAGCAAATGGTTGAAACACATGAAAGGGTCAATCCTACTGATCCAATGCTACAGGATCTCCTTGATAGAGGGCAAAAACAGGATAACCAGGAATTGTTTTAATGAGCATCCAATATTGATGGCGTCACAGGACCCAGAGACCTCAAACCAGACCAATGACTCAGTGCAATGAACATTTGCAAGTGAAGTGTACCACAGAGGGATATACTATAGGACTCACTGTGATATACTTCAGCTTCCACGATGAGATATTTTCTATGTTTATTGTTCATGTTTTTTTTTTGTACCTGTGTGCTTGCACATGATCGTGTGTGTGTGTGTGTGTGTGTGTGTGTGTGTGTGTGTGTTTGTGTGTGTGTGTGTGTGTTTTATTTTGGCAGAGGAGGTTGTAGGAGGAAAGGCTGAATATGAGAGAATGAGGAGATGTGTAGGACTGGAGTACATTATGGGAAACTCATAAAGAATTAATAAAAAAATTAAAAATAATCAAATCACTTCCTCTAGAGTTCAATTTTTTATGTTTAAGTATCTTGTCCACTTGGAACATATTATTTTCTAAAGAATATCACTGGAAACTAGATGTATCTTATAGTTCTATTGCAACTATGTATTCACAAGTTATCTTTTCACAAATGAATGAATGGACATGATTTCTAATACACACACATGCACATGCCCACATACACACACCATATAAATTCTTCAATTAATCTGTACTTTTACCTCAATGCCTTTAGTGGAGATGAGCTTAAGCACATACGCTCAGTGCCAACTTTATTTAACCTGTGTTTCTAATGATGTTTTATACGATTTTAGAAAACAGAAAGACAAGTGAGCAGATTGGACATAACCCCCCTGTAACCAAACACAAAGTTCAATATTTAGTTAAGTCTTATCCAATACCTATTATTCCTTTTTACCATGGACTCACCAATTTAGTCACCAGAAATATTCTTGAATGGTCACCACAAAATGTACAACTTTCCTGTTTAAGACATCTATTCTTCAGGTTTTCACATACTAGTAGATATTTTTAGCTTCTCTTTCTTTAACATAGGCTTTTTATTGATAAGAGATTCTCTCATCCAATATATCCCAACCACAGTTTCTCCTCCCTCCACTCCTTCCAGGTACCCCAACCTCCCCTCTCTCCAAGATCCACTCTCCCCTCCATTTCCATTCACAAATTAGCAGGCCTGCAAGAAACAACAACCAAACATGACCACACAAAATACAATTATCCAAGGCAAAATTCCTCTTATCAGAGCTAGACAAGGCAACCCAATAGGACAGAGTCTCAAGAGTAGCCAAAAGAGTAAGACAAACATCCACTTCCATTGTTGAGTCCCACAAAACCACTAAGATAACAGCTGTAATATATATGTAGAGGACATGGATCTGACTTTTGCAGCCCCCATCCTTGCCACTTCAGTCTCTGGGAGCCCATATGTGCCCTGCTTAGTTGATTCTGTGGGCCATGTTCTCCTGGTGTCCTCCATTGCCTCTGATTCCTACAATAATTCCTCCACCTCTTCTGCAGGGTTTCTAGAGCTCTGAAGGGAGGACTTAATGGAGACTGCCAATTTAGACTCTCTATCGTAATGTCTAGCTGTGGTCTCTGTACCCACTCCCACCTGCTCCAGAAGGAAATCTATCTGATGATTACTGGACAAGGCATAGTTCTATGAGTATAGTAGGATATCAGGATATCATTAGGAATCATTTCATTGTTTTTTGTTTGTTTTTTGTTTTTTTCAGTTGTGTTTGGTTCTGTCCTATGTATCTGGGCTATAACAATCTCATTCGGGTCATCCATTGAGACAGTATAGGTCATGGCTCCCTCTCATTGTATGGGCCTCAATTTAATCCAGACATTGATTGGCCACTCCCACAAGTTCTATGCCACCATTGCTCCAGCACATCTTGTAGGCTGGACAGAATGTAGGTGGAAAGTTTTGTGGATGGGTAGCTGTCCAGGTTTCTCTTTTGATAGCTGGTAGAGTACCTTTCCATGCCAACGAGTCTAGAACTAGGGATGAAGATTCCATGAAGGCACCAGTTCAACCTCTCCACATTCAGTGAACTGTGTCAATGCTGTCCTCTGCAATGGGACCCGACTATCAGTTTTCAGAGAGTGACCTTCTATCCTAATGACAATCTTGGTTGTTTAGGGATCTGCACAGAATCCTTTAGCCAAGAACTCAACCGAATGCCACCTCTGCCTACCACTGGAAGCCTTGCCTGGCTACAAAAATGGCTGTTTCATGCTCTGTATCTCACATTACTAGGAATCCTCACTAAGACCACACTCATAGATTCCTGGAAGTTTCCACTGTACTAGGTTTCCACACCACACCCCTCCAAGTGCCCCAAAATTCCAGCTGTCTGTCTTTCCAGTACTCTCCCTCCATCCTTTCCCCCACTAACCCTTGACCTCTCCCTCTCCTGTCCTCACCCTCCCCAATTCAACTGTACAGTCTATTCTATTTTATCTCCCCTTCTCGGGGAGATCCATGAGTGACCCACCTCTCTAGCCCTCTTCTTTCCTAACTTCACTGGATCTATGGAATGTGGTTTGGTCATTATTTATTTAACAGTTAATATCCACTTATAAGTGAAAATAAGTCATATTCTGGGTCTGGGTTATCTTATTCGGGATGTTTTTTTTTCTACTTACACTCACTTGCCTGCAAATATAATGATGCCACTTTTTAACAACTGAGTAATATTTAATTATGTAAATGTCCCATATTTTATTTTTCCATTCTTCAGTTGAGGGACACTAGGTTATTTCCAGATTCTGGTTATTACAAATAAAGTTGTAATGAACGTAGTTGAACAAGTGTCCTTGTGGTAAAATGGAACATCTTTTGGGTAAATGCCCAAGAGTAGTACAACTGGATCTTGAGGTAGGTTGATTTCCAATTTTCTGAGGAAACACCATAATGATTTCTAAGGTGGCTGCATAGGATTGCACTCTTTCCAGCAATGGAGGAGTATTGCCCTTGCTCTACATCTTCACCAGTATGAGTTGTCACTTGTGTTATAACTCTGTGGTAAAACACATGTTTTATTGATAGAGTCTTAAATCTTTGCTTGGATAAATAATATCCATTCTTAAATGAAAAGCAATGTAATGGCTATTTTATTTTAATATTTTCTATATTATTTAAGGATTATAATATTTTAATCCTTATTGAGGATATATATATATATGTATGAATATATATGAGTAAATATATATATGAATACTTTTGAATAATGAATTATAAAATTAGGAAAACATATTTGAATAGTTTCTGGGGTACATATATATTTTTCCTAATTTTATAATTCATTATTCATAAATCACCTCAAAATCATGATAAACTCTAAGAAAACTGTACATGACTACTTTGTTGTCTCCCTTTACCTTTGTTAGTCTTCCATGGGATTCCAGTTGTCTTTTGATAGAAATGTCATTATTTGTGCATCAAAGATTACCGCTAACATATAGATTAGTTAAAGAATTTGAACATATCTGAAGTATAGAAGTGAGTGTAGAAAAATGGGTTCAGTATTAACTCTTCCACAGAGAACATACCAACTCCAGCATTGATTCGAGTTCATAACTAGTTCTCTGTGGCAGACAGTGAAGTCCAGAGATATGCTACTTATATAAAAATCAAGTTGGAAAAACAGAGCCTCTGTTTAACAGAATTAATTTTTAGGCAGTTCTACTCATTAACATTCTATATAAAGCAAAAAGTCATGGCTGCTAGAAAGTAATGCATTCTTAAAGATTTTCAGCAAAATCTCTTTGAAATACATGCTGAACTCAACTAGCACTGTCCTCAAGAGACTGGGTATCTTTGGTTTAATTTCTATCTCACAATGACTATTCCTTCTAACATGGTCTATTTTGGTAATTCTTGATTAAAGCAGCCAAGCCCAAATATGCAACAGCAATTAACTCCACATTTTGTATGCTTTGATTGTAAAAGTTTGTAAAACACCCAAATCTCTTCAGGTATATTTATAGACATATTTATACAGATGACTCAAGTCCAATTGTGTGTGTGTGGGTGTGTGTGTGTGTGTGTGTGTGTGTGTGTGTGTGTGTGTTTCCTTGGCAAGTTAAGCCTTCAAATAAATGAAGAAGTATACAATTATTTATTGGAATTTTAGAATATGGGACAAAGCACTAATACTCCTACATTTTGCTGATATGCACTATAGAAATGAATAGTCCTAGAGAAACAGCCTGAACATGTTTTCCACTTTCAAGATAAATTGATGTTAAACCTTAGCTAAACAATTTACACATGCACAATTAAAGGTTAAAATAGTTAAGTCACCATTCTTAAAGTAGACATGAAAATTTTGTTGGCACTTTAAGTCTTATTAGGGATATATTAAAGCAACCAATTCACTTTTATTTTAAACAACACATTTAATCTATGTGATTGTTTTAATAGATTCGTTATTTATTGCAAAGTTGACAATGTAAAACTAGAACTGTAGGACACATAAGAAATGGGTTTACTTGGGACAGTGAAAACCAATATTTTTAATTTGGTATGGAATATATTCTATGACATAGAAGGGAAGGGCTTTTTACAAGATCACCGAGGAATCCAGCTGTTCTATTTTTCAACATGCTTCCAGGCATTGTCACAATGGCTAAGTGGTCCTAAGGATTTGGTTTTCACTTTTGGCTAATTTTTTCTTAGTCTCCTATGAGAGACTGCTTGTGCCTCTTATGCTCACACATAGATGAATCAAACCTGTATGTTCTCCTCTCCTTGAAATCTGTCTTTCAACTTCCTGAACAGAACACCAATAGCTCAGTTTCTAAGACCAATGATCAATAAATGGGACCTCATGAAACTGAAAAGATTCTGGAAGGCAAAGAACACTAGTACAAAATGGCAGCCTAAAGACTGGGAAAAGATCTTTACCAACCCCACATTTGACACAGGGCTAATATCCAAAATTTATAAAGAACTCAAGAAATTAAACACCAAGAAACCAAATAACACAATCAAAAATTAGGGTAAAGAGCTAAACCTATAATTCACAAAGGAGGAATCCCTAATGTCTGAGAGACACTTGAAGAAATACTCAACATCCTCAATCATCAGAGAAATGCAACTCAAGACAACTCTAAGATTCCATTTCACACCTGTCAGAATGGCTAAGAACAAAACCTCAAATGATAGCACATGCTGGCGAGGTTGTGAAGAAAGGGGAACACTCCTCCTTTGCTGGTGGGAGTACAAACTTGTACAACCACTATAGAAATCAGTGTGGTGATATCTTGGAAAACTTGGAATAGCTCTACCTCAAGACCCAGCCATAACTCTTCTGGGTATACATCCAATGATTCCTCACCAATCCACAAGGGTATCTACTCAACTATGTACATAGCAGCCTTATTTGTAATAGCTAGAAACTGTAAACAACCCAGATGTCCCTCAACTGACACATGGGTTAAAAAAAAAACCCTGTGGTACACTTATATAATAGAATACTACTCAGCCATTCACTGAACTCATGCAATTCGCAGTCAAATGGATGGAACTAGAAAATCTCATCCTGAGTGAGCTAACTCAGACTCAGAAAGAGGCACATAGTATCTATTTTATAATTGGATTTTAGTCATGTAGTACAGGATAACTATCCTACAACCAACAGACTGAAAGGAACAGGAACATAGACTTTGTTACCTGTTAGTGGGACACCATTCCCTAGTGGAGCTGCCATATAGGTCCCCAGTGCAAGAGGAAGTTCTTATCCTTCATATGATTGCTGAACTGAAGGGGGCTGATACATAGGGTACCCCACACCAGAGGAGCAGGATAGGTGGGAGAAGGGGGAGAGGGTGTGAGGGTGAGGGAGTGGTTCCAAGAGGGGTGGAGGGAGGGGACTGTGATGGAGATGTAAATTGAAGTAATAAATAAATAGTAAAAGAAGATAAAAAAATAAGAGTAACACAAAAAAATGAGGCTGCCTGAGTGGCTCTGAAATCTCAGCTTTCTGATGAGTTATTATTTTGTTCTGTGTCTGGCTTTTGTTTTAGTTTTTGTTGTTATCTTTGAAGCTACTTTTTCTTCTTTTTCCTAACTCCTGGGCAAAAGAAGGACATTTCATGATGAACAAATAAAATTTAGTTTTTGTTTTTTTTGTTTGTTTGTTTGTTTGTTTGTATTCGTTCATTTTCTGTCACTGCAATAGTATTGTTGAGTCTGAGTAACTAACAAACAAATGAGATTTCCTTAAAACCAGAATTGGAGGCTAAAAGTTCAAACAGAATTGAACTAGGTCTAGTGAGGACCCATATAATCTGTAGCACATATATAAAGATGCCAGGAGTGCATTGGAAGGTAGAGGTCACATTGTGAGGCAGGAAGTCAGATTCAAGTGAAGTTCTGTGAGGACTGAATTAATTCCACCTGGGAATATCCCTAAGTATGCCAAAGACCTCCTTCTAGTCTCCCTTCTTAAAAGTTCTTTTGCCTGACCTCATCACACACAGGGAAAAAAGTTGTCTAACACATGAACCCTCGAGGGCCAAACCATATCTAAAGCCTCACATTCTGTACCTAATGGCAAAGACTGATGTTTTTCTCACACTACTAAACACATGCACTTCAGTACTTGTAGCTTCCAAATCTTGACTCATTCCAGGATATCCCAAAAATTAAAGTAGGAAATATAAATTGTGACTCAAGGAAAATTCTTTTACCCTGTAAATGTTTTTAAAGATTTTTAAAAGTTAAAAAATAAGTATTTTGATCCTAAATGAGAGAAATACTATGCAGCCTTTTAACACCTTTGAAATATCAAGAGAACATATATTTCCTTATATGAGAAAGAAGTACCACCAAAGCAAGACTGCAGTACAGTAGATGTTTACTCTTATAGCTTCCTGTGATAGAAATTTGGATTTCTTTGGAAGCACCATTGCATTAAATGAATCTGTTTCTTGGTTTGGTCTCAAGTGTGGGGTGTGGGGGTGCTTTGTACACCACTGAAAAACAGACTCGTGAAGGAGGCATACAAAACATTCTGATTAAAGAGCACATACTGTTACCAGCCAGAAAACTGTCACATGTTGGGAACATATTTACACCCTTTGATGGACAGACTCCTTGGAGAGCTCCTGATCTTGATCAACAGGAAGTACCTTGGGCAGAAGGCATGAAGTTGGCCAATTGGAAGGCATTCTTTTGCAGCTATAAAGAGGAGGCCCCAGAAACACATGTTTTTTTTTGTTTGTTTTGTTTTGTTTGTTTGTTTTGTTTTGTTTTGTTTTTGTTTTTGTTTTTGTTTTTTGTTTTTTGTTTTTGTTTTTTTGGCTTGGCATTGATTCTCATCACTGCTCATCACTGTTTCACTTCAAAGGACTCCAGACAGTACTTCGAGACTTGGTTCTTCTGAGACTTACTGTTGCCTTTGCTACTGAAGGTTGAGGGTTGAGGCCCAGGTGTGGCTGAAGAGATCAAAGCTCTGAATGGGGGTATGGTAAACTGTTATCACCACTGGTGCCAATACCAGGGCCACAAAAACTGCTGCTTCTTCAGTTGTCTTTGCTGATGTTGTTTGTTGTTGGTTCATGCTGCTGCTGGTACCTGTTCCTACATATGCTGTTTGGGTGGACTGCTGACTAGTTGACCCATGGACGTGCACCTGACCATGTCTAATAGTATCCTTTCTCCTGTGCTTTGGGTCAGTGGGTTAGAGTTTTTAATAAAGAGTTTGAAAGTATGCCTTCAGCCTCCAAGTTGGCATCTTAGCACACTAGCAAGTAGTGAGCCACTGGTTACACAGGCAACCCAGTCCTGTGGTTTGACTGTTCATAGTCAATCTGATTACTGTCCATGACTGGCTTACACAATGTCTACTGCTTTCTCAAGCAACTGATACACGAGGTTGCTTGTAGTTTCTTTCTTTGGTCCCCATTTCAGCTGTATTCTATAGTAAACCCCTCTCAATAAAGGAGTGTATTTTTTTCCTTTCAGGGTGAGTCCCAAATGATGTGAATACATCTGTTGATAGTCCCTAAGCCTAAAAGGACCCACCATATGTTAATATCACTACACCAGAGACTAACTTCTAACAGATGAACCCTTGAGAGAAAAGTCACATCCAAACCATAACAATTTTTTGTGAAAGTTATCCTTTATTTGATGCAGTCAAAATCATCCTTTATATGCCCACTAACATTTAGCTTTATAAATATTCAAATTTTTATTTGCATATTCTGAAATTGATTTTGAACAGTATCTGTTTATAGTATTATAATATCTGATTGCAACATTTTTTGGGAAATATCCATTATTTTGTAATTATCTGCCTTGATGTAGGTAGTATTCTATATTTTTCTTTGTTAAGTAATTCAGTTAGGTTTTTTTAAAATGACTAGCAATTTCCACTGTCAGAATGGGGTACAGATTCAGTTACTTTAAAGCCATCCCAACATCTATATTGTTAGTCTTTTTTTTCTTTTTATTGTTTTTTTTTTATTTTGTGAATTTACCCTCAGGTACCCTGTTCCCTCTCATCTCCCACCTCCCCTCATATCCAACCTCCACCCTTGAAACCTCTTCTCACATAACAAAAAATCTCATTGTGGGAGCTGTAGTGTGTCCCATAATATTCTCTTTTATCCACACTCTTTTGCTTGCAAATGTTAATTGTAATGAAGCCTTGGCCTGGTACAAGGCCCATGGCTTCTGCTATTTTGTCTATATTGGAACCTCACTGGGACTCCTCTCAGACATCCTGTTCTTGTCCTGTGTCATGGAGATGCAATAGTTTTGGGTCTGTGGAACTGACCTCTTCATGCACTTCAGCTTTTCATCCACGGGGTATATTGTTGGTATGGGCCAACTCAAAGCCCTGGTTCCGGGCCTGCAACTCCCACATCCAGCGCCAGTTTTACTGTGCTACCCAGGTAAGGTGCAGGGCCTACTGTAGCAGGTAAAGGGCTGGATCAATTCTCCTCTTCTCATGAGCCCATCAGGGCCAACTCTCCCACCTGCTACCTGTGGTGAAGGTTTCAGTGAGTCAAGGGGAATCTCTCTTTTGCCAACACCACCACAAAGCAGACAAAAGGTAGGGCTAGCTCTTCCATATGCATACCCTCGGGGATGGGTCACCCACAACCCTCACATCCAGGACCAGGCAAGGTTCTTCTAGTCTCTGGCTTACTTCCTGTCCTGAGAGTCTATCTGGGTCCTTGCCTGATGCTGGACTGCTGGTTATCACAGACTAGCATCCAGTCTGGGCCCCATGGCACAAAACTGATGTTGGTCTCTGGCTTATTTGTTTCAAAGAGTATTCAATCAAATGTTCATAGGTGAGAACACTGAATATTGACATAGCCTCTCTCCTCTCTGCCACCTACTGATGCACACATGTGACACAGCAGCCACATCTGCAATAACTCTAGGGACATAATACTTTTAGTCTTTTAATGTTGGTGTCATGACAGAGTGGGCTTATTTGAGCCAATTTATTGATATTAGAGTCTAAAACTTGGGCACAATTTTATTCCATGGCAAAATTACAAATATAGTTATTTCTTTTTGTTAGTTCTTAATAATCAATAGTTTCTTCCACAGAATGTAGTAGTACTCAACCATTCAAGGTAGTTTTAATGTTTACATTTTTAAAAAATGAGAAGAGGTTTACAATGAACAAGTAAACGTCATTCTGCTTCTTCTGGCAGGGCTCGAGCTTTATCTGGTACCTCTCCCAGGAATCTAGAGCTTTGTTAGGCACCAGGCTGGAACTGTATGATCTTCTATGAGGAGGTATGGGCTTCTTCAATGTCTGGGCAGAAAAAGATGAAACACAGGACAGGATTCGTGTCACAGGACATCCCAAAGAGGCAAGAGAAAAGGTTTTCTCCACTGTCAAGTGCTTAAACTCTTTTAGCTAAGCAATCAGGAGAGTTAGGGTAACTCTAACCCTCTCTTTCATGCAGTGGAAGGTTACTTCTCTTTTAGCTAAGCTACCAGAGCCAGGTTAGGCAGCTTCAAGAATCTCAGAGCTCCTGGACTGAGCCAAATGACTTCTGGAGTCTGACTTTGTTCAGGCAAATCTAATGTCTGCTTCACAGTCAGCAGCCAGATTTTGCAGATGAACTTCAGTTGGTTGCATGGGTGACAAATGAGCTTTTGGAGGCAGCCACTGCAGTATTGGGCAATGGTGACTGAGATGCGAGCCTGAGGTAGTGGCAGCGGCATGGTGAGTTAGGCAGATCCAGTGATGAATTCTTCCTTCCCAAGCCCAAAATAAATAGCCAAGTCTCAGATGATCTTGGTGGAGGAATGGAGAGAAAGAGAGAAAGACAGACAGAGAGAGAGAGAGAGAGAGAGAGAGAGAGAGAGAGAGAGAGAAAGAGAGAGAGATTATTTTGTGAAAAGGTCATTACAAACCTTGGGCAGTAGGATGGGTTTTGGAGGTGAATGCATTTGATTCGCTGGAGCTAGGATTGCCAGGGATACTTCATTCATATGCAACTAGCATGCTCCTATCATTAGAAAGGGAACACAATGTCCAATTATCCTATGGGCAAGAGGGGTGGGGGAAGAACTCCAGGAATAGTTAGAGGTATGGATGATAGTCATTGGCTGAAAGCCAAGGTGCCAATAGAATTCATTAGTATGGGAAGGTATTTTCAGGTGATCAATGGACAGGTTTCTTATCTGGAGAAAAGGTTGGGCCTGTATCTTCCCTAAAGGCTATGTGACAGTCCTCAGATAGACGGTGTGGGGTGCAAGTTTCCCCATATCAGGTAGAAGAGGGAACCCTGCTGAGAAAAGGGAATCCATTATTTAGCCCTGAGCTAATAATGCCACATTTTGACCTTACCAGCAGAGTCCAACAGTGAACATGTAAAATAATATTTGTAAATGTCTTCTGTTGTTGAACTGTTTCTGAATGATCAGTAGTATGCTATGAGAATAGTACTTAAAATAATCAGGATTCTATTTCATGTTATGTAGTCACTCTTTCAAATGGAGCTTTAAAAATTACTTCCTAAAATCTTCGCATATAGTTCAAAATGCCTCTTGAAAATCAATGAATCAACTGACATAAACTAACATGCATTGTACTGAGCAGATACAATTGACCAGCCTTCCCTTTTTATTGAATTTGTCATATAACTAGACAATCAGATGAAGAATAATGTGGTAGCATTTGCATTTAATCCAGTAAAACAATTAGAAAGACTTCATAGTAAATGTTTAAAATATAAAGAAAGGGAAATATTGTTTTATTCCGTTTAGAGCTGAGCTTAGAGTACTTAGGATGCACCAAAACATGTTCTATTTAATATGAAAAAAAATTTGGCATATTGTCCATCCATATAAAACTGTCTTTTATGTCTGAAACTTACCAGGCAAATGGCAAATGCCTGATATCTGTTATCTTTGACATATAAAAAGAGGAAAGTTGATTTTTTAAGGCCTTGTTTTAGTTACTAACATTGAAGTAATATGCCTAACTGTAGATGTCTCATAGACTGACCATAGTTTGTTATTAACTTGTAGCTGAATGAAAATTTCAGGCATATTCTGAGGAATCAGATGAAGTAATTGATATGAGAAAAAAATTATATATATGTGCATTAAAGTTCATTTCATAATATCAGAAAACTGTCCCAATTAACAGTGATGATGAGGAAACACCAGTATACCAGTATATTGCATTTAAAAGACAAATCTATCCACAAAGTGTGACTTCATAAGATTCTAAGTATATGGAGAGTGTATGTTGTTAAGGGAAGCACAATACATCATGTCACAGAACTTCTTCATATAGGGGAAAATTCATTCCTATGGCTTTGCCAGTGGCTCTAATATTCTAATTAATTAAATATCCATTTAAGAAACACATGGAGGAAGATATGTTTAGTTCAGAATGGTAGGATACATGATTGACTTTAAAATAATTAGGAAAATAAGAAAGTACAAAAACCTCAACACAAAATAGAGCAGATAATTTAACTTGTGTGTTAAAATGGGACTTGGGTTCAGTGGTTAGATCATCAATTATTATTGATTAAGAAAGACTGAAATTACTGCTTGGTTATGATTTATGAGAAAGATAATTCCAGATAACAAAGAAATGACAACAGGATACACTCTAATTTTAATTCACCACCATGTCTATAAAATTTTATTCGGTGTTACAGGGAACAAGAAAGAAAATCTATAATCCAAAAGATCTTATTCGGAGTTACATAATTTCATTTTCTGGAACATGAAATGGGATACAAAGGAACCTGAGAGGAATGTACAATAACAGTAGAGGGAAGAGGATGCCTTTGGAGAGATGTCCAGTGATTTAAATACTTTTGTGTTTCATCAGGAAACAATTGTTCTGTACAACGCACTTTTTGAGGTGATTGAGTAACAGTGAACAAGACACAGAGAGAGCCCTGGTTTCCTTGTGCTTGCATTCTCCAGCAGGAATGATGGATTGTGGAACAGCAAATTAGACAGTATCATAAAATCAAGAGAAGGCAAAGTGTCACTGCAGCAGCATAGAGTGAATGACACGGAGATACTGGACAGTATCTTAACATGCTCATTCAATAAAATTGCTGGGATTATGACATGAATTATACATGATGACATAAAACATGGTGTGCTTAATTTTGCATGTTACATAGACATAAATGTATGCTCATGTTGTCAAAATTATCACTTCAATTTTATGTCAGCCTTCTGAACTGTAGGAATGTTTGAGGCATGGCACAAATGGTCTACTGGCTCTTTGCATTCCTTCAGTGTTCAAAGGATATTGCCACTTGCTGGTCCAAAGATATCAAATATAATATTTGTAAAAGAAGCACTGCATGGCCATGATAAAGAAACATTGGGTAATTTTATATATTACCCAAAAGAAAATTAAAAATACAAAATATGGCATATTTATATCTATTGTTTTGTATAATACTTACTGTTATAAGAGAAGGAACCAGCTGTTGGACTGAAAGGGGAAACTTCTGGGGGGAAGAGGGTGGAAGGGCGGGATAGGAAGGGGGAATAGGGAGGGGTTTGTGACTGAGATGTAACTTGAAGAAAAAAAAAATGAAGTATTTAAAAAAAATACAAGAGTGCTTTAAAGACTTAAAACACAATGAAATTTCTCCAAATTAAAAGTCACTATTTCCTTGCTAATTTTCCAAAAATCTCTGAACATTTCAGCACCCAAAAACTCTTTGTGGGAACTCATAGCAATCTGAACCTTAACCACTATGTCAGTTCAAAACTCCTATTCCCCTTCATCTTTGTCATCTCATTGACTACCTTGTCTCTTTCCTGCTACTTTCTTTCACTCTGTTCACCTCTCTCTCTCCCTCTCTCCCTATTTCTCTCTCCACTCCTACCTCTAATTCTGTACTTTGTTTAAATAACAGTGTTCATGTTTAAAATTTGGTTTTCTTGTTGTTTCTTCATTACTATTCTCTCTCTTTTTTGACAGAAAATGAAAATGTACTTTTTTTGCATTTTTTCCTTTATTTTTTATTTCTTCAAGTTACATCTCAATCGCAGTCCCCTCCTTATTCCCCCTTCCAGTCCCACCCTCCCACCCTCAACCCCCCATCCTCTTCCCTTTTTTTAAGTTTAAGGTATATCTTATTTCCCCCTACAGTTTCCCTTTTCAGTCCAACAAATGGCTCTTTCTCTTATAATAATAAATACAATACAAAACAACAGAGGTAATTAGGCCATAGTTATGAGGGTTATATGGCTTAGCGTACATTCCCAATGTCCAGTCCATATGTATTTGGTACCTGACTTTAACATTCTACTATCTAAACATCTCCATGAGTTTAAAGGTCTATATCTGACTCAACATTCGTACTAACTTGCAACACAATTTAAAAGTATCTTCTTAGATCTATAACACTCTCTTGACTCCTAAACAACTCAAAATTTAATTATGAGACTCTAGCTATCTGTTCTTCAACCACCTCAGAGACCTGAGAGGGATAAATATATCTGAATTTACAGGAAATACAGGGCCTGCAGCTTCCCAAACTAAGAAATGACATACCAGTGGCTGCCTGGACAGTTCCATTTTCTCTCCATATATTACCGCATCTATCTTCAGTCGTTTGGCCCCGTTTCTCTGACAGACATTGATTGTAGAGCAGGGGTTATGAAGGACTTACCTACCCTGTCTTGGCAGAGCTAGGCTGTTGACTTACCTGCTTCCAGGTTTTGTCCTTTTTGGACAGCATTCTGTCTACAGTTGGAGCAAGGGGCTTTTCTTAACAAGAGATAGGCTTGGGACTAATTCAATCATCTCCCACTGGAGATTCTTTGATGCTCATCTTCTACTTGGAGGAGAAAACGGGGTGCTGTCAAGAGTTGATATATCTCGATATCAAAAAAAAATCTAAAGTTATGAAAACATCTTTGAATGCCATATTCTGCAGATCTCTGGAGGTTTTTGAAGAGGCCCTATCTATCTCTTATATTAGGGTAAGCAGATGTTGCTTGTCTCTTAGCAGCTTTATTTCTGATTAGCTTAGCAAGTAACTATAATAGGCTGTCATAGTACCTAACAGAATGACCATCTTGCATAACCATTAGTTTGCATTTCTTAATTATCCTAAACAGTTTATGACAATTAGTAGCAATAGGCCGAAACATCACGTTTTATTTTTTTTCTTTACCTCCTAACCCTTCCATCCCATTTCTCTGGGGTGGAGTGTCCTTATAAAACAGTCCCTCATCTCAGTTAAGAGGTCGTATGAGGGCCAAGAGCCTCTTCATTCATTGGGGATCTACGAAGCAGTACCATCAGTGAGAAGTGTCTCGTTGCCCGGGAGAGAGAACTACTAAACAAACAAACCAATAAGCAGAAAAATAGACAAAAGGACTAAAAAATAGAAAAAAATATGTAAAAAGCAAATAAAAATTAAAAATAAAAAGTCGATGTCCAAGTTCCCTTTGGTGTGTTAGTTGTAGTATTGATACCTTCTACTATATAGCTAAAGTCCTACTATAAGTGAATAGATGCCATATGAATCTTTCTGAGTCTGGGTTAGTTCACTCAGGATGAGCTTTTCTAGTTCCATCCATTTGGCTGCAAATTGCATAATTTCATTGTTTCTGATAGCTGAATAGTAATCCATTGTGTAGATGTACCACAGTTTTTTAACCCATTCTTCAGTTGAGGGACATCTGAGTTGTTTACTATTCTCTCTTTATTCCTTAATGCCACTGTACTTACTATTTTGGTCTTCCTATAGTACCATTTCCTATCTTGCTTTACCTCAGCTTTCATCTTTTACATATTCAGATTCTGGCTACATTATCCTTGTGTATGTGTGTCTCTAGATGCCTTTCTTTCTGAATAATCAAAGTTTTTTTTTTTTAGGTTATTTGAGATAAGGTTTCTTTGTGTAACAACCCTGACTCTCCTGGACTCACTTTGCAGACCAGGGTGGCCTTGAACTCACAGATATCCACCTACCTCTGTCTCCCAACTGCTGGGATTAAAGGTATGCACCACCATGCCCAGAAATAACCAAACTTTTTATCCTATTCAAAGTAGTAAATAAGTGGATATCTAAACAATGTTTCAAAAATCATAATACTCCAATATAAAAATCCTACTGTATACGCATGTGCCATAGTTTTCTACTTAGTGTGACTGATTTCTATCCCAGAATGGTCTTATTACCTATCACAGTCATGCATACCATGAAATGAAGATTTTTCTTTCATGGGAAACAAGGAAAAAAAAAAGAAACAACCAAACATAGTGACCTTTTATCTCCATGTGATATTATCACTTTAGGTCTTTATTCATCTCAGAGTTCTAAGAAGGGGTGTAAGGTCTTTTAGAGGGAGAGGTATGAGACATAATAAATTCTCAGAATTAAAGAAATAAGTGATTGGAAAGACAAAAGGGGGGGAAAGGAGGTGAGATTGTGAGGAAAAGAAGGAGCTAGAAAGGGTAGTGAGGTGAAAAGGAAGGGGAGGCTGTATATACATATATATGCTCGGCTTTCTGTGCCTCTAGGATTTAATTTCATAGCTATTACAGGTTTCATCAATGGCTCTCCCAATTTGCTTGGGCTATTCTATTAGATTTTTTCACAATTGGAATAAATGCTCTGTTCTAAATCATTATCGTGAGGGCCATGTTAAGGCTTTCATATAATCATACACCGTAAATACATGTAATTATATCTTTTCATAAAAATCATTATCAGTTAAAAAGTCTGTGCTCCAATGGAATGCTACACAGCTATCAGAAACAAGGAAACCATGCATTTTGCAACCAAATGGATGGATCTAGAAAAGCTCATCCTATGTGAGCTGACTCTGTCCCAGAAAGATAAACATGGTATGTATTCTCTTATAAGTGGATATTGACCACATAGCACAGGACAACCATCCTACAACCCACAGACCCAAACAGATAGGAACCTAGCATATCTATCCTAGGAAAAACTCCACCCAGCAGTGAGTCATGGAACCTGTTGTTGGTAGTGGAGCAATTTACCCTAGATGGGGTGCCATATCAAACCCTAGTACAAGAGCAAGATCTTAGCCTTCACATGACTGACAAACTGAGGGAGTATGATACATGAGGGCCAACCTCATCTGAGAAATAAGAGAGGACTGAGAAGAGGAATAATGTGGGAGGTAGAGAGGAAGGGAGGGAGGGAGGGAAAGCTGGAGGAAGGGAGGAAGGGATATACCAGGAAGAGAGGAGGGAGGAAACTATGTTTGAGAGGTAACATGGAAAAAAAAATCAAATTAATTAAAAAAGAGTAACTAAGCTAAAAATATAATAAAAATAAAACATAAAATTTTTAAATGATAATTTACCAAAAGCATACTTGCCTTACTGGTATGAAAAGGAAAATGGTCTTAATCTCAGGTTAGAATGTTAGACTACAGATGACCACACAACTCACAAACTCTTGGATATCAGCTTATATCTCCTATATATAAAGAATACTTTTATTGGTATTAAAAATTCAATTAACATATTTAAAAGGTTATAAGTAAATTAAGGGTAACTGTTTTTCTAAATCTCTAAGAGTTGAAGTAATTTGGACCTAAGAAAAAATAATTGAGAAGGGCAGTGTTAGCCCATGCCTTTAATTCCAGCAGAGACAGGAAGAATACTATAGAGTTAGTTGTCTTTTAAATTCTAGAGTTACACTGAACAGGGTGATGATGGTTAAAATCTTTAATCTCAACACTTGAGAGGTATAAACCTTTAATCCCAACATACTAGAGACAGAAACATGCAGATCTCTGAGTTCATGGCCAGCCTAATGCAGAGCAAGCTCCAAATAGAGAAAAACTTAGGTCCAGGGGTAGTGGTGCACACCTTTATTCCCAGAAATTGGGAGGCACACACCTTTGATCCCAACATTTGGGAGGCAGAGGCAGACACATAGGATTTACAATGATTTAAGTTTAAAAGCTACTCTCAAAAGGCATGCTGAAATTCAAAGTGAATTGTCCTTTGTGATATCAAAATATATACACTTAAAGGTATGTTTAGTTCCAAAATATTAAAAAAGTTTTTTTAAACTCAATTGAAAGGTAATACTTTTTATATTGTGAAAAGACCCAATTTACTCTAGGAAAGGTATTTCCTATATATAAAAAAAAAGCAGCACTCCAGAGTTAGGATTAGGACAGGGCCCTGTTCTTATCTTTCTAGGAGATTAAAAGCATCCACATAAGGAGTCTGGGGACAACTGAAGTTAAAGAAGACAAGTAGACCAGGTGATCCAGCCCCAATAGCTGTTTCCTCAAAAATCTATAACCAGAACAACTCAAAATGACTAACTAAGATGGTTCAGCCCCACAGACTGTTCCAGCCAGGACTTCAGTAAAACCCTGAATTTTCCCACCCAAAGTTCAGCTTCTGATTACAAACTTCTTAGAACATTTAAGTAGCTAAGCACAAAAAGACTGAACATCAAATGTTACTATTAACTTGCTTAACCATATTTCCATTCTCATTTGGGCCCCCAAACAGGTTTCCTACATCTCATATCAGCAGGAAGCATTTCTAAGAGAGCGACATTCCATTACCAGAAATGCGGTGGGTGGTATTTTCCCCCTTTGGTCATTTGAAGGGTTATAGATATTCCTTGCTATTTATGGGAATTGGTTACAAGTTATTAAATGGTCTTCTTAATGTTTTGGAGGTTAGACCCAGGGATTTCTCTCTTTTTCTTTTCTCTATCCTTCTTTCTCTCCTATGTTGGAGGGGGCAGACTTTAAAAGAGAGAAAAGGGGATATAGGCAGATATAGGAATGATAAAGAAAAAGGTATAGTATATTGTATATGCTCTCTTACCTTTGTATATTGATACAAAATTAATATTATATTTGGCTACATTGGTATTGGCCTTTGTATATTGATACAGAATTAAAGTTAACTCTTTTTAAGGTCTTGTACCTATGTAATGCTTCAAAATGCAATGTGAAGTTTTGGCCTTTTGATAACAATTGTCACAAACTGTTTAGGATAATTGAGAAATGCAAATTAATAGTCATTCAAACATATCATTTTGTTAGGTCCTAATGTAGCATATCACAGATGTTTTCTAAGTTAATCAGAAATTAAATTGCTAAGAGACAAGTTACAGTTGTTTATCCAAATATACAGAGATAGATGGGTAGTCTGAAAAAACCTCAAGAGATCTATAGAATATGGCATTAAAAGACATTTCCTTAAGATTTTTTGATATTGAGACATGTCAGCCCCTGACAGCACCCCCATTTTACTCTAAGTAGATGATGAGCATTTAAGAATCTCCAATTGGAGATTGCTGTATTAGTTCAAGAGAAATCCCTTGCTTCAACTGTATACAGAATGCTGCCTGAAAAGGCCAAAATGTGGAAGCAAGTAAGTCAACTGCCCAGCTCTGCCAAGACAGGGTAGGCAAGTCCTTTATAATTTCTGCTTTACAATAAGTGTCTGTCAGAGATACTGATCCAATAGGCTGAAGATAGATGCTCCAACATATTGAGAGAAATTGGGGACTGTCCAGGCATCCAGTTTTCTGTCATTTCTTAGTTTTGGAAGCTGCTGTCTCTGTACTTCTTGTTTATTCAGATATATTTATCCTTCACAGGTCTCTGATGTGGTTGAAGACTTAGATAGTTACAGTCTCCCAGTTTAATTTTAAGTTATTTAGGAATTAAAAGGATGTTATAGGTCTAAGAAGATGTTTTTAAATTGGTAATGTAAGTTAAGATGGAATATGAGCTAGGTATAGAACTTGAAACTCATTGAGATAGATAGACCACAGAATATTAATATCAGTTACCAAATACGTATGGACAGGACATTGGGAAAGTATGTTATACCCTATAATTTTCATAATTGTGGTCCAATTGTTCTCATTGTTTTGTATTATATTTATTGTTATAAGAAAAATAGTCTTCTATTGGACTAAAAGGGGGAGCCATTGGGGTGAAAAAGGTACACATTAAATTAACATAAAAAAGCAGATAGGAGGATGAGGGGTAGACGGTAGGAGGGTTGGACCAGGAGAGGGAAGACGGAGGGGACAATGATTGAGATGTAACTTGCAGAAATAAATAAATGTTAAGAAAAAAAAAAAGAACAAAACAACAACCGATTGGGAAACAACTTACAGATTAGGAAAAGATCTTTACCAACCACACATCAGAGAGAGGGCCAATATTCATAATTTATAAAGAACTCAAGAAATTAAACATCAAGAATCCAAATAATCTAATCAAAAAATGGGAAGCAGAGCTAAATGGAGAATTCACAACAGAGGAATTTCTAATGGCCAAGAGACACTTGAAGAAATGTTCAACATTGTTAATCATCCGAGAAATGCAACTCAAGATAACTCTGAGATTCCATCTCATACCTGTCAGAACAGCTAAGATAAAAAATTCTAATGAAGAAAGGGAACACTCCTCCATTGCTAGTGGGAGTGCAAACTTGTACAACCACTATGGAAATCAGTCTGGTGATATCTTAGAAAACTTGGAATAGCTCCACCTCAAGACCCAGCCATACCACTTCTGGGTATACATCCAAATGATTCCTCACCAAACCACAAGGACATTTCCTCATCTATGTTCATAGCAGCTTTATTTGTCATAGCCAGAAACTGGAAATAATCCAGATGTCCCTCAACCAAAGAATGGATAAAAAACCTGTGGTATGTAGAAAAAAATTAATTAAATTATTTTACCAGTATTTATATTATTGTTAATTGGTTCACGGCCATTAATTTTTAATCAGACATTATAAATAAATACACACAGACACCATGTGGATTTTAACAAGCTTTGGCCTGAATTGTGCAATCCTAGCCCATCTAAGCTAGCTCGTAATTCTATTACCCAAATATGACCCCATATATACATAAGTCCCCTTGGACTGCCATTCTTCATGATATGCAAATGTTTCTGGACATGTGGAATGAGGTTCTTTTTTCTAACCCATGGTGTGCATCCTCCTTCCTGTTGCTCCTGGCTAGAATGAATTAATCCTCTGTCTAAAGTGTAGGCTTTCTGTTCTAATCTCAGGAAGTCCCACCTTTCTCTGTCTTTGCCCAATCTCAGGCCTCAACATTTATTTAACCAATCAGAGTCAGTTAAGTAGCAGACAGCAAACAGGACCAATTAATTAACATTTAGAATGCTTAACACTACCCCGTCAGTGGTACATCTATACAATGGAATACTACTCAGCTATCAGAAACAAGAAATCATGCAATTTGCAGCCAAATGGATGGAACTAGAAAGCTCATCCTGAGTGAACTAACCCAAACTCAGAAAGATGCACATGGCATCTATTCACTTATAATTGGATTTTAGCCATATAGTAGAGGATAACTATTATACAAACAACACACCAAAAGGATCAGGAACATAGACTTTGTTGATGAGATACTTTGCCCTAGTGGAGCTGCCATGTAGGCACCCAGTATATGAGGAGGCTCTTGGCCCTCATGTGACTGCTGAACTGCGGTGGGGGACTGATGTGTGGGGACACCCCACTTTGGAGGAGTAGGATGGGAAGATGGGAGGGTGGGATTGGGAGGGATGGAGGGAGGGCACTGTGATGGAGATGTGGCTTGAAGTAGTGATAAACATTAAAAAAAAAGAAAGAAAGAATGTTGGGGGAAAAATAAAAGAAAACAAACTGAGTAAGCCATAAGAAGCAATCCAGTAAAAACCAATTTCTCCATGGTTTCTTCTCAGTTCAAGCCTCCAGGTTCCTGCCCTGCTTGAGTTAAGGCCTTGACTTTCCTCAGTGACCAACTGTGACATGGAAGTGTAAGCCAAATAAACCCTTTCCTCTCCAAGGTGAAAAAATGTTTGGGCTCTTATGAAGGTTTTCTGAATCTATTTGAAGTGGGGGGGGGGGGGCATGCACATATGCACATGTGCATGCCCACACATTCAGGTGCACACTTTTTAAGATATATCAGCTTCACAAATTTTTCAGATAATCTCACTTATCATGCTTTATATTATTACATACTATGATATTACCTTTATTGTGTATGCTTCATTGTGTGTTGATGTCTGCAATTCTTTCCAACATTACTTGGACAGAGCTACATAACTGAAGCAAGCAGGTACAGAAGAGCAAACCAAGGACTCAGTCTACTTTCAATCTCATACACCCCTACTCCTATTCCAGTGAGGTTGAACTATGGAGCACTATGTGACTTAAGTGTATCTCAACAACTCATTTCCCATGTGTGACTTTCTCTTTACTGCTTATACTTATGTTTGTGACCATACCAACTTTGTCTAAAGATTCTCACTTAAGGATGCTCTACTAAAAGACAATTGTCTCATTTCTGTGTTAGAAGTGACCTGTGCATCAAAGGTCCTGACCTGGATAAGAATAATAGGATGCCTCAATCAGAAAACAAGACTTGGCTCTCCTCTGGTGGGCAGGCATGGAGCTAAAGGGAGTGAGATGTAGTCTCCGTTGCACCAGAGACAGTCAGAATTAGTATCACTTCAACAGCAGAAAATCTGGATCAAGAGATTACAGTTGTCAGAGCCAAACTTCTAAACTAAGGTGAGCACAGTCTCTAGAAGGGAGCTATGGTGAGCTGCTAGATATGGAACAGGGAAATTTGAAACTATGTTCATCGAGTTCAGGTCCTCTGGACTTTCTTTCCCATGGGTAGAAGGATTGGTGAAGAAAATGGGATCCTTTTGGTAGAATTTCCCATTAACAAAGAGTAGTTAAACAAAGCATATTATACACATATACGTTACCAAATTTATAGTAAATAAAAAGTAGTTCACCTCACTGTGAGTTACAGATTAGACAGAAAAAGATCTTACTAACTAAACAGATATTCCGAATAAAAGTGGACCACAAAATAAAGAAGTAAGTGTAATCCATGACAAGTTCAAATGCTGAGAAAAAAAAAAAGTTCCTGTCCTATTGCTAGTATTAGGGACATTCGTGAAAACATGAGTTATGTGGCACAGACATCAAGTACCATATATTGACAATCAGTCCATCTGGGTTTATCATCAGCATATTGATCCAAGAAGATTTTGTATTCTTACCTAAACTTTTAGATTACAGAAAATCACAGGTTATTCTCAAAACTACCTGCATGGTAACTAAAGTAGGGTGACCACATAATGAAACACACTGTAAAGCAATTTCACATAGAATGGGCTGAGATTCAGTTGAGAAGCCTGCCTTGGTATAAGTGCAATTTAGGTTTTGTTAGCTTTGTCTATGCATAAATGTAAATCACAGACTTTTACTAGATTTTCATTTAGGAATATATACTACTTTATAGTTCATTACTATTATTCCACCTGAATAAGAAATAATTATAAATAACATCAAGGTCCAAATAGCTATAGCTTAAACTGCCTTTCTGCCTACGGTAGAGGAAATTCCACTTGTAAACTGAATTCAGCACATGGTTCCATGTCACAAGTTATGAGGCAAAGAAATATTGTAGCAACTAACCCAATCAGTCACCATAAACCTTATTTGTATATGCAATTCTGAGTGTACAAACTGAAAAACCTGGTATATATAAACCACATTTGCTCCTCCTGAACACTATGACAACAGAGGCCCAGAAGCAAAATTTACCTAATAACTACTCTTAGGAAAAACTATACTGCCTACATTTTAAGGAGAATTGATTTTCTTACTTAACCAGAAAATAGACTCATCTCAAGGTATCTGTGTACAATTTAACTAGTATAAATCCTAATTAGTTTAGGACAGGATTCTCACTTCCAATTTTAGCAGCTTTGAGTGCACAGACTATGCATGTCTTTTGCTGACTGAAAATCCTGTGGCATAACTATGCAGGGTGTAGTTATCCCATTGAGGTTGATAAAGAATTAGATTTTTCTATAGCTGGGACCTGATGAATATTTAATTGCTTTGTTTTTATGAATTACCAAGAGATTCTTCCTAATGAGTAATTGTAGAATGAGTAAGTGTTAAGGCCTGAGATTGGTGGTCATCAGTTAACCACATAAGGATTGGCAACAGTTGGTTAATTGGATTTGAAGAAGTTTTTACAACTGTTCAAATACTTCTAATTGTCTCAAGAACTGCACAGGAAATAACTATTACATTGCTGAGTTTTCCCACAAAGAACATCTCATGTACAAATGAAACTCTTTACCTGAAATAAGTGTTAGTCCCACAGAAGAGAACAGTCATGATTTGTAAAGAAAATAGATACAGTAGTATCAACAGATATACAATTAGGAAAAATTTAACACACCTAATTCTTCATTTTTTTTTTCAAATTTCAGACTCCCTTCCTTCCTCCTCAATTGACTCCATAGCCACTGAACAGGATCTCTGTCAAGCCTTCCAACCAGTTTTCATTTCTGATTTTAATAAGAGAAAAGCTATTTCTTCTTTCCCCAGAAGATTTCTGCTAATTTCTGCTAATTTTATGGGTCTCATGCATTCTCACTAAAGAGATTTATCTATCTATCTATCTATCTATCTATCTATCTATCTATCTATCTAT
>CAJQZJ010032178.1:7840408-7931461 GCA_907164525.1 Lophiomys imhausi | reverse complement strand
TATCTATCTATCTATCTATCTATCTATCTATCTATCTATCTATCTATCTATTTATCATTTATTATTTATTTATCATCTATATATTTATTTAATTGTGTGTGTGCATGTGCTCGCATGTGCCCATGCATGCACACAAAGGTGTGTAGATATCCCAGCATGTGTGTAGAGATATGGAAGCCAGGGGAAAGCTCTTCTGTCTTCTGCTACCTTGTAGAATACAGGGACATAAGACAGGTCCACTGGCATGTGTGTAAGCACCTCTACTTCCTGAGTCAACTTCCCAGATCCTAAAAGGTCATTACTTTGTGATTTTTCTTTCAGTTTTTTCCTTTCCATATTAATTTCATGTGTTGGACAGGTAGTATCTTAAAACTCTATTCAATTCTTGAATCAATCCCGATAAATTTATTCCTTGATAGCACTTATATAAAACTACTTTCAGTATAATTATCATTCATTGCCTCCTCAAGATAAATTTCATAAGTCAATCCAATCTGACAACCTTCCAACTTACAAAACAATTCTAAATAATGTCAGCACCATCGATTTTATTGAGCATAATATTCAGAAGTTACCTCTTCAGCTTCCTGATACATTTGACAAAGGAATTTCTACCAAACAATTTGGGATAGGTTCCTATTCTGCCTTTGTGGTGCTGTTGTCTTTCAATGTTTTTTATGCTAATATTTAATCTCCATTGGATGTTTATTTCTTCCACAGATTGCCATTTTTGGAGGTTGCCAACCTTACTCTTCTCTTTGGAGATGTTATTTTTCATCAGATCTATGTACTAGCTCATCTCAAATCTTTTTAACATCAGTTCTGACTTCTCTGATTGATGGCATCTCAGACCTAAATTTTATATATATATATATATATAGTTGGTTCTACTAGAAGTAGTTTTTCCTTTTAATATTTGCTTTCCTGTAACAAAAAGAAAAGTATTTTAAGCACATCAAAATATGAATGATGTTAGAAAATACATTGAAATTCTAATCTTCACATAATTTTACTAAGAAATTTATTAGTGAAAGTATGGAAAATTGTTTTATTGACAATAAGACATGAATTTTACCTGATCTGGAGAATTTACTTAAGTTTTGTTTATATTGACATTTAATCTTCTTTCTCCTAAACAATAATTCTCCAGATTCTTCTTACAGCTTTAGCCAAAGCAAATACAAATGAGAACATACTAAACTGTTCTTATGATACATTACCAGAGAAGTCAAGGAATTTATAAACTTGAAAATTGTGGAAACATTGAACTAAACTCATTCTAGCACAACATTCTCTATATATTGCCTGACTAATCATTTGACCCTTTGATTGAATTTAATATGACATTTTATGGACTGAGCAGGTTGTATTTATGTATTTAGAAATATACATGTATTAATGAGAAGACAAGGAATGAATTCAAAAGAGCAATAAGAGGCATATGGGAGGATTTGGAAGGAAGGAAAGAAACAGAGAAAACTTTATAATTGAATATTTCTTCATAAGAAAAGCGTGATTTCTTTCTCCAGCTTTCAAAACACTTAAGAAGTACTGAGTAATAGAATGTATCTGAGTTTCTTTGTAACAATCAGCAATCCTGGCAATGTGTTTTAGGAGCTCTACTTTGCTTTTTCAAATGTCTAAGAGACTTTGGAGCTTCTTAGAAATGTGCAGTGTTTGACTTGCGTTTGGCATTTTGAGTGTTTTTCTGTTTAAATTGGGCAAGCATAAATCTACCAAGCTGAGAATCAGAAAAGCTAGTGGAACTCTGTTTCTTAATGTCCCCATGTAAAGCTCTGTGGAGTGCTAATGTTTCACAAGAATTATCCTGTAAGGCACACTGGCAATGACAGTTTTAGTTCTCAAGTGCCAGTAAAAGGACAGATTACTTTTTCATGTAGGGACTTGTTTTTCTCATGTGGACCCATGAGGACATAGTTGTATTAACTTATGAAATTTGCATACTTCTGTCAGTACAAATGTGGGACAACCAACATTTTAAGAGCCAGTATGTTAGATAGATTAGCCTTTTAGTATTCAGTCTTCAAAGACATCATGGAGGTTCTTATATGCTACACAATGGCATATAATCACTTTACATTGATTAATCTTTTTCAAAAAATGCATAACAATTTGTTTGAAAGTTACTATCTATTTTATCATTGAGACTTTGTTGATCTTTGAAAGGTACCTGTCTGAGTGCATGGAAAATTAACAAACCATTGCCTTGGTTTTCAAGGGAAGTTTTTCAACAGAATTGACTAATCTTCACCCCAGTGACAATTAAATGGACCTAAACAAGAAGTGAACAGTGAAGGGTGACAACCAGGTGATGCCTGGGCACCTGAGACATTTTGCTGGCTGTCCTCTTAGACCCTGTCTAACTCTAAACACTAAACCAGGCATTTTCTCCTGAAAATTGCACTTGAAATTAGATGTGATGAGTTAGTGAATATAATACAGAGCGTTTCCTCATTAGTTATGCAGGGAGAGTGTGTGAGTGTGTGAGTGTGTCTGTGTGTGTGTGTGTGTGTGTGTGTGTGTGTGTGTGTTTCATTGGAGAAAATACATGCATGTATAACCACAATGAGCAGAGCAGGGACCTGTCTACCTTCTCTACATCATGCAGAATTCCATCCCATTCTCAGTTATAATTGCCACTCAAGTGCAGTTATAGCTCCTGTCAGGGCATTATCTTTTGTGACTTTCATATTTATTTACCTGTCAGGATTGTTTTGATATTCAGCTGACACACTTTGCTGAATGACTAACATGAGCAAATAGAAGAGGACATCAGGAAGAGAATGAGATGAAAAGCAAGTACATTACCATTTTAAATGGTCTGGTCAAACTGCTAAGTGTTGTAATTTTGATTCCTTATTTCCTGCCATGTTTGATTAAGCAAGTTCCATGATATGTGTGTGATGTTTCAGTCTTACCCATTTCTTCCTAAACACTAAAACACATTCTCTGTGATTTTAAACACTTTGCATGTACTCGACTTTTATTCTCTGGTTCCACATCAGTTCGTCAATGTGAGATAAAACACATGTTTGACCTAATTTTGAGAGTCAATTTTTTCAAAATAATTATTAGAATTGTAATCAAGCACACTTATGACCATTCATTCTCTACTACTGTCTCTCCCAGTGTTAGATGGTCTATTTTACCTTACCAGAAAAGATTGAAGTTTATAAGAACAATATTCTTTTTTAATCTTTTAATTATTAATTCAAGCTACATCTACTTCAGCTCCACTTCCCCCCACCACTCCTGGTCTCACCCTGCCACCCTCTGCCCCCTCTCCCACCCATCTCACCCCTCCAGTGTGAGATGGACCCACATACCAGCCCCCATAAGTTCATCAGGCACACAAGGGCCAAGAATCTCCTCCTGCACTGAATGCCCTCACAGCAACTCCACAAGGGTGAATTGTCCCACTTGCAGATAACAAAGAACATGTTCCTGTTCCTTTGGGTCTGTTCATTGTAGGATAGTTATCCTGTACTCTATGGCTAAAATCCAGTTATAAATGAATACATGACATGCTTATCTTTCTGGATCTGGGTTAGCTCACTCAGGATGAGTTTTTCTTCTTCCATCTATTTGGTTGCAAATTGTATGATTTCCTTGTTTCTGATAGCTGAGTCGTATTCCATTGTGTAAATGTACCACAGCTTTTTTATCCATTAATCTGTTGAGGGACATCTGGGTTGTTTCCAGTTTCTAACTATTACAAATAAAGCTGCTATGAACATAGTTGAGGAGATATCCTTGTAGTTTGGTGAGGAATCATTTGGATGTATACCCAGGAGTGGTATGCCTGGGTCTTGAAGTCCTTAATATAAAGCCAGACACTTAAATCTAGTAAAGGAAAAGTGGGGAAAAGCCTCGAATTTATTGGCACAGATGACAACTTCCTGAACAGAACACCAATTGCTCAGGCTCTAAGACAAACTATCAATAAATGGAACCTCATGAAACTGAAAAGCTTCTGTATGGCAAAGGACACTGTCATTAGAATAAAACAGCCACCTACAAGTTGGGAAAAGGTCTTTACCACCCCTAGATCAGGCAGAGGGCTAATATTCAAATTTTATAAAGAATACAAGAAACTAAAGACCAAGAGACCAAATAATCCCATCAAAAAATGGGAACAGAGCTAAATCGAGGATTCACAAAAGAGGAATCTCTAATGGCCAAGAGACACTGCTTAACATCCTTAATCATCTGAGAAATGCAACTCAAGATGACTCTGAGATTCCATCCACACCTATCAGAATGGCTAACATCAAAAAAAAAATGATATTGTGCCATCATTTTCATTGGATTTCAGGAAGTCTTTTATTTCCTTCTTTATTTGTTCCCTGACCCAGTGGTCATTGAGTAGAGAGCTTTTCAGTTTCCATGAATATGTAGGCTTTTTGTTATTTCTGTTGTTGTTGAAGACCAGCTTTAATCAATGGTGATTTGTTAAGATACAAGGGATTATTTCAGTTTTCTTGTATTGGTTGAGGTTTGCTTTGTGACTGACTACATGGTCAATTTTGGAGAAGGTTCCATGAGGTGCTAAGTGAAACATTCTGCAGATATCTGTTAGGTCCATTTGGTTCATGATCTGTTAATCTCATTATTTCTCTGTTTGGCTTCTGTCTCAATGACCTGTCCACTGAGGTGAGCGGGGTGTTAAATTCTCCCACTATTAGTGCTATTAGTGTGTGGGGAATCTATGTGTGGCTTAAGCTTTACTAGTGTCTTTTTTTACAAATGTGCATGCCCTTGTATTTGGGGCATAGATATTCAATATTTAGATGTCATCTTGATAGATCTTTCCTTTGATGAGTATGTACTGTCCTTCCCTATCTCTTTTGATTGATTTCAGTTGAAAGTCTATTTTATTGGATATTAAGATGGCTACTCCATCTTGCTTCCTGGGACCATTTACTTGGAAAACCTTTTCCCAACCCTTTAATATGAGGTAGAGTCTATCTTTGCTGGTGAGGAATGTTTCTTGTATGCAGCAAAATGATGGGTGCTGTTCACAGATCCATTCTGTAAGCCTGTGTGTTGAATTGGTGAATTGAGTCCATTGATGCTGAGAGATTTTAATGGCCGTGGATTGTTATATCTTGTTATTTTGATGTATGTGGTGGTAGTGCATTTGTATATTTTTTGTTTGTTTGTTTAGTTGCTGTGGGATTACTTGTTTCCTGTGTTTTCTTGGCTGTAGCTACCTTCTATCAGTTGGAATTTTCCTTCTAGGATCTTCCTGTAGAGCTGGGTTTGTGGACAGATATTGGTTGAATTTAGTTTTGTCATGGAATATTTTGTTTTCTCCCTCTATGGTGACTGAAAGTTTTGCTGGGTACAGTAGTCTGAGCCGGCATCTGTCTTCTGTAAGGGCTTGTAGGACATCTGACCATCTTGTTCTGTCTTTTAAAGTCTCTGAGGAAAAGTCAGGTGTAATTGGCTGGGTGTGTCATTATATGTTACTTGGCCTTTTTCTCTTATAACTTTTAATATTCTTTCTTGCTCTGTCTATTTAGAGTTTCAACTATTATGTGGTGGGAGGATTTTCTTTTATGGTCCAATCTGTTTGGAGTTCTGTATGCCTCCCAATTTTTACTGGCATCGCTTTCTTTAGGTTTGGTAAATTTTCTTTTATGATTTTGTTAAAACTGTTTCCTGGTCCTTGGAGTCTGGAGACTTCTCTTTCATCTACACCTATAATTCTTAAGTTCTGATATTAATTGAGTCTTTGGTTTCTTGGATGTGATGGGTGAGGACTTTTTTAGAAGTCTCATTTTCTTTGATTGTGGTATTGATTTCTTCAAATGAGTCTTCCATGTCTGAGATTCTGTCTTCCACACATTGTATCATATTGGTGATACTCATGTCTGCAGTTTCTGTACTCTATACTTGATTTTCCACCTCTAAGATTTTTCTGCTTGTGTTTTCTTAACTGCTACTATTTCCAATTTCAGGTTTTGAACAATTTCTACCTCCAATTTGATTGTTTTTGCTGCATTTCTTTAATGGCTCTGTACTTTTCCCTCTCTTGTTTTATTGATTTTGTTGGAAGTCCTTAATGTAATTCTCCATTGCTTTCATTTGTTGAATTGTGATTCCTTTGCATTCTTTTTTTTTGTTTTTTTTTTCTTGTTTTTTTTTCATTTATTTTTTATTTCTTCAAGTTACATCTCAATTGCAGTCCCCTCCCTATTTCCCCCATCCAGTCCCACCCTCCCACCCTCAAACCCCCATCCTCTTCCCTTGTTTTAGGTTTAAGGTATATCTTATTTCCCCCTACAGTTTCCCCTTTCACTCCAACAAATGGCTCTTTCTCTTATAATAATAAATACAATAAAAAAACAGAGGTAATTAGGCCACAGTTATGAGGGTTATATGGCTTAGCGTACATTCCCAATGTCCAGTCCATATGTATTTGGTACCTGACTTTAACATTCTACTATCTAACCATCTCCATGAGTTTAAAGTTCTATATCTGACTCAACATTCATACTAACTTGCAACACAATTTTAAAAGTATCTTCTTAGATCTATAACACTCTCTTGACTCCTAAATATCTCAAATTTTAATTATGAGACTCTAGATATCTGTTCTTCAACTACCTCAGAGACCTGAGAGGGATAAATATATCTGATTTTATAGGAAGTACAGGGACTGCAGCTTCCAAAACTAAGAAATGACATACCAGTGGCTTCCTGGATAGTTGCCATTTTCTCTCCATATATTACCGCATCGATCTTTAGTCTTTTGGCCCTGTTTCTCTGACAGACATTGATTGTAGAGGAGGGCTTATGAAGGACTTACCTACCCTGTCTTGGCAGAGCTAGGCTGTCAACTTACCTGCTTCCAGGTTTTGTCCTTTTTGGACAGCATTCTGTCTACAGTTGGAGCAAGGGGCTTTGCCTACCAAGAGATAGGCTTGCGACTAATTCAATCATCTCCCACTGGAGATTCTTTGATGCTCATCTTCTACTTGGAGGAGAATACAGGGTGCTGTCATGAGTTGATATGTCTTGTTATAAAAAAAATCTAAAGTTACAAAAATATCTTTGAATGCCATGTTCTGCAGATATCTTGAGGTTTGTGAAGAGACCTTATCTATCTCTTGTATTAGGGTAAGCAGATGTTGCTTCTCTCTTAGTGGTTTTATTTCTGATTAGCTTAGAAAATAACTATAATAGGCTGTCATAGTACCTAACAGAATGACTGTCTTGCATAACCATTAGTTTGCATTTTTTAAATATCCTAAACAGTTTATGACAATTAGTAGTAAAAGGCTGAAACATCACATTTCATTTTTTTCTTTACCTCCTAACCCTTCCATCCCATTTCTCTGGGGTGGGGTGTCCTTATATAACAGTCCCTCATCTCAGTTAGTACCATCAGTGAAAACTGTCTCATTGACCGGGAGAAAGAACTACTAAAAAAACAAACCAATAAGCAGACAAATAGACAAAAAAGACTAAGAAATAGAAAAAAAATATATATATAAAAATAAATAAAAAATAAAAATTAAAAACAAAAAGTCTATGTCCAAGTTCCCTTTGGTGTGTTAGTTGTAGTATCGATATCCTCTACTATATAGCTAAAATCCTACTATAAGTGAATAGATGCCATATGTGTCCTTCTGAGTCTGGGTTAGCTCACTCAGGATGAGCTTTTCTAGTTCCATCCATTTGGCTGCATATTGCATAATTTCGTTGTTTCTGATGGCTGAGTAGTATTCCATTGTGTAGATGTACCAGAGTTTTTAAATCCATTTTTGGTTGAGGGACATCTGGGTTGTTTCCAGTTTCTAGCTATTACAAATAAGGCTCCTATAAACATAGATGAGGAAACTTCCTTATGATTCCGTGAAGAGGCATTTGGGTGTATACCCAGAAGTGGTATGGTTGGGTCCTGAGGCAAAGCTATTGCAAGTTTTCTAAGATATCGCCAGACTGACCGCCATAGTGGTTGCACAAGCCTGCATTCCCACCAGCAATGGAGTAGGGTACCCCTTTCTCCACACCCTCATCAGCATGTGCTGTCATTTGAGTTTTTGATCTTAGCCATTCTGACAGGTGTGAGATGGAATCTCAGAGTCCTCTTGAGTTGCATTTCTCTGATGATTAAGGATGTTGAGCATTTCTTCAAGTGTCTCTCAGCCATTAGGGATTCCTCCTTTGTGAATTCTCTATTTAGCTCTGTCCCCCATTTTTTTGATTGGATTATTTGGTTTCTTGGCATTTAATTTCTTGAGTTCTTTGTAGATTTTGGATATTAGTCCTCTGTCAATGTGGTGTTGGTGAAGATTTTCTCCCAGTCTGTAGGCTGCCGTTTTGTTCGAAGGACAGTGTCCTTTGCCTTACAGAAGCTTTTCAGTTTCATGAGGTCCCATTTATTGATTGTTGATCTCAAGTCCTGAGCTGTTGGTGTTCTGTTCAGGAAGTTGTCGCTTGTGCCAATTAGTTCGAGGGTTTCTCCCACTTTTTCTTCTAGTAGATTTAATGTGACAGGCCTTATGTTAAGGTCTTTGATCCACTTGGACTTAAGCTTTGTACAAGGTGATAAGTATGGGTCTAACTTCATTCTTTTACAAGTGGACATCCAGTTGGACCATCACCATTTGTTGAAGATGCTGTCCTTCTTCCATTGTGCCATTTTGGCTTCTTTGTCAAAAATTAGGTGGCCATAATGTGTGGGTCTATTTCTGGATCTTCAGTTCGATTCCATTGATCTACTAGTCTGTTTCTATACCAATACCATGCTGTTTTTACAACTATTTCTCTGTAGTACAGCTTGAAATCTGGGATGTAATACCTCCAGATGTTTTTTTATTGTACAGGATTGATTTAGCTATTCTGGGCTTTTTGTTGTTCCATATGAAATTGAGAATAGCTCTTTCCAAGTCTATAAAAAATTGTGTTGGTATTTTGATAGGAATTGCATTGAATCTATATATTCCTTTTGGTAGGATGGCCATTTTTATTATGTTGATCCTACCTATCCATTAGCATGGGAGATCTTTCCATCTTCTAAAGGCCTCTTCCATTTCTTTCTTCAAGGACTTGAAGTTCTTGTTGTACAGGTCCTTTACTTGCTTGGTTAGAGTTACCCCCAGCTATTTTATGTTGTTTGTGGCTATTGTGAAAGGGGTTATTTCCCTTATTTCTTTCTCAGCCCATTTGTTTGTTGTATAAAGAAGGGCTTCTGATTTTTTTGAATTAATTTTGTATCCAGCCACTTTGCTGAAGGTGTTTATTAGCTGTAAGCGTTCTCTGGTGGAATTTTTGGGGTCGCTTATGTATACTATCATATCATCTGCAAATAGGGATATTTTGACTTCTTCGTTTCTGATGTTTATCCCCTTGATCATGTATACTATCATATCATCTGCAAATAGGGATATTTTGACTTCTTCGTTTCTGATGTTTATCCCCTTGATCTCCTTTAGTTGTCTGATTGCTCTAGCAAGAACTTCAAGTACTATATTGAAAGGATATGGTGAAAGTGACATTTTTGTTTTGTCCCTGAGTTTAGAGGAAATGCTTCAAGTTTCTTTCCATTTATTTTGATGTTGGTCACTGGTCTGCTGTATATTGCCTTTATTATTTCTAGGTATGATCCTTGTATGCCCGTTCTCTCCAGAACTTTTAGCATGAAGGGGTGTTGGATTTTGTCAAATGCTTTTTCTGCATCTAGCGAGATTATCATGTGGTTTTTTTCTTTCATCTTGTTTATATGGTGAATGACATTGATAGACTTTCGTATGTTGAACCATCCCTGCATTCCTGGGATGAAGCCTACTTGACCATGGTGTATGATACTTTTGATGTGTTTTTGAATTCGGTTTGCTAGTATTTTATTAAGTATTTTTGCATATATGTTCATGAGGGAGATTGGTCTGAAGTTCTCTTTCTTTGTTGGGTCTTTGTGTGGTTTAGGAATGTTCTTTACATTCTTTAAGAGATTTATTTTCTTCTTTTAAAGCCTCTATCATTTTCGTAAGTATAGATTTGTCATCATTTCCTTGTTTTTCAGCTATGGTGGGTTTGTGAGGGCTTGCTGCATTAGCATAGCTGAATTGTGTTGGAGTCATATTTCCCTGACTTTTGTCAGTTCTGTTCTTTCACTGGTCTTTAGCCATCTGGTTGTCCTTAGCTGTTTGTTCCTGGTGCCTTCAGATCTTGCTGCCAAGGAAGGAGCTTTGGTGTGGAAGCCTTATAATCTTGGTGACCTGTAGCTCTCCACAGGCTCAGTAGGGCCTTGTGTTGGAGGCTAGTTTTCAGTCGGTCTCCCATTGCTCACCACTTCCTGCTGTATCCCAACTGGAAACTCAGGTCAGGAATTTCTGTGGGATGTGTTGTTCCCGCCAGCAGGTTCCTGAGATCCAGCTTGTATTCCTATTGATGTTGGTGTGGGTGACTGTGCCACAGACTGTAGGCTAGAGCTTCAGTTCTCCTACAACTTAGATGTCAGGTCCATGGTCATGATCCTCTCAAGCTGCTTTCTGTAAATCTCGGTTCGAATTGTGCCTTTCATCCAAGAGCACTGTTTGAATGGTCCTGAATGGTCCCGAATGGTCCTGAATGGTCCTCAGAATGAAGGTCTGGTGATTCAGGGTAGTACCAGTCCAGAAAATGTACCTTAGAGGGGCCACCCTCATCTAGCGCAAACAGGAGAGTCTCAGGGCACTGAGTGGTCTGAATGTCCTGAATAGTACTGAATGGTCCTGAGCATGAAGGTCAGGGGATACAGGGTTGCACAGGTCCAGAAGATGCTGATTGGAGGAGCCATCCTCTGCTCAGGACAGCTGGGAGAGTACCAGAGCACTTAATGGTCCTGAACAGTCCCAGGTGTTTGAGTTTAAAGCCTGAATGGTCCTGAGGGTGAAGGTCAGGAGATACAGGGTTGCAGAGGTCCAGAAGGTGTCACTTGGAAGGACCACCCTCAGCTCAGTGCAGCTGGGACAGTCCCAGAGCACTGGGCAGAGCAGGGTAGGTTGGGGGAGGGGAAAAGGGGGAACTAACCTGGGTGTTGGGGTTTAAGGCCTGGAGACTCAAGGTGGTATGGCGTAAAGAAAGTGGAGCTGGATGCTCCTGGTGAATGAGGCCTTCAAGAATAACATTCTTTAAAAAGCACTGTTAACAATAACTTGTTTTTCAACATGAGGAAATAAGTTAGTTTTAGCACATTTGGAAAACCAGTCTTCTCTTTCTTCCACTTATTTGGCAGTTCTAACTTCAATTTGTTAATTTGCTGATGTCCTTCCAGTAATGATCCTTAAGTGTTTATAGTGGTTATGCAGTTTGTCATCTGTCCCTCAATTTTTATAAAACTTCATAAATATGGAATTGAGAAAACTAAAAAATTCGATTTTAGAGGTAAAATAAGTGCATGTGTATGGGGAGGTAATGGAAGGAGAATACGTGTTTATCTGCCTATGCGTGTAAGAGCCACAGGCCTACTATAAGTATTTCTATATTCATCTACTCCTGACTTTAGGTTCTGAACCTATAATCTGAAATTTAAGGTTTTCCTAGAAGCATGTCCCTAATAAACAGGATCTTATTGTTAAAAGCCTTGTTTTTGATTCCTGGTTTATTTATGAAAATAAAAAATAAGCCTCAATAAAGATACCCAATAGTTATTATCACAGTTTAGATATCAGGTTTGCAAATCAAAATACTGGCAGCAGCCACAGCAAGTATTCCCTCTTTTTACATTGAAAATTCATGAAATGACAGAAAAATAAATAGTGCCATAAATCAAATAATATATAAGCAGAGTTTAAATCCTTATTTTATCTGATTTTGTCTTTTAAACTTTAAGTGATTTTACAATAGTTTGTTTTTACAAAGTTTCACAAAGTATCAGTTTAATATATAAATGGAAAGAAAAAAAAAGAATAAAAGGAAATCCCAATTCATACAAGTTTGAGAAGACTAAATACTAGCATTGTGGGTGAATCAAATCTGTAACGTGTTCTGTTCCCCTTGTATTGATGCATGAGAATCACAGGCACAGATCAAGCAGGTCAAACTTTCAGCATGGATTAAAGCGGTCTCATAAGATCCTATTCAGAGCTCTTGGCAGTTTTGACTGCTTGAAAAGGGAGTTTCAGTTTACAGCAGTTTACACAGAAAGTCTGTCTGTGTTCCACTGGATGGCCATATACATATGCTCATATCATGCTGGTCGCACTAACTGGATTCAGTGAGTTAAAAAAAAAAGAAAAAGATTACGTCATAAGTACTTCTGGCTAACAAACTGTACCACTGGTTGAATGGGAGGCAGGGGCAAGGAAAATAAAGAAGAAATATAGAGGGGTCTAAATATCACTAAAGACCATTTGAAAAAGCCATATTGAAACCTACTATTGTAGAAGCTTCCAAAAATATATACTCATGCATATACAAATACAAGAGGAATTTAACTGTAATTACAGTATAAAAGAGTGAGAATGCCCATGCTAGCCATACCAAGCTAACAAATTAAAAGTCCAGAGCCAGGATTAAGTTAAATAATTTGTACTTTTTTTCCAATGAAGTCCCCTAACATTACAGTTATTGTCATTGTTCTTGGTTATGCTATACAACTTGATAATAAGACACTTTGCTTAAGATACCAGAAACTTGAGTAATAAAACTTGCTGGCAATGGCCTGGAAGTTTTATCATTACTAGCTAGCTTTCATAGTGATGAGAGGTTACTGTGCATGCTAACAAATGATAAAAATAAAAATCAGCCTTACTCAGCCATGAGCCCTTTGAACTAAAGTAATGACTATCCTGGGAAGACATGCACACTGGTTCAATAGGGATATGGGTGTCATGGGAATAACCAACCACTTTATGATAGGACCTAGGACCTACTTTGAAAAATTAACCTCATGCTTGGTACCATTTTTGGACCCAAGAACTTGTAGCTAGATAGATTATAAGCCTTAGGGGAGAATATACTACTATAATTCTGCTAAATGGGCACAGTATTAAATGGACTTTTAATGATCTTGTGATTATACCCATTCATTATTGTATATCTCAACACTCATTAGAGATACTTCTACTTTTAGTGGACGGAGTTTCATACAGAGACCAAAGACTGGTCAAGGTTGAAACAATATGAGACTACAGAATTCTCCTCTATGTTAGGATATTAAATCTCTTCCTTCAAATGCTCACAGACCACTGTGGAAGAAGGGGCTGAAAGATTGTAAGAGGCTCAGGTGGTAGATGATTATAACAAAGCAGTATTTTACTGACACAACATGTGAAATTCTCAAAGTATAAAGAACATATATTTAATGCTAGTTTTAGAACTTGGTAAGTCTTGAACTTTGGGGTGTGACTTTTATTGACTGCCACAGACAATTGTAATGCAGGCTATTCTGAGAACACTTATGGAAAAACTTGGGGATA
Organism: Lophiomys imhausi; assembly: GCA_907164525.1. Classification (NCBI taxonomy): domain Eukaryota; kingdom Metazoa; phylum Chordata; class Mammalia; order Rodentia; family Muridae; genus Lophiomys; species Lophiomys imhausi. The sequence goes on along the minus strand of CAJQZJ010032178.1, from coordinate 7,918,028 downwards.
ACAGTACCACAGAAGAATAATTTACCTACAGTAGCAATGACATAACAGAGCCTAATCTAAAAGAATGGGTCTGAAAGGAGATGATGTTGATGCTATCACAATATATCTCCAGTTTTAAAACATCTTTTGAAAATAAAATTGATATACAAATATATACCCAGTATTTCTATTCATATAGTGTTATGGAGAAAATGTGATTGGTTTACAAAATGTTCTTCCTTTTCCAACTAGATTCATACATAGGCAACCTACTATATCTTCCCATTACTGACGATGGAGTGTTCAACTGCACTATAAAGAACAGATGGTAGAATGAAGAGTTGTGAAATTTTAAAATATTCACGTCTTAATTTGGAGAATTTATTTAACATGATTTCTAAGATGTTTGGTCTGTGGGAGGCTTGAAAGTGTGCTTCTATATCTTGTTCTTGGACATCTTTAATCTATTAATAAAATATGTTGTTCTCTCCTTACATCTGTATGTCCTCTTATTATGCCTATCAAAAGACACAGGGAATACTCTGGCAGACAACTATATACTGGTGACCAAGCTAGTTACGAAACAGAGTGAGTGTTTTCTTCTAATTGATAATGTGGCAAATCAGAATCATGATGATAGGAGGGAGATACAAGTATCCCTTCTGTTGTTTGGCAAATAAGGTTTTGAAGAAATTTGTTACACCTGTTAGCCAGCAGAAACTAACACCACAGTCAGTATGCTGTTTTCATAAAATCTAGATATTTGATAGAAATTTGAGTGTCAAGTGAGAAATAAACTGCTGTGGTAATTGAACACAATGGAATGCATCTTAAGAGTACAAATTGAAAACAAACACAGCTACTCTATGCTTAAGGTATATCCCAAGACCTGCTTATGTTCATGCTGTGTTATTGGTTCACCTTGAATGTTGGTAAGAGCTAGGAATTGTTTCTAACTGATATAATAGACAATTATATATAATCTTGTAGTTGTGATATCCAAAGATTAAGCATGCCTTCTGGTGAAATCTGTTGAGAAGATGTTCCACTTAACCCACTGGGAGTCACACATCAAACCAGCTGGCAGATGATCCCCACCTATGTGTACTCTGTCTTTACCATACCTGAATCCCCATAACCATTCCAAGTTTCCAGCTTTTATGCTCAAATACACTTTGTGACAGCTCCTGGAGTTTTACTCTGAAGGAGGAATAAACTTCATACCTGCATTGACTCCATGCTTATACAAGGCATCACATCAAGAACATTACCCTTACTTCACTTTGTTTAAGCCTCATTGGTGACACTGATATAGCTTCATGATGGTGTGTACCTAGCAGGCATGAGGCTTTGGGTTTCACCATGCTGAGAGGCATCAAATGAAAAGGAAAAGCAAACAAACAAACAAAAAAGAAAGAACCTGATGATATTATTCAGAACAATGTGTTTAACACTGAATTTCCTAGAAAGGAAATTTCTGTTGCTGAAAGCCCTCTTTATTCTTCCATCATAAGCCTAAGTTAATCTATAATGGCATCAAGAAATAAATATTAGTTGAGTGAAGCTTGTATTAATGTAATAGGTTTACCTAACACTATACTTTAAGGTTAATCCAAAATATAAATATCTTAAACAGAATTACTCATTTCTGTATGCTTGACTTCTCTCTAAACATTCCTTTGCTTATTAAATCATAGCTTTAATAATCTCGCTTTCTGGGAATTAACTGTTAAATTTTGTTTTTACTCTTTTCTATTATCAATATATTACAAGTGTGTGAGCAAATCTTTCCAAAAACATTTCCCTTTTGATGATTTCACTCTGTCTCCTGGATATTTCTCTGAACTCTACTTTCCTGCTTACTACTTTTGTTTCTCATTGCTAGGGTTTGAATTTCAAGTTCTGGAAATTTGATCCTCAAGGCAACAGCATTAAGGGAAGACAAGCATGAGGTTACTATGTTATGAGAATTTTTCTCTTATAAAGAGCTGTATGCTATTATCACAGAAGTGGATTTGGTAATTCAGGAGAAACCCCTTTATACAGGATGACTTCCTCAGTAAATTTTCTCCCTTTTTGTGTCTATAAATGTATTTACTAACACACACACATACACATACACATACACACACCACAAACAATACCACCAGCAGCAGCAACAACATACACAACTGCTGACTGGCCCTTTCACTACCTGTCAAGGGATTACATAGCAAGAAAGCACTCACCAAGTGCTGGTCCATGGTTCTTCCTATGTCTCTTTTCACTCTGTTCACCTTGTAACAATAAATGGTTAAATTATTTCTAAATATCTATGTGATTGTGCCTGTATGTCCATCTAAATGTGCTAAATATTTTCAATAAAATTCTAAATCATATATACTCTTATGTGAACTGGCTTTTTGGTTTCTGTTTAGTTCCATTCTCAACTGTTCTTTCTCCCACTCTTGTACAGTCTATTTACAATGACATCCTTGCATTCCTAAAACATGTCTATCATAGTTCATTCTGCCTGGAGCATTCTCCCAGTTATTGGCAAGAAGTTTTTCTTCAGAACTTTCATGTCTTTGCTCTGATGATACTTTATAACTGAAATTTTTAATCCACTAAAATTCTCCCCCTTCTCTTCTTACTTTTCCTTCATTTTTCTTCATTGTTTATTTAAGTACCTGCTCTTCCATTGCTTTCATTTTCATTGTCAGAGACGTGCAGCACATTCTCTAAGCAATAAACTCAGTACTTGTAATAGAATGCAATAAAGTGAAAGAACAGGTTTGCAATTTAAATCAATTGACTTTCTTAAATCAAAAAGCTTTACTCTTGAATTAACCCCACAGCTTTTGAGGGATTCTGCAAAGCAAAGAAAAAAATAATTTGAGCAATCCAATAACTTATTGGAGAGCTTCTATATATATGGGAAATTTAAAATTATTTGGGCAATATGACAAATATTTAAATTTCAAGAACAATTAAAATGCATATAGGTCAGGAAGAAACAGCTATGTCACAAAGCAGTCAATGATTAATTGTTCTAATTGTTATATTAATGATAGAATAGGACATAAGTGCTTTCATGCATTGGAGGGAAAAATAGTACTTCAATTCAGAGTACTGAAAGAAATTGTTAGAGAGAAATTATAATGGGAAGAAAACTGGAAAAATAAATATTTAAATGAAACAAAATCTATGTATCTTTTTCTGGATTACCAGTCTAAAAAACTGTTAAAATTAATGCAACTCTAAGATAAACCTGGTCACAATTTAAAATCAAAAATAAAAATTAATTTTTCATTTACTTCTTTGCACTCTTGTCTTTTCAGTCTATATACATTAATTGAATGTATTTATTGTTTGTTTGTTTATTACTTCAGGTTACATCTCTATCACAGTTCCCTCTCTCCACTTCACCCTGTCCCACCCTCCCACCCTCTCCTCCCTTTCCCACCTATCCTACTCCTCTGGAGGAGGTTGCCCCTACATAACAGCCCCCCTCAGTTCAAAAATCATGAGTGTTAAGAGCTTCCTCTTGCACTGGGGGTCTATATGGCAACTCTATTAGAGCAAAGCATCCCACTAACAGGTAAAAAAGTCTATGTTCATGTTCCTTTTGGTGTGTTGGTTGTACGATAGTTATCCTGTACTACATAGCCAAAATCCAATTATAAGTGAATAGATGCCATGTGCATCTTTCTGAGTCTGGGTTAGCTCAGTCAGGATGAGCTTTTCTAGTTCCATCCATTTGACTGCAAATGGCATTATTTAGTGTTTCTGATAGCTGAATAGTATTCCATTGTGTAAATGTACCACAGTGGTTTTTTGTTGTTGTTGTTGTTGTTTGGTTTTTTTTGTTTGTTTATTTTGTTTTGTTTTTTTATCCATTCTTTGGTTGAAGGGCATCTGGGTTGTTTCCCACTTTGTAGCTATTACAAATAAAGCTATTCCATATAGTACAAGATAACTATACTACAACCAATACACCAAAGGGAACAAGGACATATACTTTGTTTCCTGTCAATGAGACACTTTGCCCTAGTGGTGCTGCCTTGTAGGACCCCAGTGTATAAGGAGGCTCTTGGCCCTCATATGACTACTGAACTGGAGTGGGGGACTGATATGTAGGGACACTCCACTCCAGAGGAGTGGGATGGAAGGGACAGGGGTAGAGGGTGGGAGGGTGGGACTGGGAGGGTGGAAAGAAGGCACTGTGATGGATATGTAACCCGAAGTAATAATAATAAAAAAAAGACTGAAAAAAAAAACACAAATAAAGCTATTATGAACACAGATGTGGAGATGTCTTGTGGTTTGGTGAGGAATTGTTTGGATGTATACCCAGAAATGGTATGGCTGGGTATTGAGGTAGAGTTATTCCAAGTTTTCTAAGATTTCCATAATGGTTGTACAAATTTGCACTCCCACCAGCAATGGAGGAAGGAGTGTTCTCTTTTCTACACAGCCTTGCCAGCATGTGCTGTCATTTGAGTTTTTGATGTTAGCTATTCCCACAGGTGTGAGATGGAATCTCAGGGTCATCTTGAGTTGCATTTCTCTTATGATTAAGAATGTTGAGGATTTTTCAAGTGTCTCTCAGCAATTAGAGATTCCTCCTTTGTGAATTCTCAGTTTAGCTCTGTTCCCCGTTTTTTTGATTGGATTATTTGGTTTCTTGGCATTTAATTTCTTGAATTCTTTATGAATTATGGATATTAGCCCTCTGTCAGATGTGGGTTTGGTAAAGATCTTGTCCCAGTCTGTAGGTTGCTATTTTGTTCAAATGACAATTTCCTTTGCTTTATAGAAGCTTTTCAGTTTCAGGATGTCCCATTTATTGATTGTTGTTCTTAGAACCTGAGCTATTGGTATTCTGTTCAAGAAGTTGTCACCTGTGCCAATGAGTTCGAGGCTTTTCCCCACTTTCTCTTCTATTAGATTTAGTGTATTGGGCTTTATTGCTCTGTAGTATAGCTTGAAATCTGGGATGGTTATACCTCCAGATTTTTTTTTTGTAGAGGATTCATTTAGCTATTCTGAGTTTTTTGTTATTCCATATGAAGTTGAGAATTGTTCTTTCAAGATTTGTAAAGAATTATGTTGGTATTTTGATAGAAATTGCATTGAATCTGTATATTGATTTTTGTAGGATAAGCATTTTTATTATGTTCTTCCTTCCTATCCATGAGCATGGGAGATCTTTCCATCTTCTGATGTCCTCTTCAATTTCTTTCTTCAAGGACTTGAAGTTCTTGTCATACAGATCTTTCACTTGCTTGGTTAAAGTTACCCCCAAGTATTTTATATTGTTTGTAGCTATTGTGAAGGGTATTGTTTCCCTAATTTCTTGGTCAGCCCATTTATCTTTTGTATAAAGAAGGGCTTCTGATTTTTAAATTTTGATTTTGTTTCCAGCCACCTTGCTGAATGTGTTTATCAGTTGTAGTAGTTATCTGGTGGAATTTTGGGGGTCACTTATGTATACTATCATATCATCTGCAAATAGGGATAATTTATAACAGATGTAAAGATGTACATAATACACTTTTTCATCTTAAAAGCACTATTTTCTATGTGACATGTTTCCAAAACAGATTAATAGTCTGACATTTATCATTCAAGCCCTTTCCTGCATTCCTGTGTAACCAAAAGGAAATGTGAAGGGGATTTTCTTCTTTCTACTTTAATAAGTCAGGCTACCTGACATATTTTACATCTTTCTTTTGTCTTCTCAAATACACCATAAAACCTTCCTCTAGCCATTTGTCTATAACAAAACATTATTTTAAGAGTAATATTTTTCTTCTCTCAAATCTGAACATAGTCAAGTATTGTTTTGAAAATTAGAGTAGTTTGTAATTTTCACTGAGCCTTCTTATCTAGTGTTATAAATTATTGTTTTCATTTACTTGAGTCCAAGTGCTCACAATTGCAGCTCTCTAATTAGGAAGGATTTTTATTACTACTATGTTCTGAAATCTGAAACAAACAAAGTTGGTATCTATACTGGAATCCTGTAGATGGATGTAAGAAATTCCACATGCCTGAATCAGAGATTCCCCAAGCTGTTAAAGCTTCAAGGATTAGATTGCCTGTATCACGTAAGGAGCTAAGATGAAAACAAAATTTTATATTTTTCTGAATAGACTGATATTTTCTAGGTTATAAAGATTCTTGCCCTTGTTTCTCTATGATATGATGCAGAATTTTATTTTAAGTCTTTCTTTTCTACAATATTTGACTGAGAAATATGTTTTCTAATATGTATGGTCCATGTTATTCACCAGGTTTTATAAATTCCAGATTATACTCCAGAATTTCACTCTGTTCTTATCAGTCACTTGATATTTTAATAAGCTTTCTGCTAAATTTTAAAAGTTGTTCTATTTTTCTCATTGTGTCCAAATGACTTTGGGAGTAATTTCGCAAGTCAGCCTTCTATATTTATAGTACATCTCTCCTTCTCTAACCTTAACATGGAGAGACTTTGTCTTTGTTTTTCTAACCATAGGGTACATCCTATAATTGATAGTACTTGATCATCAGAGACATATGTGCTTATATACTTAACTTTATCTCCACAGAGAATGGAGTAAACATTCCAAGCTTTACTTTTTTAAACAAATCTTTCCTGTTGATATTGTATTACACCTATATGGTAGGTCAGCTAGGATTACCTGCAGGATGCTTGCATAAGTTTGGGACCATTTTAATTTCCAACATGCAGCAACAAGGGCCTTGTGTGACCCCTCTGTCTTAAAGAAATCACAAACATGCAACAGTTTCTGGATGAGAGATTTCCTTTCCTCTGGTAAACGATGCTCATTCTAACCAATGCATCTTAAAGACAAGGTACTATCAGTTTCTCAGTGTTTGCTTTATGTATTATTAAAGGGGCCCTGTCCTTGAATGGTATACATCTCAGGTCTTTGTCTTCTGGTTTTTATTTCATCATTAGAATGTCATTATGTGGTGATTATAACTTTGTTCTTTTTTCCATGTGTATTTTCTGTTAATAGACTCTTTTAATAATCTCACAAAAGTTGTTTCTCCTATTCTTTCTCTCCAGTCTGATGTATGATTTCGTTTTAGGGTTATTGTACTCTAGGCCACGGTATTTGGTGAGAATTGAGGATGCTTTAAGCAGAAATATACACGCGCGTGCGTAACTGGGAAATAGCCACATTTCTTTGGTCAGAAATCTGTGGAAACTCTCAGCCCTTGTTATGTCCCCATGATTTTTTATGGCATGAGGGCCAGCTCCTTTGTAGTCTCATGAGCTTAAGCAATTTGAGAATTGTTTTTAGTTAATGTGGATAGTATTAGATCAGCAAAAAACAATTACTATTTTTCTTTAACTACACGTTGCTGTTTGCTATAGAATGCACTAGCATCCCATATTCAGGAATGCCTCAGAATCTAGAAAAAAAATTTGGACTGCTTTCTAAAGTCAAGGAAGAGGTCAAATATTTGAGCAATTTTTCTCCTATAAGAGAGTTCTTCTGGTGTTTGAACATATCTTAGACAGAGTCTCAGAAGCAATAGTCTAGCTGTCGTATTCTCAGAATCTATGTGCTATGATAAACTGTAAAGAAAGTTTCAAGATACAAAATCAGTATGGGATGTCTATGGAAAATAGGAGCAAACCTTAAGATTGTTTGAACAAATATTGCTAGGTAATATTGAGTTATAAGTAAAATTAAGTAAAAATCCTGAATACATACTGATAATACATGGTTGAATAATTGAGTTGTAGATGGAAGAGACATGTCTAATACTGCAATGTGCTGAATAATTTGACAAAGGAATGTGTGAAATGGATTTCTCTAAAAGAATAGAACATAAAATAGAGAATCAAGTAATAGAATCCTGACAGTGTCATGCTAGGAAATCAAGGTTGACAAAATTTGTGATTAAATAGTATTGACTTCCATGTTCTTTTCTAACAGCTCTGATCATTACAAGTACTGAACAAACTTAAATGTGTCGCGTCCCCCTCGACCAGCAAGGACGACGCAACTCACAAAAGCTCTTCTCAAGCAGTTTATTCAGGTCCCTTGAAAACAGTCTTCTGAATGCCTGGGCAGACCCAACCCACAGGCTAAATACTATATGAACCGCCAATCAAGTAAAGCCACGTGGTGCTATCTTAGAGGCCCACGTATGCGGAAGCAAGCCAGATCAGCGGTCTTAACCAAATATGGACTTGTTTACCACCGAGAGCGCTCACCATCGGGCTGGTGGAAGGCGGAAACCGGTGCCATCTTTAGGGCGTGGCACATCGCAGCTCTCTACAGTTCCCCCTTTTTTATTTTTACTAAAGTTGGTAGAAGTCCCTGGAAAGGTTTCGTAATCCCCCTATCTGGGGATCTCACCGTGGGCCTGAGCCTGTAGAAGGGCGGTGCTCAAACTCTTACCTGTCTCTGGGTCAGCCTCCCCACTCGGGACTGCCCTGTCTTAGGTGGCCGAGACTTACCCGTCAACCCCGTCATTGACTTGCCAGACCCTAATATCCTTGGAACGAATACCTCAGTGGGCAGAGACTATGCTCAGTGAAGATTTAAGGCTTCATGGCAGTGAGCCATGCCTGAGGGGACTGGCCCGCCTCAGTGGCGACAAGGGCCTGTATAATCATGGCTGCATTACGCTTCTGTGTGGCTCTCATCTTATAGATGCACCATAGGCAAACCAGAGAGGCTAGTATCATCAGTATCACCAAAGAGCCTACGCCCGCCCACTCCTTAAGATGATCCATAGCCATCTGTATCCAGGAAGTCAAGCCAGTAGCCAGGCTCAGATCCACCCGAGTGGAGTTGATGTGGACAATTGTTGCTCTCAGCTCTCTCATCAAATTTTCAAACTCAGCCGACCAATCCTGTAAGAGGAATTTTGACAATTGTCTAGACAGATTAGCAGCCTTTGTAAAATTTTGATACTGCATGGAAGTAACACACAAACCTTGCATTTTCCACTCACACCCCAATTGTGCTAGTTGCCAAAGAGAATCAATCTGTTCTTGTATTAAATCTATGCGTTGATTAACTATCATAAGACCTCCTTTGAGATGAGAATTCATAGAGGTCTGAGTATCCAATGCCTGTGCCACAGTGGCTGAGATGTTATTCAGGGCATTGGCAGTCTGTATAGAACTAGACAAGGCAATAGCTGAGGCAGTAGCTCCCACAGCAGCAATAGTGATGGCAGTAACAATAGCTGCAGTGATGCCAAAATCTCTTTTAAACCTGAATAGCATCATGGTATTAGGGGCCTCTACAGGAACTGGTACATATCGAGGCATTCTAGTCACCACAGCCACAGGAAAGGCTGTGGCATTCCAGCATAGGGCATAAAAACATATGCCCGGAGTGCATACTAATTTTTCTTCACCCAAGGATGCACTCCCATTACTTACAATCCACAGAAAAGGAGGCCAGAGACATACTGGCGAAGCTGAAAAGGTCTTGTTGCGGTAAGAATGAAACAAAGATTTCCAAGTACCAGAGCCACTACTGCTAGAAAAATCCAATTTGGTAGCGGACCCTAGGGAAAAATTACCTCTTTGATAAATTCCTCCCCCAAGCATAATGACAGGTAACAAGTCCATGCAACTTCCATTTACCCCACACAAAAGCCACAAATCAAAAGGATTGGTGGCAGTCTGCTGAGGATCCCTAGTAGATATATCAAGCATTCCTGTACAAGACTTATTCATTATATTACTAATCATGGGGCTAAAGGAAAAATAATCTTGTTGAACCCAAACTGCTCTGCGCTCCTGACATCCTGTCCAGGGAAAAGGTCCTTCCTCTCCTGTGGATCCTCTACAAAAAGGTGCCCAGCGTGGCTGTCTGGGGGGGTCCCGGTTAGAGATTCATGTGGGCCACCATCCTTCAAGGCGAGAACCATTGCCTGAAAACAAACCACCACTCCTACCTCCAAACCTCAGTTGTGGTAAAAAATCTGCTGACTGCTGAGACAATTTAATGCATTTTGTATCATCTGACCTATTGAAGCTCATTAAAAAGCACAGACTACCCTTCAAGCTGACGTTTCTATTACCCTCTATAGGGCTTCTCTGATCATCAAAGGGAAGGTAGGGTAAATCTAAGCTTCTATTACTGCTAAATAAGCGTGGAAACACAGTTGCATCATGTCTGACTGGCATCGGCTTTGGGAATATCGACAGGATCCCCCATCTCGGCTCGGTCATTCCTGACATACTCACTGCTACTAACACCAGGATCCTTAGGAAGGTCTTCATGACGAATTTTCCTCACAAGGCGTTCAGGCACCCACACTGGATCTTGTTGATCCTGAGGAAAAACACAAACAGACCCTCTTGCCCATGTTAGCACGGGGTCAGGCCCCCGCCAAGAGCCTGTCAAAATATCCTTCCACTTCACCATGCTTTTAGGTGGACCAGGGGAATCCTGATGTCTGTCCGCTGCTGAGCGGCCTTGAGCATCCAAATTGAAAAAGTTTAAAGTAAATAAGGCTAAAGACATTCTCTCCTTGGGGGTACGGCCTTGGCCTATTCCCCCTTTCTGTTTTTGCAAGCATTCTTTCAAGGTGCGATGAGCATGCTCCACAATTCCTTGTCCTTGAGGATTGTATGGTAATCCGTGATTAAGCTGTACCTCCATCTGGTTACAGAAGGAGACAAAGGACTGTGCTGTATAGGCTGGTCCATTGTCCATTTTCAGCTGCTGTGGTTTTCCCCATGCAGCCCAGGCTTCTAAGCAATGCCCTATGACATTGCGAGCCTTTTCTCCACTCATAGGTGTAGCATGTATGATACCTGAACAGGTATCCACAGATACATGAATATATTTTAAGGTTCCAAACTCTGAAATGTGGGTAACGTCCATTTGCCAGATTTTGAGTGGCATCAACCCTCTAGGGTTCACTCCCACACTGGGAGGATGATGATGAATCACACACTGAGGACAGTCCAAAACCACTTGTCTAGCATCTGCTCTAGACAAATGGAATTTTTGCTGTAGAGTTTTTGCATTTACATGAAATAATTGGTGAAAGTGTCTGGCTTGGTCCAGGAATGAGCTCCAAAAAATGCATGTCATCCTAGTCCATTGATCAACTTTATCATTACCCTCACTTAATGGTCCAGGTAATCCTGTATGTGCTCTGATATATTGAACATAAAAACACCTTTTTCTCTGCCAGATTAAAACTTGTAACTCTTGTAATAAGGCACATACAGTACTACTATTCTTAATAGGACCTGCTAATTCTAATACTTTTACTGCGTTGACCACATAAACTGAATATGAGATCAAATTGAATGCAAATTGACATCTTTTAAACACCTCAATCACTATTTTCAACTCTACTATTTGGGGGGAGCCCGGTTGAAATTGACATAACACGGGCTCTTGTCTTTCTATCAAATAGGCTCCGCAGCCTGTCTTTGAGCCATCAGTAAACACATTTGGTGACCCTTGAAGTGGTACTACTGAAGTAACCTTAGGGAATATCACTGGGTGCTCCTTAAAAAAATGATAGTAATGGATGTTTAGGATAATGGTTATCAATCACTCCTTCAAAGTTACATTGCAATATTGCCCAGTCATCTACAGTGACACACAAAATCTTAATTTGATGACTGGAATAGGGCACTATTATACTGGCAGGAGCAATTCCAAAAGACTGCAAACATTGTTGGATACCATTTAAGGCTAAAGCAGCAACTGCAGTGGGATAATGTTCTATGGATTTTTTTGGAGAAATCTTTGAATAGGTCCATAATAATGGCCCGTCCTGCCATAACAATCCTGTAGGTTGACCATAGGTGGCAAATATGCACAATGCAATGGGCTGTCCTTCCTGCCATCTCTTTAGGAAGGCACTTTGCAACCTTTCTTCCACTTTACATAAAGCTTTTCTTGTTTCTTCTGTTAATTGCCTAGGAGAATTAAGTGCTGAATCACCTTTCAAAATATCATATAGGGGTCTTATTTCATAATATGGTAGCTTTAAATAGCCTCTTACCCAATTGATATCTCCTAACAACCTTTGAAAATCATTTAGAGTCTTTAAATTATTTTTTTTATCTCAATCTTTTGAGATATTATCTTTTCAGGTCCAACGTTCGCTCCTAAATAATTAACCACATTTTCCTTTTGAACCTTATCAGGAGCAATAAACAACCTTTTCTTTTTTAATAATTGAACTAATTCTTCATAGGCCCGATCTAACATTTGTTCACTCTTAGCTGCCAGTAAGATATCATCCATATAATGAACACATCTCAAATCTGGAAAATTCTTTCTCAAGGGAGCAATGGCTTCCCCCACATACAGTTGGCACATAGTGGGGCTGTTTGCCATGCCCTGAGGTAATACTACCCATTCAAACCGCTGCTCAGGTTCCTCATGGTTACAGGATGGAACAGTAGATGCAAATCTCTCACTATCTTTGGCACACAAAGGGATGGAGAAAAAACAATCTCTTATATCTATAACTATTATGGGCCATGAGGCTGGCAAAGATGATAAAAGCGGCAAGCCGCGTTGCACTGGGCCCATGATCTGCATTTGTTGATTTATGGCACGCAGGTCATGCAACAATCACATTTTCCAGATTTCTTTTTAACGACAAAGATAGGTGTATTCCAGGGAGATACAGGAGATACAGATGGTTTTATATGCTTTAAAGACATCTGTTCATCCACCAACTCTTTGGCTGCATTCAATTTTACAGAGGAAAGTGGCCACTGAGGAACCCATACCGGGTCCTCCGTCTTCCAAGTTATGGGAATGCCCTCCTCAGTGGCCCCTAGGAAAAACCCAGGCCCTGTCTCTTTTGTCTTTGCTGCATAGATATGGGACTCTTCCGTCCCTGCAAATATTTTCCTATTCCAAAGCCTGGAGCATATCCCATATCTTGCGTCATACGTTGGGCTGAATCAGAATAATCATTACTCAATTTAAATCCCATATCCTTTAAAAGGTCTCTTCCCCAAAGGGAGATAGGGAGCTCAAGTACATATGGCTGCATTTCTCCTGAGTGGTTTTCTTGGTCCTGCCACTTTAATAATCTTGCACTCATATCTGGAGTCTTAGCATAACCCAGGCCTTGAAGTGTTTGAGATGAGGCTTGTACGGGCCAACCTGAAGGCCAATCTTTCTTTGCTATGATACTCCTATCAGCCCCAGTATCCAAAAGGCCCAGGATCTTTTTACCATCAACTTTTAACTCCAAGACGGGGCGTTGATCCAAATCCAAGGAGAGAAAAGTCAGATCCGTGCCTGTGGACCCAAAACCATCCTTTCCTCTCTCTCGATCCTTTGCCGCATAGCGATCATGTAAGCTCGGCAACATGATCAACTGAGCAATTCTATCTCCAGGAGAGATAGCTGTTATACCACGGGGGGAGGCTACCATGATCTTAACCACTCCTGTATAATCTGGATCTATAACCCCAGGATGGACAATAAGTCCTCTCAAGGCTGATGATGACCTCCTTAACAGCAAACCAACTGTACCAGGTTCAAGGGGTCCTTTAAAATCTGTTTCAATTAACTGGACCCCCATTTGGGGCGTTAATACGAGTCTGGTGGTGGAGCAGAGGTCCAATCCTGCTGAGCCTGCAGTGGCTCTCCGCGGTCTCTCAGATGGCGGAGGTTGGCCATCTCTCTTGATTCTGTTCTTTGTCCTGATTCTCTACTGCCCCATATATTTGTGGGCCCTGGGGTCGTGGGCCCCGCTGTCCGTTTTTTGGATGAGCGCCACCATAACCTTGAGTTAAAGGCTGGCCATGGATGTCTGTCACTGAACAGCATTCATTAGCCCAATGGTTCCCTTTTTTACATTTTGGGCATAACCCCGGCCGCCTGAGGCGTTGTACACTTCCTGTACTTTCTGTACTCCTTCCCCTGGGGCACTGTCTTTTAAAGTGTCCCATCTTGCCACACTTAAAACAAACTCCTGAACTTCCTCCACCTTTTCTGGTCAACTGTACTACTGCAGCAGCAAGACCAGCATTAGTTAACGGCCCTCCAACTTCTCTACACACTTTCATCCAGGCTTCTAGGCCTTTGTTCTTGTAAGGGGTGATAGCGGCTCTACGCTCTTTGGTATATTGCTCATAGACCAACTGTTTTATTAGTGGCAAGGCAGCATCCGGGTCACCAAAAATCTTCCCTGCTGCTTCCACCATTCGTGCCACAAAGTCTGAAAAGGGCTCCATGGGGCCCTGTAGAATCTTAGTTAAGTTCCCACTCACCTCCCATTTATTAGGAAGATATCTCCAAGCCTTGATAGCTATCTTGTTTATTTGCTCATAAACCTGAATAGGATATCCTATCTGCTGGTTGGCAAATCTTCCCTGCCCAAGCAGCATATCTCTATCCCAGGCTGGATTTCCATCTCTCTGATTAATGGCTGCTTGCTCAGTGGCATACTAAATCAAGAAAGCTTTCCAGTCTAAGTATTGCCCTGGACTTAAGCAGGCGCGGGCCAGGCCACTCCAATCACTCGGAGTCATACAATGTCTGCTTAATGCTTCCACTTGAGCCATTGTAAAAGAAGCGGTAATACCATAGGTACGAACCGACTCTGCAAAGGATTTAACTACTTTAAAATCAAGCGGTTCCTCATACCTGTTCCCTTGTGGGTCTTGGTATACCGGATAGGCAAACTGTAATTCTGTTCTTACTTATGTCCACATCCCCGGGCAGAAAGATCTCCCTACTTTCAGGGACTGAACAGGCTGATCTATCTGAATGGCTTCTGGATATGGAGGGGGAGTTGAAGGCGCCACGGCAACGGCTTTACTTACACCGACCGCCACCAACGTGTCTGAAGGCGCCGCGGCAACGGTTTCACTTACACCGACTGCCGCCAACGTATCTTTCTCTTTTACCCTTTTCTTTTCCCTTTTTCTAATAGCAGTCCTCTCCAACTGTTCTATTAAAGCGTGTAGCTCCTCTTCAGAATCCGTGCTCTCTGAATCCTCAAAATCTTTAAAATCTCTAAGATCGGGATAGAGAGGAACCTTCTTTTTGCTTCCCTTTTCACTGTCTGCCTGCTCAAATCTTTCGCCTTTGTTACTTTCCTTTTCACTGTCTACCTGCTCAGATCTTTCCCCTTGCAGCAGTTCCAAGGCTGATTCTCCCTCCTTGATTGCGTTACAGCATCTCTGATCTTCTAAACAACTCCTCACCATCTTCCAAATCGGTCTTACTCCATGCTTCAGAGTCCCTTGCTCCCAAGCAAAATCCAAGTCCCTGCCTAATTTGTCCCAGCAGGATACCGTAAGACCCCGGACACCGCAAACCACGGAGCCACGGAATCGCATTCATTCAAAAATCTCTCTAGGGTAGACTTCTTAATTTTCAAATTCCTAGCTAAAAGTAGCTCCTTAAGAGCCAGAAAAATTGGATGTGACTCAGACAATCCCATGATTAAAAATTTACTTTTGGTTCGCAGCTTCCCGCGAAACTTTACCCTTTGTTCGCAATCTCCGTGAAACTTTACCGTTTGTTCACTATCTCCGCGAAACTTTACCTTTTGTTCGCTATCTCCGCGAAACTTTACCTTTTGTTCGCTATTTCCGTGAAACTTTATTGTCCCAATTTATCCCAGGAACTTACCAGTGCACTGCCCCTGACTGCAGGAGTTCTGAGTCTTTTCTGGGTCCCCGTACGGGCCACCACTTGTCGCGTCCCCCTCGACCAGCAAGGACGACGCAACTCGCAAAAGCTCTTCTCAAGCAGTTTATTCAGGTCCCTTGAAAACAGTCTTCCGAATGCCCGGGCAGACCCAACCCACAGGCTAAATACTATATGAACCGCCAATCAAGTAAAGCCATGTGGTGCTATCTTAGAGGCCCACGTATGTGGAAGAAAGCCAGATCAGCGGTCTTAACCAAATATGGACTTGTTTACCACCGAGAGCGCTCACCGTCTGGTGAGCTGGTGGAAGCTCACCAGAGTCTGGTGAGTCTGGTGAGCTGGTGAGCTGGTGGGCTGGTGGAAGGCGGAAACCGGAGTCATCTTTAGGGCGCGGCACGTCGCAGCTCTCTACATAAATGGAGGGAAATTCTACCAAATAAGAATACTTGAAACTGTTAAATTCACTGAAATCATGAAAGCATGATTAAACTATAAAAGGCTAAAATGATATAATCACTGGAAATGTTGGGGCAGCTAGGATTGCCTGCAATGCACTTGCATAAGTTTGAGTCCATTTTTAACTTCCAACATGGAGTGAAAAGGGCCTCATGACACCTCTTTGTCTGAAAGGATTTACAGACATTCTATAGTTGCTGGATGAGAGATTTTATCTTCAATGGTAGACTAACTATCCATAATTTTCTCATTTTCCTCATTAGTAACCACTCACCCACATGTCTGCAAGCACTCCCAGTTAACCTCATCAGTTCACCAAGCTGCACTTAGATGCAATCATTTCTTTCATTTTGTCTTTGGTACTCTATCTAGGGTGAGTAGACATTCAGAGATTCACACAACAAAG
Source organism: Lophiomys imhausi (assembly GCA_907164525.1). NCBI lineage: Eukaryota > Metazoa > Chordata > Mammalia > Rodentia > Muridae > Lophiomys > Lophiomys imhausi. The sequence goes on along the minus strand of CAJQZJ010032178.1, from coordinate 7,901,561 downwards.
GGTAATACGGATTCCAAGATGTAACTTTGGAACTGAAAATGGGCATCCATTGGAAGTAATGAAATCCCAACCAAGTAGGGTGCTTAGTGAATAGTGAGATACTGTTTATGGCCCTCTGGTTGTGCTAACTGTACCTTCAATATAAGGTGTGAACCACAGGGAAGATGTCAGAGTTACACTAGGCTCTACTGTCTTGTAAGTTTTCAGTAGATCTAAAAAACATTCTAAAAAATAAACTAGCTTGTTTATTTTAAAGAAAATTTCACTATTGATAAAAGACAAATTGAATCAAATTAATAAGAAAATGAAGAATAGGATAGGCTTTCAGAGGCTAGAAAAATTTTTGTGCCTAAAGCTTGGATAGCCCAGTACCCTCTAGGTTATAATTTTGAAATAAATCAACCAATCCCTATAAGGAGTTTTATTTTTTATTTAAAAATAATTGCAAATTCTATAAACGTTTAATATGAAAATGCTTCTGTTGGTAAGAATAATAATTGCATTGACATTTTCTTAGCAATAATAAAAATAATGAATCTTTGCTTGCTTACTTGCTTCCTTCTTCCATATAACATTTATAGTCTTTTTGCTCTTGGCTGTGGATGTTATTTGAGTAGCTACTTGAGTTCTTGTCTTGAATTCCTTGAAAAGATGACCTATAACATGGATTTATAAGATGAACAAATCCTTTCTTTCATATATTACTTTCTGTCAGGATATATTATCACAGTACTAGAAATGAAACAAGAACAGCCAGTAAGTGCTGATATGTGCATGCTTTTTTTTATAGCTTGTGTATGGTAGTTGAATGTTGTGGCTAATAAGTTATTAGACTATAGTAGTTTTCAGTACTACCCCTGTATACAGATATTTGTTTATTTGGATTGAAAAATACTAGAATATTTGCTTAATTTTAGTTCCTGTGAAAGGTTTACAGCATTCATTACTCATCTAAGACAATTCAAAAAAACACACACAAATTTAATAAAGTGCACTGTTCACATTGTCCCCTCATTTGTATATATTGGAACCAACATGAAGAAGTTTAATGATTTATGCCAATAGGATAAGAGGAGGTGGGTGATAAAACAGATTTAAAACAATTGCAGCAACCATCCCCTTGTTTAAAAATAAAACAGGATGAAATTTAGGAACTATACAGAGATATTAAGTATCTTATAGGAGGTATTTACTGGTTCATTTTTCAGAATGAAGGAGAACTGGAATATGCAGCTATTTATTAAGACACTGCAATTGCATAATTGATCATATGTTATACTAAGAATAGTGTCATGAATGAGGCTAAGATTAAAAGGAACTGTCAAACATAAATGTCTTCATATTTTCCTAGAGAAAAATTTATTTTCAATAGATACTAAATATTTATAAACATTAAGCTAAATGTAATTTTAAACTGTGATAGTTTGCTATAGCACATTTTTACCCCCTGGGATTTTAAAACAGTAAGAGAGCTTGCATTTTCTACAAAGATATTTTTGAAATCTCCAAAGAACCATATGTAGCATGATGCAAAGGGTGCTATGGAAACAAGAAATTAAAAACAACAAAACAATAAAGTTATTTCTTATGCACTCATAAGGCTTGCATAATTGCAAGCATATTTTATTTCCCTACTGTTAGTAAATGTTCCATCATTTCTTCTCAAAGTTAGCTCAACTGTTTTAATCTTGTGCTATTTTTATCATTAACTGGATAAAACTAGGTCCTTGACTAATTTTAACATTTCTGATTATTAGTTCTGTTCCTTTACAATTGATAGAAATAGTTACATACAAGAAAAATATCTCAGGTAACAGGAACAAAGCAATAAACTCTTCAAAAATGTATATAAACAAAACATAATTCATTTATAACTTATTATAAATTTACTTTTATGTTGCTTCTTTCAACAAAATGAAAATCTTCCATAATTATTTTCTACTATCATAATTTCCCAAGTCAGAAAATGATTAGGAAATGATTGTATCATCTCAGAGCACAAGGCAATTGTTTCTATGCAGAATCATTCACACAATTAAACATGTCTCTTTAATTAATAAAACCATAAGGGCTCTTAATTCAGCCCCCAAATGTATGTATGTGTGAATATTTACCTTGAAAGATAACAGTACATAAAAGTTTGATAAAAGAAAAAAAACAGAGAGAAATAATGGTGGGAATTCTGTAGAGAAATCTTTGATGCTTATGTAAGTCCCTCTAGGGAAGGATCCTCTAGCATTACATAAGTGTCTGCTTAGAGCTAGTCTCCTATGACAGTTTTTAGAATGTACAAAATGTGTCCCAAGTGGTGATTTTGAATTTAAGTAACTCTATAAAACCTACAACAGTACCCTGAGATCCTTACAAGCCATTAGATATATCATTGAACTTAAAAATACAACATTCCTTCCATTTATATATTTTTTAAATTTATTTATTTGTTATTTCAGGTTACATCTCCATCACAATGACCTCTTTCCACTCCTCCCAGTCCTTCCCTCCCAACCTCTACCCCCATCCCTTCCATCCCACTCCTCTGGAGTGGAGTGTCCCTACATAACAATCCCCTGCCCTTTTTTTCCTGTCAATGAGACACTTTTCCTTAGTGATGCTGCCTTGTAGGCCCCCAGTGTATGAGGAGGCTCTTGGCCCTCATATCACCCATTTGTATTTTAAAATCACAAATACTAGTACAGAGTACAAGTCATCTCAATATTTTTTTTATTTTATGAACAAGAACCATTTTTCTCAATAACACGCAATCAATCCTTTCAAAAATTTAACCAAAAAAAATAAGACTTGTTGCTCATACATGAGATGTAAAAGCTAGGAGAGTTCTTTCCCATCAAAATTAGAAGGGCAAAACCCAAATTATTCTCAAAAAGGTAACTTTTTGTGAAGTCCTCAGAATAGATTTTGTAGGACAGCCAAGCAGTCTGAGCATAATGTATGGGATCTCCCCCCTCTCAGGTTCCCTCTCAGCGACCTGAGCACAGTGTATCCTATAGGAAAGGCAAGGAAACGTGGCACCCTACAGGCAGGGAGTATTCAAAACATTATAGAATGAATTTCCACGTGTAAAACAGAAGCATGAATCTGAAAAGGAGCCCAGAGATCTATAAAACACAGGAACTGAACACAGATTCTCTGACCCAGCCAGACAATCTGAAGTTTGAGAAGCAGCAATGTCTTAACACTTCCAAGAAAACAATAGATTGAGTTCTAATAAATAAGCAAACTACCAAGGTGATAATAATTAAAATTCATCAGGCTGGATTCTGTGACCTTCACCCTCAGACCACATAGTTAGGATTTCTCCCTTCCCCTGCCCCCACCTCCCCTGTGCCAACCAGCACTTTGGGACAGAGCCAGCTCACCTGAGCTGAGATCTATGTCCAAGCACCACTGTACCTTCCCTGCCTCTGGAGGTGACAAAGCCTCACTCGCCAGGAGAATCCAGCCCCATCCTTTGGACCCTGGACCATCTCAGGTCTGCCTGAACCCCAGCACCTAGGGAAGATCTCCCTTCCCACCCCTCACTGACACCCCACCCTGTCCAACACACTGAGACCCTCCAAGCTACTCTGAGCTGGGGGAAGTTTCTCCAAACTACATCTTCTGGACCAGCTCCTCCCTTGATTCATAGACCTTCACCTGCAGGACTACATAGGACTACACAGGACTGACTATACAGGACTACACAGCCTGGGCAGAGCTACAAGTCAACAAGATTATAAGGCCTTCAAACCAATGCTCCTTCCTTGGCACCAAGTTTAGAAAGCTCCAGAAAAAAAAAAAAAAAAAAGAAAGAAACTAAGGAACACCAGATGACAAAGGGCCAGTGACAGAACAGAACTGACAAAAGTCAGGGAGACATGACTCCAACAACATTCACCCATACTAATACAGCAGGCCCTGGTCATCCCACCATGACTGTAAGACAAGAATACGATGACAAATCTATATTTATGAAAATGATAGAAGCCTTAAAAGAGGAAAATAAATCCCTAAAAGAATTTTAAAAAGCCACAGTCCTACAGCTGAAAGCAATGGAGAATTCTTTTAAAGATTTGCAAATTAACTACTCAGTCAAACAAAGATATGAAAGAATTGCAAGCAAAGACAATCAAGTTGGAACAGGAAATGAAAAAAAAAAAACAGTTCTAAATCACACAAAAAACCCAACAAGGAAAGAGATTTTCAGACCAATTTCCCTCATGAACATAGATGCTACAATACTCGATAAAATACTTGCAAACTGAATCCCAGAAACCATCAAACGTATCTTATGCCATGATCAAGAAGGCTTCATCCCAGGAATGCAGGGGTGTTTCAACATAAGAAAATCCGTTAATGAAATCCACCATATAAACAAGCAGAAAGAACAAAACAACATGATTGTCTCATTAGATGCTGAAAAAATGTTTGAAAAATCCAACACCCTTCATGTTAAAAGTCTTGGAGAGAACTGGCATGTAAGACCATACCTACAAATAATAAAGGCAAAATACAGCAAGCAGGTAGCCAACATCAAATTAAATGGAGAATAACTTAAAATATTTCCCCCAAAATCAGGGAAAAGGCAAGGATGTTCAATCTCTGTGTACTTCTTCAACATAGTACTTGAAGTTCTAGACAGAACAATATAACAACTAAAGGAGATCAAGGGGATACAAATTGGAAAGGAAGATGTCAAGTTATCCCTGTTCACAGACAGTATGATAGTATACATAAGTGACCCCAAAAATTCCACCATAGAACTCCTACAAGGTGGCTGGATGCAAAACTAACTCAAAAAATCATTAGATCTTCTGTACACAAAAGATAAAAGGGCCAAAAAAAAAACAAATTAGGGAAACAGCACCCTTCACAATAGCTACAAATAATATAAAAAACCTGGGGATAACTCTAACCAAGTAAGTGAAAGACCTGTACAATAAGAACTTCAAGTCCTTGAAGAAAGAAATTGAAGAGGATATCAGAAGATGAAATATCTCCCATGTTCATGGATAGGTAGAATCAACATAATAAAAATGGCAATCCTACCAAAAGCAATAAACAAATTCAATTCAATTCTCATCAAAATACCAACACAATTCTTTACAAACCTTGAAAGAATAATTCTCAGCTTTATATATTAAATCAAAAAATCCAGAATAGAGTAATCAATCCTGCACAATAAAACATTTGAAGTATCACCATCCCTGATTTCAAGCTCTACTACCGAGCAATAGTATTAAAAACAGCATAGTACTGGTATAGTAACAGACCACTTGATCAATGGACTCGAATTGAAGACCCAGAAATAAACCCACATACCTATGGTCAATTAATTTTTGATCGAGAAGCCAAAACCATACAATGGAAAAAGGAGAGCATCTTCAACAAATGGTGCTGGTCTAACTGGATGTCAACATGTAGAAGAATGCAAATAGGCCCATATGTATCACCTTGCACAAAACTTAAGTCCAATTGGATCAAAGACCTTAACAGACACACTAAATCTAATAGAAGAGAAAGTGGGGAAAAGCCACAATTTCATTGGCACAGGTGACAACTTCCTGAACTGAATACCAATACCTCAGGCCCTAAGACCAACAGTCAATGAATGGGACCTCATGAAACTGAAAAGCTTCTGTAAGGCAAAGGACACTGTCACTAGAACAAAACAGCAGCCTACAGGTTGGGAAAAGATCTTTACCAACCCCACCTCTGACAGAGGGCTAACATCCAAAATCTATAAAGAACTCAAGAAATTAGACACCAAAAAACCAAGTAATCCAATCAAAAAATGGGGACAGATCTAAATGGAATTCATAAAAGAGGAATCAAAATGGCTGAGAGATACTTGAAGAAATGCCCAACATCCTTAATCTTCAGAGAAATGCAACTCAAGACTACTCTGAGATTCCATTTCATTCCTGTGGGAATGGCTAAGATCAAAAACTCAAAAGACAGCGTATCTGGCAAGGCTGTGGAGAAAGGGGAACACTCCCATATTGCTGGTGGGAGTGCAAACTTGTACAACCACTATGGAAATCAGTATGGTGATATCTTAGAAAACTTGGAATAGCTCTACCTCAGGACCTAGCCATGCCACTCCTGGGAATACATCCAAAAGATTCCTCACCAATCCACAAGGATATCTCCTCAACTATGTTCATACCGGCTTTATTTGTAATAGCCAGAAACTGGAAACAACCCAGATGCCCTTCACCCAAAGAATGGATTAAAAACTGTGGTACATTTACACAATGGAATAGTACTTAGCGATCAGAAATTAGGAAATCATGCAATTTGCAACCAAATGGATGGAACTACAAAAGCTCATCATGAGTGAGCTAACTCAGATCAGAAAGATACACATGGCATATATTTACTTATAACTATATTTTATTCATATAGTGCAGAATGACCATCCTACAATCGATAGACCCAAAAGAACAGGAACATGGACTTGGTTATCTGTTATTGGGACACACCACCCTAGTGGAACTGCCATGTAGGCCCTCAGTGCAAGAGGAAGCTCTTAGACCTCATGTGACTAACAGACTGAGGGAAGCTGATACATTGAGGTATCCCACACCGGTGGGATGGGATGGGAAGAAGAGGGGATGGAGAGTGGGAGAATGGGAACGGGAGGTGTGGAGGGAAGAGGCAGTAATGGAGACATACCTTGAAGTAATAAAAAAATGTTAAAAAAATTCATTGGGCTGTATCCTACTTTGGATATGACAAAATCTCTTTGTAAAGCACATTTTAAAAAAAAAGAATGACCAGTAGGAAGTATGCCATTACATGGAAATGAGTCAAAGAATACAGAAGGTAAGTCTCTGAGTTGCAAAAACAAATAAAAGAGAAACACCTTCCTGGCCAGCCTAGAGACCAATCAGCACAGATAAAACCAGGAAGTTGGGCATTCTAAGACATGTTACAGGACAGATGAAACACTGATTCTCATTCTTGGAAAACATGGATGCTGTAAAAATTGGGGAGGAAATTACTACTAAATACACACAAACTGAACAGAATAGCTAAAGACAATTGCTACTGAAAAGATTAATATATTCTAGTTTGGAAATTTAACTATGAAATATATGATGACTCAATTGAAAGGACTATATACATTCGTATGAAATTATAAATATGAGTTTACACAAAATTATGTTATTCCTATATTTTTAACTTTGTGAAGAAAAGTGCATATGTGGTGAGCAGCAGGAAGAATTTCTGGAAATGTTAGATAAATACATTATATTATAAAAATATATATGAAGATAGAGTTGGAAAATGAGAGTAAATTGGCTAGTCCACCAACCTTCCCAGTTAGAAAGTTAATAGGTATATGAAAGAGCCACATTGTGAAATACCAGCATATGCACGCATTCAGACAGAGGGAAGTAAGTACAAAGCAAACAGGTGGTAGAAGTGAAAGTTATTTCTCTAGAGAGGAGTGTGGAATTTGTTCTGAAGAGATGTGTCAAAGATAAACACAGCCGTTCATCAAAGCGGTGAGGACAGATTTTAATCTGTAGTAGAGGATGGAAGAGAAAGGAATTCAGCACGGACTGCTTTCAGCTAACCCGTGCGGGTATTGTTGGGCATTTTAAAGCAAGAAGAAGGAATTGGAAGGAACTAGACAAAGAAAAACGAACAAAATAAACGTTGGACTAGACAAAGCCCTTCAGTGTTTGCTTGCTGGCAACTGCAGAAGATGGGTTTCTTTCTATCCTACCACAAAGCCCTGAGAAGGAGCCTCTTTCCTGTGCTAACAGAAAAGAATAGGGCACTCTTTTTGAGATTTTGTTTGTTTTATTTTTGTTTTTGTTTTTTGTTTTCCTTTTCCTTCCAGGCAAAGACCTTGAAGGAAGCTAGTATCAGGGTGAGTGTATGTTTCAAAACCATGCTAGAGTGTGTTAATGCTTTCCTAGGGCAATATGAAGGGCTTGCTCAAATTGAAGCTTGAGTTTCTCCTAAAGCAGGCAAACAATGACTCTCTTAAAGGTATGAAATAGACACAATTTTTCTTTTCAAAAATTTATTTGTGCTAATATTTTAACACCATTTGGACTTATAACTGCAAGTGTACAGTTTAAAAAATTCAAAATTTAAGAATGGAGTAAGAACAACGGGTCTTTTTGATCAGCTGAAAAATGAAAAACTCTTGTCTTGTATTATAATAAAGAGGAAATATTGTTTTCTCAGCTCCCAGAATTGCACATTTGACCTTGAATCTTTGTTAGCACCAGAGAGGAAGAGTCAAAATTTTAATGGATCAGAAACTGAGCTATTGTTTGGATCCTAATTTACTTGTTGGCAGACACTGATTTTAGAACTCAGAGTCTGTGTCCTCATTTTATTACCCACTGATTTTAGAACTCAGAGTCTGTGTCCTCATTTTATTACCCTTCACGATTGAACGCCACAAGCATCTGAGTGGACCAAACCGAGCTTATCCTTTAGATCTTGGAGATATCCTTCCCATGCCTTCCCATGTGCTCCTGTATGTTCTCATGTTGATGCCTCAACTTGTGTTCTCTCTATTAGTCCAACTATAAGACCCTAAGACAACTGATGAAGTTTTTTTACTTACAGTTTACGTAGTTCTTTGTTTGCTTGTTTCCTCTTGGAATAGTCAAAGAAACTATTTAAGCAAGTATTTCTTGTGGACATTGCTGTCTTCTACACAACAAAAGAAACCTTGGAGAATAAAAGAACTGTATGCAGTTAAGCATGTGCTTGGGGACAGGGGCATCCTATCCTAACTTTAAGGTGTGTCCACCAGTTGTATTGTGGTATTAGCCTCAAAAATGGGCCTTTGCCCTCTTTTATTTAGTTATACAGAGCTGAAAATATCATTATCAAATAAGTCTCTCTCTTTCTCTCTGTCTTCCTTTTCTTTCCTTCCTGTTTCCTTCCCACTTCTTTTTATATTTCAGTCTAATAACTGTGAAAGTTTGATGGAAAATAATGTTTTCCTTCCTAAAATGCAAAAGCAGTGTGACTGGCCTAGAAACACAGTCCTGTAATTCCAACAACTCAGGAGTCTGAAGCAAAGAGGCAAGAAATTCAAGGGCGGCTTGAGTTACATAATAAGTTCAAAGCTACCTTATCTAGGCAATTCAGTGAGATGCTGTATTCCTTATTTTCTGATGTTGCTATAAAGCACCATGATCAAGGCAAGTTACAAAAGAAAAGGTTTGTTTGGGCCTTCCGTTGCAGAAGGGTAAGAGTCCATCACTGTCACACTGAAGAGGCATGGCAGGTAGAGCAGCAAGCTGAGGGCTCCCATGTTGAAGCACAACTTCAGCTTGAACTCAATTCCTCCGCCGAGGCCACACCTCTTAGTTTGCTTGAAGAACACCACCAATGAGAAACCCAGTGTGGAAATGCCCAAGACAAAATAAAACATAAAAAGTTTTGCAGATACAACTTAGTGGTAGAAGGCTTTCCTGATATGAAAGAAGTTTGGTCCCTTTCACAGTACTACAAAATGAATGACCTAATGAATTAATAATTAAGACTGTTACTTATTTGTCCATCAGCTGAATGTTATATGAAAAAATTATTTTTATATCAGAAATTATTATATGTAAACTCAAGAAGACTACAAAAATAACTTATTTTTCAAATTTCCTTTAAAAAAGCAGATTAAACATAAATCTGAAATATATATTCGTTAAAAGTCTCAAATTTGCCAGCTTCATTGCCTGCTGTTTTAAGGCAGGCAATGCTTAGACTTCACTTTCAAATTGTCACAGTCTCTGCATAGAAAGTGGCCACTCAGAGAGCCACTGAACTTGAATGGCTCCTCAGCTAGGCTGCCTGGCCATGGTGGCTGTTAGTTACACTGTACCTGGAATGCATAGCTGAATTGAGTGTATACACTGCTGGATGCTTGATTATTTTTCCCCAGAAGCAATAAAATTATACCATAAAATTTGATGAGAAATCTTGGGGATTACAGACTTGATTGAGTGGATCAGATATCTCAGAATGAATTAGGAAAGTAAAGAGGAAAATGGAGAAGGTGGAGAATGAAAGAATAACAATGAATATAAAATATAACATGGAAATACCAATCTTATATTTACAAGTGAAGAACTAAGTTCTACAAGTGAGAAATAAAAATCAGCTTAATATTTTTAAATGATAATCATTTTACATGCTGTTATGACAAATATAGGAATGTCATAAAATATCGTAAGTTACATGAAGTGTATTAGCATGGTTTCTAAATTTTAACATATAAATAGGCAATAGATTCATGAACCTGGTATATATGAATATTGATTTTTTTGCTGTTGTTTGATTTTTTTGTTTGTTAGTTTAATTCCTATAGCATAAGCAAGTGCAGAAGTCATTACCTTATGTTATCAACAGGCTTATCTCACTTTTTTTTTCAAATAAAGAGTCTAACTAGACAATGTGATACAAAATTTGGGTAGAAGGTGATAAACTAAAAAAGAAATAAAGTTATTAGGCTCATTCTATTTTATTGTAACAACAGAAAAGCATGAGACTAAGTCTATTGTTAAATCTAAAACAACTTATAGGCATATCTGCAAAATGTGTGACCAGAATACGTAGGGCCTAGAGGAAGTTGTGGCATTTGTAAAATACTCCTAGTGTTTAGTTATGGTCCGTTTACTTAGGTGTCTACTGAGGGTGGATAAGAAAATCTGAATTCCAAGTTCTATGAATCACTGGGAGATGAACAGGTACAGAAGGGCCATGGGCACATATCAATCACGGTGGTTGCAGGCAAAGGTTCTTTTCTTCACCTCAGAAAGAATTCATTACTAGATATGCCACTGAAAGGAGAAATGTGCATAAAATTTACATATGGTAACATCAAGGACCTAGAAATCTGTTATAATTACTTTTGGAAACAAGGTTTTTAATCTTGTAAAGAAACAGTATATAGTTTTTATACAAAATCAATAAGTTTGCACACACACACACACACACACACACACACACACACACACACACATTCACTTCCAAACGGAAAAATAATTACTTGAACCTATATTTGACTTTAACAAGCTTTTGGATTTCATGTCAAATTGGAAAAGAAAATTGTACTTCTGGTGACATCACATAAAATTTTAAAATTAAATTAATATAAATAGCATCAATTATAGTATCCACAACAAAATACAAAAGAAAGAGGAGACCACCATAAGGAAATTTAGTATACTCTTGAGATAAAGAAAAGAAAAACTAAACAAAGAGAGAAATAGTTCATAGTGTAGGCTACAAATTACAAAACTAAATGTTGCCTAATATAGAAGGTTCCATGAAAAATCTCAACATATTTTTTTGAATAAAGAAATAAACTTTTGATCAAACTGATAAGATAATGAAGAACCTGAAATAGCCATACAATGGTGACAATGAAGAGTCATGTTGGACTTCTTCTATTAACTTATTTCAAGATTCACTGTACCTCTACAACAATTTAGTTAATGTGCTATTGATGAACGTGTAGACAAACAGATCAATAGAACAAAATAAAGAGATTAAAAAACTGGACCCACACTTACATAGCCAATTGAATTTTAACAATGCTGCCAAGGTAATTCAAAACAGAACTGAAGTCTTTAACAAATGTTTCTTGGAAAACTCCACATGCAAAAACAAAACTGTGAACTCTTATCTTACACAACACAGAAAAATGTGTTTAATGTGGATAAGAGACTGAAATGTAAAAGCAATCCATCCTTAGTGCCATTAATCTTCTGCCTTACAATAATAGCTCTTGAAATTACTATAGTCTTGAGTTAGCCTCCATAACTCTATCCCTGTTCTCTTCTAAAGCTAAATCCCCTGATAATTAACATTCATCTTTTTTTTTTTTTTTACTTCTACACAACCAAAGCTGGCAATGCTTCAGCTGCACTCAGCACACTGTCCAATAGTGTAATATATTTTGAAGTCTGGTTTGAGACACTTTCCTCTTACCCCCTAACTGAAATTATTTATACCTTCGTTCTTCCTCTCTTCTCACTCTAACTCACTCTGTCTCTCCTGCAGACAGACACACTTGTACAAACATATTTGAGAAAAGAGTCTCAATCTCCTGATTTCCCTGATATTTTTCCAATATCCTGGCATCCTGGCCTAAATGTAGCACACAACTTTATATATATATATTTAGAATCATCTGAAAAACATATGCATAGAGAGCTACACACACACATGCATTAGGTTGTCTTGATTGTATTCCCAAACTCCCTGATGCCTGATTCAAATTGTGTTCAATGAAACTTAGAATTCTACCATATTGAGTAAATATTTAATAGAATATGAACTGAATGAACTTCATGGTCAGAACCACATAGTATTCTTAGTCATTTTCATTTCATGTGGATATTAATTTCATCTTCACCTAAAATATTCCTAATAGAATGGATACCTCTTATATTGCCTTTGGGACCTATGATGTCACTTTCTCACCTGGTTTCTGCTGGTTTGGTTTAGTTTTTTTCCACCACTATCTCTGGTCATATCACCCTATAAACTATATTACAAATTATTTTATTTTCTTAGGAAAGATGACCCGTTTCTTTTTTTTTAAGAACTTATTCTCATCACACTCTCCTACAGAACATTAAAGCATCCCAATTAGATTCTCATAGAATAAATTGCAGTGCCAGTACTGGCAGCTGTTTGGCCATTTTATTAAATTGAGTGTCTGCTTTTTAAAATGCTGAGCCAATGTCTCTGTGTGCAGATAACCTGCGAGGGTTACTGTGGGGCTTTCACTGTGAGCACATTTGTTTGTTGTTTTTTCCTTTATTTTTTTATTTCTTCAAGTTACATCTCAATCGCAGTCCCCTCCCTATTCCCCCTCCAGTCCCACCCTCCCACCCTCAACCCCCCATCCTCTTCCCTTTTTTTTTAAGTTTAAGGTATATATTATTTCCCCCTACAGTTTCCCCTTTCACTCCAACAAATGGCTCTTTCTCTTATAATACTAAATACAATACAGTACAACAGAGGTAATTAGGCCACAGTTATGAGGGTTATATGGCTTAGCGTACATTCCCAATGTCCACTCCATATGTATTTGGTACCTGACTTTAACATTCCACTATCTAACCATCTCCAAGAGTTTAAAGTTCTATATCTGACTCAACATTCATACTAACTTGCAACACAATTTTAAAAGTATCATCTTAGATCTATAACAATCTCTTGACTCCTAAACATCTCAAAATTTAATTATGAGACTCTAGCTATCTGTTCTTCAACCACCTCAGAGACCTGAGAGGGATAAATATATCTGATTTTATACGAAATACAGGGAATGCAGCTTCCCAAACTAAGAAATGACATACCAGTGGCTGCCTGGACAGTTCCCATTTTCTCTCCATACATTACAGCATCGATCTTCAGTCATTTGGCCCCGTTTCTCTGACAGACATTGATTGTAGAGCAGGGGTTATGAAGGACTTTCCTACCCTGTCTTGGCAGAGCTAGGGTGTCTACTTACCTTTACCTGCTTCCAGGTTTTGTCCTTTTTGGACAGCATTCTGTCTACAGTTGGAGCAAGGGGCTTTTCCTACCAAGAGATAGGCTAGCGACTAATTCAATCATCTCCCACTGGAGAGTCTTCGATGCTCATCTTCTACTTGGAGGAGAATACGGGGTGCTGTCAGGAGTTGGTATATCTTGATATCAAAAAAAATCTAAAGTTATGAAAACATCTTTGAATGCCATATTCTGCAGATCTCTTGAGTTTTTTGAAGAGGCCCTATCTATCTCTTATATTAGTGTAAGCAGATGTTGCTTGTCTCTTAGCAGGTTTATTTCTGATTAGATTAGCAAGTAACTATAATAGGCTATCATAGTACCTAACAGAATGACCGTCTTGCATAACCATTAGTTTGCATTTCTTAATTATCCTAAAAGTGTATGACAATTAGTAGTAAAAGGCCAAAACATCACATTTCATTTTTTTCTTTACCTCCTAACCCTTCCATCCCATTTCTCTGGGGTGGGGTGTCCTTATATAACAGTCCCTCATCTCAGTTGAGAGGTCATATGAGGGCCAAGAGCCTCTTCATTCATTGGGGGTCTACGAAGCAGTACCATCAGTGAAAAGTGTCTCCTTGCCCGGGAGAGAGAACTACTAAACAAACAAACCAATAAGCATACAATAGATAAAAAAGACTAAAAAATAGAAAAAATATAACTAATATATAAAAATAAATAAAAAATAAAAATTAAAAATAAGAAGTCTATGTCCAAGTTCCCTTTGGTGTGTTAGTTGTAGTATCGATATCTTCTACTATATAGCTAAAATCCTACTATAAGTGAATAGATACCATATTTGTCCTTCTGACTCTGGGTTAGTTCACTCAGGATGAGATTTTCTAGTTCCATCCATTTGGCTGCAAATTGCATAATCTCATTGTTCCTGATAGCTGAATAATATTCCATTGTGCAGATGGACCACGGTTTTTTAACCCATTTTTCGGTTGAGGGACATCTGGGTTGTTTCCAGTTTCTAGCTATTACAAATAAGGCCGCTATAAACATAGATGAGGAAATTTCCTTATGATTCCTTGAAGATACATTTGGGTGTATACCCAGAAGTGGCATGGCTGGGTCCTGAGGCAGAGCTATTCCAAGTTTTTTAAGAATTCGCCAGACTGACCTCCATAGTGGTTGCACAAGCCTGCATTCCCACCAGCAATGGAGTAGGGTACCCCTTTCCCCACACCCTCACCAGCATGTGCTGTCATTTCAGTTTTTGATCTTAGCCATTCTGACAGGTGTGAGATGGAATCTCAGAGTCGTCTTGAGTTGCATTTCCCTGATGATTAAGGATGTTGAGCATTTCTTCAAGTGTCTCTCAGCCATTAGGGATTCCTCCTTTGTGAATTCTCTATTTAGCTCTGTCCCCCATTTTTGATTGGATTATTTGGTTTCTTGGCATTTAATTTCTTGAGTTCTTTGTAGATTTTGGATATTAGCCCTCTGTCAATGTGGGGTTGGTGAAGATTTTCTCCCAGTCTGTAGGCTGCCGTTTTGTTTGAATGACAGTGTCCTTTGCCTTACAGAAGCTTTTCAGTTTCATGAGGTCCCATTTATTGATTGTTGATCTCAAGTCCTGAGCTGTTGGTGTTCTGTTCAGGAAGTTATCGCCTGTGCCAATTAGTTCGAGGGTTTCTCCCACTTTTTCTTCTAGTAGATTTAGTGTGACTGGCCTTATGTTAAGGTCCTTGATCCACTTGTACTTAAGTTTTGTACAAGGTGATAAGTATGGGTCTAACTTCATTCTTTTACAAATGGACATCCAGTTGGACCAGCACCATTTGTTGAAGATGCTGTCCTTCTTCCATTGTGCCGTTTTGGCTTCTTTGTCAAAAATTAGGTGGCCATAAGTGTGTGGGTCTATTTCTGGATCTTCAATTCGATTCTATTGATCTACTGGTCTGTTTCTATACCAATACCATGCTGTTTTTACAGCTATTGCTCTGTAGTGCAGCTTGAAATCTGGGATGGTGATACCTCCAGATGTTTTTTTTTTTTTTTATTGTACAGGATTGATTTAGCTATTCTGGGCTTTTGTTGTTCCATATGAAATTGAGGATAGCTCTTTGCAAGTCTATAAAAAATTTGTTGGTATTTTGACAGGAATTGCATTGAATCTATATATTCCTTTTGGTAGGATGGCCATTGTTATTATGTTGATCCTACCTATCCATGAGCATGGCAGATCTTTCCATCTTCTAAAGGCATCTTCCATTTCTTTCTTCAAGGGCTTGAAATTCATGTTGTACAGATCCTTTACTTGCTTGGTTAGAGTTACCCCCAGGTATTTTATGTTGTTTATGGCTATTGTGAAGGGGGTTGTTTCCCTTATTCTTTCTCAGCCCATTTGTTGTTGTATAATAAGGGCTTCTTATTTTTTTGAATTAATTTTGTATCCAGCCACTTTACTGAAGGTGTTTATCAGCTGTAAGAGTTCCCTGGTGGAATTTTTGGGGTCGCTTATGTATACTATCATATCATCTGCAAATAGGGATAATTTGACTTCTTCGTTTCTGATGTTTATCCCCTTGATCTCCTTTAGTTGTCTTATTGCTCTAGCAAAACTTCAAGTACTATATTGAAGAGATATGGTGAACGTGGACATCCTTGTCTTGTCCCTGAGTTTAGAGGAAATGCTTCAAGTTTCTCTCCATTTATTTTGATGTTGGCCACTGGCCTGCTGTATATTGCCTTTATTATTTCTAGGTACGGCCCTTGTATGCCCATTCTCTCCAGAACTTTTAGCATGAATGTTGGATTTTGTCAAATGCTTTTTATGCATCTAGCGAGATTATCATGTGGTTTTTTTTCTTTCATCTTGTTTATATGGTGAATGACGTTGATAGACTTTCGTAAATTGAACCATCCCTGCATCCCTGGGATAAAGCCTACTTGATCATGGTGTATAATACTTTTGATGTGTTCTTGAATTGGGTTTGCTAGTATTTTATTAAGTATTTTGCATCTATGTTCATGAGGGAGATTGGTCTGAAGTTTTCTTTCTTTGTTGGGTTTTTGTGTGATTTAGGAATCAGGGTGATTGTGGCCTCATAGAATGAGTTTGGCAATGTTCTTTCAGATTCTATTTTGTGAAAGAGTTTGAAAAGTATTGGTGTTAGCTCCTCTTTGAAGGTCCGGTAGAATTCCATGCTAAAGCCATCTGGCCCTGGGCTTTTTTTGTTTGGGAGATTTTTTAATGACTGTTTCTATTTCCTTAGGGGTTATAGGGCTGTTTAATCTGTTTATCTGATCTTAATTTAGCTTCGGTAGGTGGAATCTATCAAGAAAATTTTCCCATTTCTAAATCATACTAGGCTCAAGAATATATTCCAAGTAGAATTCTGAAGAATTACTGGGTCTCTTGGCCTGTTCAAATGTGACAGTAAAAACAGCACTTGAGGAAAACTCATGATCAATATTGTAGAAGGCCTTACTTTGGATGGCTAGATCATGAATTACTTACATTTTACAAAGCATTTTATGAAAGATTAAATATTTTAAGAAACAGTTTACAGAAAAATGCTTGGAATTACATTAGTACCATCCATTTTAGATTCAGGTAATAGTTATCCAAGTACAACAGTCAGTTTCTTATCCCTCTGATGTATATTTTTGAAGACTGACAGTATTTGAAAACTATCCCCATTTCTTCAGGCTGTGGGACAGAAACTAGTCACTGATCATTTCTTCAACATGCTGATCTCTGCTGTGCTGGAGTGGTAGTATTACCTGCATGGTCTGCCCATTTACAGTATATTTCTGTATTCTCCACAAGAAATGTGAGAGTTTTTTTTTTTTAATTCAGGGTTTCTTTATATAAGGGGAAAAAACTTAGAAAAGTTCTCAATTATCTGCTACTCTTGCAACATATTCATGGGGAAATAACCCCGACTTGCATTTAAAAGTAGAAACATTCATGGAAGTATTCAAAGTTGACAAATGCTCATTGTAGGCACAGATTATTTACAGGACTTAGTCTATTTTATTAAAGATAAATTACAACTAATTCTGTGGTATAGTTTCAATTCTCTCAAAAGTTATGAATGTTTTTATTTGATATGTGTTTTAGACTATAGTTATATTCAGTGATTTTTCCCTTTTGTAATACACACACACACACACACACACACACACACACACACACACACATTTAGTTGCTGTCAGGAGGCAAACCAAATCTATATAGCCAGGAGCATCCAATTAAACTGACGATAGATTATAAAGGAAATAAAGCAAGACTTATACATAGAAAAGCAATCACCAAGAATAACACTTTTGGTATGAATGGGTCTTGAGGTAGATTTATTCCAAGTTTTCTAAGATATCATTACACTGATTTCCATAGTGGTTGCACAAGTTTGCACTCCCACCAGCAATGGAGTAGTCTTCCCCTTTTTCCACAACCTTGCCAGCATGTGCTGTCTTTTGAGTTTTTTTTTTTTTTTTTTTGTCTTAGCCATTCTGACAGGTGTGAGATGGAATCTCAGAGTCATCTTGAATTGCATTTCTTTGGTGATTAAGAATGTTGACCATTTCTTCAAGTGTCTCTGGGCCATTAGAGATTCCTCTTTTGTGAATTCTTGGTTTGGTTCTGTACCCCATTTTTCAACTGGGTTATTTGCTTTCTTGACATTTAATTTCTTGGGTTCTTTGTAATTTATGGATATTAGCCCTCTGTCAGATGTGGGTTTGGTAAACATCTTTTCCCAGTCTGTAGGTTGCTATTTTGTTCAAATGACCATGTCTTTTGCCTTACAGAAGCTTTTCAGTTTCATGAGGTCCCATTTATTGATTGTTGGTCTTAGGTCTGGAGCTATTGGTGTTCTGTTTAGGAAGTTGTCACCTGTGCCAATGAGTTTGAGGCTTTTCCTCAGATTCTCTTCTATTAGATTCATTGTGTCCAGTTTTATGTTAAGGTCTTTGATCCACTTGGACTTAAGTTTTGTTCAAGGTGATAAGTATGGGTCTAATTTCATTCTTCTACATGTTGACATCCAGTTAGACCAGCATCATTTTGAAGAAGCAATCCTTTTTCCATTGTATGGTTTTGGCTTTTTTGTCAAAAATTAAGTGACCATAGGTGTGTGTTATGATCCAGCCATACCACTCCTAGGTATACATCCAAATGATTCCTCACCAGTCCACAAAGACATCTCCTCAACTATGTTCATAGCAGCTTTATTTATAATAGCTAGAAACTGGAAACAACCCAGATATCCGTCAACCGACAAATGGAGGGAAAAAAAGCTGTAGTACATTTACATAATGGAATTCTACTCAGCCATCAGAAACAAGGAAATCATTAAATTTACTGTCAAATGAATGGGACTAAAAAAGCTCATCCTGAGTGAGCAAACCCAGACCCAGAAAGAAGCACATGGCATTTATTCACTTATAACTGCATTTTAGCCATATAGTACAGGATATACTATCCTACAACCAACAGACTAAAAGGAACAGAAACATAGACTTTGTTACTTGTTAGTGTGACACTTTGCGCTAGTGGAGCTACCATGTAGGCCCCCAGTGCAAGAGGAAGCTCTTAGCCCTCATATGACTGATGAACTGAAGGGGGCTGATGTGTAGTGCACCCCACGCTGGAAAAATAGGATAGGTGGGAGAAGGGGTAGAGGATGGGAGGGTGAGAGTGTGGGCACAGGAGGGGTGGAGGGAGGGACTGTAATAGAGATGTAAATTAAAGTAATAAATAAACATTAAAAAAGTAACACTTAACTGTAGCAAGTTTGTATACCAATTTGACAAAAGTTGAGGTTAATGACTTCAAAGCATGGATGGTTTCCTTGAGGCTTCTGTGTATGGACAATGCTCTAACTGGGATCCCTGGGGTGATGATAGATGGCAGCAGCTGTGTTACTGTAAATTTTCCTTTAGACATATAAGCCAAGTTCAGGCAATATTTCTTTCCTCACCTCCTATGGGATTATTTTTTTCTCAGATGTTCTCAGTGGCCAAATCAGATATGATTGTTATTGTTGTTGTTTTTAATTTTCACAAAGTATTTTTTCTTTATTTCTATTTCTTTTAGTGGATTTCTCCTTAGCTTTTTTTATGTTTACTTATTACTTCAGGTCACATCTCTATCATAGTACCCTCTTTCCAACCTTCCCAGTTTCGCTCTCCAACCCTCTACCCCCTATCCATTTCAACCCACTCCTCTGGAGTGGAGTGTCCCTACATCTCAATCCCCTGCCCCATTTCAGCAGTCATATGAGGGCCAAGGGCCTCCTCATACACTAGGGGCCTACAAGGCAGCACCACTAGGGCAAAGTGTCTCATTGACAGGGAGAAAAGGTCTATGTTCATGTTCCCTTTGGTGCATTGGTTGTAGTATAGTTATCCTGTACTATATGGCTAAAATCCGATTATAAGTGAATAGATGCCATGTGCATTCTTCTGAGTCAGGGTTAGCTCACTCAGGATGAGCTTCTCTAGTTCCATCCATTTGGCTGCAAATTGCAGGATTTTGTTGTTTCTGATGGATGAGTAATATTCCATTATGTAGATGTACCACATTTTTTTTATCCATTCCTCAGTTGAGGGACATCTGGGTTGTTTCCAGTTTCTAGCTATTACAAATAAGGATGCTATGAACATAGATGAGGAAACGTCCTTGTGGTTTGGTGAGAAATCTTTTGGATGTATCCCCAGAAGTAGTACGCCTTGTTCTTGAGGTAGAGCTATTCCAAGTTTTCTAAGATATCTCCAGACTGATTTCCATAGTGGTTGTACAAATTTGCACTCCCACCAGCAATGGATGAGTGCCCCCCTTTCTTTGCAACCTCACTGTCATGTGCTGTCCTTTGAGTTTTTGAGCTTAGCCATTCTCACAGGAGTGATATGGAATCTCAGAGTCATCTTGAATTGCATTTCTCTGATGAAGGATGCCAAGCATTTCTTCAAGTGTCTCTCAGCCATTAGGGATTCCTCCTTTGTGAATTCTCTGTTTAGCTTTGTTCCACATTTTTTTGATTGGATTATTTGGTTTCTTGGCAATTAATTTCTTGAGTTCTTTGTAAATTTTGGATATTAGCCCTCTGTCAGATGTGAGGTTGGTGAATATCTTTTCCCAATCTATAGGTTGCCATTTTGTTCACAATTGGTTGATGATTTCATTTTCATGCACTTATAATATCACACCTTATTCATATGTATTCACACCATGGTTTTCTGCTGTGTCCACTCTCCATCTGTTCCCTTCTTACCCTCCAGGTCTTATACCTGCCACTGCCTTCTAAAACCTTCAGGTTTTAGAAGACGTTTCTGACTATTTCCTCATTCAAGGCATGCCACTAGTGCATATCCAAGACTGCCCTGGTGGATTATCACTACTCTCCCTTTGCCTATCTTCCTATTCTCTGTCCTCTTTTCTTCCCCTCACCCCCTTTTTGTCCTGGATGTAGATGTGTAGTTGAAATAAGAACAGGTCAAGTAGGGAGTTAATACCCCTAGGACCAAGGCTGATAGACAAAGATCATATAGATAAATTTACCAGGTTTTCATTCCTTTGCTGTGACCACTCCATCCTGTTTTCTTCACTGTTTATAAGACACCCCAGAGGGACTGGGCTGTTATGGCCAACAGTGATCACAGAACTGAGAAGACATGCTTACTTTATTTATTTTCTTTTATCTCTAACTTTCCTTCTTACCTGCTTTTCTTTGGCCCAGTTACATAAGTCATTGACTCCATGAAAACTCCAACCAAGACAGCACATTGTTCTGAGAATTAAAAAAAAAAAAAAAGTAATGTGAAATCACTACTAATTGTTAAATTGAGAGAAAAGTATCATTTAATATCTACTTCTTGATTTCATAATGGAAAATGTAATTAAAGATGACAATGATCTGGGCCTTATGCAATGTTCTTTATATGTTGAATGAGAACAAAAGAATGTAGTATTTAAATATGTCAGTATTAGAACTGTATTGTACTTTTTCTTCAAGTAATGTCATATAATCACTTATATGTTACTAAAATTTTATTTTCTGCACTTAATATTTCCACCAATATTTTATTACATTCTGACTTGGTCTTAATATAATGTAAATCTTCAAAAACTGAAGTCTGTAATTTGTGAATATTTAGTCCAATGTCACAAAATGAAGGACATTTAAGCATTTCTAGAAGATGAATCAGAAACAGTATCACCCATGTGTTCCACCCCTTGCTCTCCTGATCCAGGCTCCTTATGTGTTAGCATATTAACCATATGCAATATCCTCCACAATTAAAGGAAGCATTAGCTTCCTGATGTGTTCATATATTAACCATGTATCATACTCTCTGATTCAATAAAGTATTAGCTGAAGCCAAGATGACATTAATAAAGCAGTATTATCAGGATAAGAAGCAGACACAAGCAATTACCTTTAATTTCAGGAACACCTTCACATGACTACAGGTGAAAGCTGTTGAAATATTATTCCATGAAGAATGATTCTTTGGACCAGAAGTCAGACTTCTGGGGGTGTAAAAGCTTTCTGACCATAGAAAAGAATATCATTTTAATTTCCTTGAGATATTTGTTTTCTGTTGGGACTCTAGCCTCTTAGTTTAAAGGAGACCATCAATTTCATTCAAAACACTAAAAATATCATAGGGTAACTTCCAGGTTTCTTGTTCGGGTACTCAGTTGGAAGCAGTACTATCAACAATATGTAGAATATTGATCTTGAGAGAAAACTTTGCTCTTGCTCTCAGTTTTCACATTTTGGAGATGTTCTGACTTTGAAGATAGCCAGCCCAGAAAGAGTCATGTGGCTATTTGATAAAAAGTCTAGTGATAGAGCATTTATATCCATCCTATTCCAACACTGTATGACATGGGTAGAATATTGTTGCT
The DNA here is from genome assembly GCA_907164525.1 of Lophiomys imhausi. Classification (NCBI taxonomy): domain Eukaryota; kingdom Metazoa; phylum Chordata; class Mammalia; order Rodentia; family Muridae; genus Lophiomys; species Lophiomys imhausi. The sequence goes on along the minus strand of CAJQZJ010032178.1, from coordinate 7,879,150 downwards.
GTAGATTCCTAGTAGGATCATTTTGTATGTCATATGTCATCATACCAAAGGCTCTGGAGACAATTGAGTTAAAATAACTGGATTGTAGTCAGGTAGATCATGTTCCCCTTCTGAAATAAGAATTTCCCAAACCAAATCCAATTTGCTCTTGTGAGACAGAGCTCAAGGTTTTCTACTTTCTCTTCTATAAACCATGAGAGCAGTTAAAAGTGTTCCACCCCTGACTGTTTTCCCATACTTGGAAGGATGTTACTAAAAACACAGATTTCACAGCCATCATTTCGGTCCTCATTTCTTAGATTTCTTTTACATATAGTTAATATTGTGGGGATGGCAATCCTAATTGTGCATTTTGAAAAAGCTTAAAATTATGTAGTTTTCATTATTAAAATTGAGCTTTATGTACATGATGAGCAAAATGTTTCTTAAAACCCCTCTTTAAACAAAACCATCAAGGTGGATTAGCTCACTGGGAAACCTGTTCAAGTAGCAAGTAAGACATGCACTTGAATAGTACGGTTGTAGATTCAAATGCAGGGCATGGTGTTCATGGTCTGTGAGTTCCCATCAAATTATGTAATAATTGCACATTCTCCTCTAGCTTCAAAGATGCACACATGTTTCTTAGAGTTAACAAACGTGTTACATCACTGACACTGTTTCCTTGGAAATCAGGAAGATGAATTGTTTATTGACAAAGTGTTGAGTAATGTCTGAAACAATTAGAAGTGCAGAAAAAGAATCTTTTTAAGAACAATATGTGCAGCTGGGAAAATGACTCATTTGCCATATGAACATGATTGATCAGAGCTGCCATAGTTTTCCTAGAAGGCCAAAATTAGGTCCCATGTATGTTATGCTTCCTCAGACTGAGACACATTGTTCTTCATGGAACACTCTAATATTTATTAATGACTGCAATGCAGACTAATATTCCTGCATATCTGTATACTATATTATCATATAATAAAATAGTAGAGGTATTGAAGGAAGTAATAGTGCAAAGATATTTTTAAATACCCGTACCCCAGAAAAAAATAGCTTGGATGAGAACATGTTATCTTGAAATTAATCATGAAAGCAAACTCATAGTATTTGCACAAAATTGGGTCTTTCATGATCTCATCCAATATCATCGTAACCTATCATTTTTTTTACAAGATTTACTATGACCACCACCCCTCAAAAGTACCCTTCCATTAAGTAACTTAAAATCAAAAAGTGGTCATTGTTTTGTTGTTGTCTATAATAGAAACAAAAGGATAGTTTTCCCTCCACTAACTCATTTTTTTGGCAAGTATGAAAACATAAAAACTGTTTTCTGAATTCCTATATACAGAAGCATATTTCTAACATGGATTTTATGTAAGCATGTCATAGAAATTTCAGGATTTTATTTCCACACTCTAATTTCTGATGTTCTGAAAAAAGCATCATTTACTCACTGCCATTGCGGGCCTTTCCTATCACAAAGTGAAAATTAAAGTACTGTCTGTAGGGTGCCATTTACACATAGTCAGAATACAAATGGGGAAATGTAGAACTATTACAAAGCTGAAAAGAGGAAATAATGTCTTTGTTGTAATGGCTTTTTGATTGCCATTTGCAATATCCTTGCTTTACATTTTCCTTCTAATGTAAGTGGTACTTTCTCAATGGGACACACACATAACTGTGAGCAATAACAGTAATGTTGTATCCAATAATTGCCTGATGCAAGCTCCCTGACTAGCTGAATTGAATTTTGGTTTCTAATATGACTAATGTATGCTAATATGATTTAAATTGCAGAGAACTGAAAAATACTTGATTTTATTACACTGGAAAAACCATTGGTCTTAATTTCACAGAATGTGTTATTCTCATACTAAAAAAGAAACCTATACCTCAGGTCTCTGCATGCAGAATAGGTTTTGTTTAAGAGGTAACTATTTAAATATAGGATTTTAAGTTGTTATTTTAAAACATATTTCCTGTATCCATAGAACATAATTGCTCACATTTTGCTGATTTAGTTTTTCAACTGAGGAGTTGGGAACTTAATTCTATTTAGAGAAGCAGTTGCCTTATTTCATTATATCCATGACTGTGGTTTTCCATCTTTAAATTTTAACTTTCAAAAGAATCAATGCTTATTAAATATTTATTTAAACGTTATCCTCTTTATCCTCTAAAGGAAATCCCCTGAGTCACATCAGTAGGGAAAAGACCTTGTTCTTCATCAGCCTCCAGATCAACTTCAGAGTCCACTGAGAGCATGACCTATGATCTGATGATCTTGTTCACAAAAGTTTTACCTATATAGATAAATCTTTCAGGCTCCTATTTAGAGACAAATGCCCTTACTCACCTTGCATAGACTGAGAAAGGTGGTCATCAATCTTCCTAACATAACCATAGAGTATTCTTTGCTAAGTTTCCACCTAGTCAATAAAATAGTCTCTTTCTGGAAGTTGTATGTTGAGGTCCCTTAGGTTGCTCAATGTTAACAAAATAAGAAAGAGCACTTCCTTCATATACCAGTAAATACACATAGCCTCAGAACTCCTATGAAAGGCTGGTTTTTGTTTGTTTGTTTGTTTGTTTGTTTGTTTGTTTGTTTTATCACTCTTGAGAACACTCTTAGATATATCCAAGTAATGATTTACAAAATCTATCTAGTTTTGTTGTGGATATTATTGTTCTCTGTATCAACACTTGTCTTTCCCTCTTTGTACCAGCTCCATTTTTGGAAATCCATTTCAAGCATTGTGTTTTGGGTAGGATGAACTCTTATAAAAAATCTTAGTGGTTCTCAATATGATCCAGTCATGCAGTGCATTTTGCTCCTACTGACATAACATCACACTACAGCTTTTTTAAAAACATTTATTTATTACTTCATTATACCTCCATTGCCACCCCTCCCCCCCCCCCTCCCGGCCCCTCCCTCCCACCCTCTACCCTCTCTCCCATCCATCCCATGCCTCCCATGTGGGGTGTCTCCGTGTATCAGCCCCTCTCAGTTCATTAGTCACATAAAGTGTAAGAGCTTCCTCTTGTACAAGAGGCATACATGGCAGTTCCACTAACTGCCCACTAACAGGTAACCAAGTCCATGTTCTTGGTCTTTTGGGTTTATTGATTGTAGGATGGTTATCCTGTACAATACGGCTAAAATCCAGTTATAAGTGAATATATGCTATGTGTATCTTTCTGAGTCTGAGTTAGCTCACTCATGATGAACTTTTCTAGTTCCATCCATTTGGTTTTAAATCACAAGATTTCCTTGTTTCTGATGGCTGAGTCTTGAGGTAGAACTATTCCAAGTTTTCTAAGATATTGCCACACTGATTTCCATAAGGATTGTACAAGTTTTCACTCCCACCAGCAATATGGGAGTGTTCCCCTTTCTCCACATCCTCGCCACATATGCTCTCTTTTGAGTTTTTGATCTTAGCCATTCTGAAATGAGTGAAATAGAATCTCAGAATTGTCTTCAGTTACATTTCTCTGTCACAACAGCTTTAAATAACTGGTAGAAATGTGGCTACATGGTCCACTTCAGGACACTGACGTGAAAAGAAATGTTTCCTTAATTTTTTTTAAGTGTGCCTCCTTCATCTCTGCAATAAAGCAAAATACATGCTCTCCTTTCTTAAAGGCAGATTTAATGGTATCTGCACTCCTGGTAGGAGGGGGATAGACACTCTGCAAATTATGGCTGTGAAACGGGGGTCTGAATTAGAGAAAAGAATCCCTTGATAGAGATGCACATTGTATCAGGCACAGCACTGCACTGTTGTGCTATATTAATATGTACGTACACCTATTTTTACATAAATTAATCATGTATTTATGGTTCTGCATATCTATATCAATTGCAGTTTCATATAAGGTAAAGAGAAAAGATTGTTCTGGAAATATTAGTCAAATATTTCCTGGTTTCCAGAAACAATTGAATTGATTGATAAAAAGAACTACCTTCACATTTGGGGAAAACAAATAAATGTTTAAAATCTATGATTTCTTAACAATTATTCTCCAAATGCTATTAGTACTCTAATTTCTCTTCACTAGAGAATGTGTTTGTTCTTCTAACTTCACAATCCTCAAAATAATTAATAATTATAATTGCATTCTTTAAAGGACAAACTGAACCCTCTAAACAAATCCATCTCAAATCACTGGATGTGCTAAAGACCTTTATATGATTAGATGTGAAAAACAACCAATTAAATCATTATTCATTAGTACTAATGAGCATGTTATTCAGGATTGTTTCTCCAGTGAAAAACAGGAAAAAAAAAACAAGAGACTGATCTGTGAGAAAGTGTTACTACATGAATAAAATCATAATCCTCAGTATTATTGAAGCTTGTGAATGTGGAACCCAGGGAAGACAGCTTCTTAACAATGTCAGTGACCACAGTACCTCCATCAAAACCAGTTTACACACTCCTTCATTTGTATGGGAAAAAGAACCATTGAAATTTATGTCATAATTTCTCTAAGATGCCACGTTCTTCGTTACACAGTCTATATTTCTTCTATATATCTTCTTGTTTCCATTAGGAAATAATAATAATGCTGCACAAAACAAGGACTGTTCAATTTGATGATGAACTTGCAAAGAGAATTCATGTTACTGTTCTCAGTTTATATAGCACCAGTGTGGTATTATTTATTCATATTTTATATAGTAAATATCTGTTCTGATACAGACAGTGTGTGGGGGGGGGTGTTTTGCCTTGGCAAATGTAATTGCAACAAAAGTTTTTAGTTATTGATTGCACTAAGTATAATAGGAAACCTGGTCCTTCAGGAGAATACTCAAATCTTTCTAGAAATCTCAACTTTGTCTTGATGAAGAAAATATCTACAACAGTCGTGTTTTAGTTACATAAAAAGAGACAAGCAGTTACAGCTCTCCATATGGTTGAGAATATTCCTTTATTAAGTATGTGAATGGCAATCAACAAATACCTCACATGACTCACAAGATCAAACTGGTTTTAGAGTGTCATACCTGAGAATCATAGTAAGATTTGCTGGATAAGATCTATGTTCATGTTTTCATGAAATTTGGTAGCTGGAAGTTCATCACATCTTTCAATATTTCCCTACCCTACATTTCTGTAGCTCTATTTCAGAATCAAATTTAAAATGTATTCCATCCTGTGCTGCTCACATAAAAATCAATTCTCAGACTTCAGAGAATCCAGGAAACTGAATAGTACCTGTTAGATACATTTTTTTCCTAGATAATTGCAACAGCTCAGCTATAAATAAGGTTTGTCCTTTTTCTAATCTGATAAGACAACAATGAGCTTTTTTATGGAGCTTGATGGAATTGTAGATCACTTTGCTTTTCATTTTTGTTCTTTTTAAATCATGAGTATTTACACACTCTCATATCAAGATCCTACACACACTAATGTTCTGCATTTCCACAGTATTCCAGAAAAGTTTCACATCCGTGCTAACTCACAGTCTCATTGAACTCTCACTCCATTTACTGTGGGGTATTGCCATATTTGTATTTGCTCATGAATTTCATAAGGTGCAATGCTTATTTTAAAATCGATCCCGACTTGACATTTTGTTAACCTCTTGTTTTCCCAATATACAGGACCATATTTTTTTCTGTGGTAAAATTGTCCTCATATATCTGAACCCTGGACATGATAATCCCATTTGAAGTACTTGAAGGAAAACCTGAGAGACTCACGATGTTTATAAATACTACTGAAGTTAAATTTCATCATTTGCATAGCTAAGTGTTATGTAAGTATAATAGTAATATGTAGAGTAGCCACTCATCTTACATTATTTATGTAAGGATTACAAAAGTGATAGCTTATGTATTTATAGACATAGTATCTCTTTAAATCCTCATACTGTTAAGCTTCAGTCTACCAGTAAATAGAATAGCAGACTAATTCCCATTAATTTGACTATTCTTGATACTTTAACTTTTAGATCATTTGGCAGCCATGATTTCCAAAGCTGTTTTGTTTTATTAAAAATTAAAACAGCTTTGTGAGATAAATTTAAGCTGAGACTACTAATTATAAATTAGATATGATTTTGTTAAATATTACAATATAGCTGAATACTCATGATAAAAATTTCAAACAATTATGATTTTCTTAACTTTCTCAAGTAAGTGAATCTAATATTATCATAATTTTATGTAACATATAAACATTTTATACAGTGAAAGAACTCTAAAAATATGTATATAGTTATATATATGTAATATGTAAATCTGTGTTTATTACATGAACATTAAATAAAAAACAAGCTATTGGTTTTCTATTCAGACATTTTTGAATATATAATGATTCTAAGACATTGGAAAATAGATCACTAAATAATCATATTTGGAAATATAATCCAGGAGTCACAAAATGCCTAAATGCAGAGTATCTTTGTTTCTTTTTTTGTTTTTCCAGTAGACAGTCATGTTATTGAACTTATCTACATTACTAATTCTTATCAGACATGCTTTGGTATCCATATTTGTGATATATTATTTTTCACAGAGTTATAAAAACATGAAATTGCTACCAGCCAATGTAGATTTCTTATTCTAACTTTAAACTCCATGCAACAACCTTTGAAAATTTTTCTACCAAATTTTGATTCTTAATCAAGAAAAGATAAAATTTAAATATCTTCTTATTAAAGATGAGAGAAGCCTATGAAGTGTTTGTGAATATGTAGCTGCCTACTTACTCTCAGTGCCTGTATAGAGCCAGAAAGATCAAGTCTGTTTTGAGGTAACCTCCACTCTCCTGATTGGATTTCAGGTCTGCTCCACAATAAATAACCCATGTCTGATCTTCAATCCTGCTCCAAAATCTATGGCTGAAAGCCTATAGGTCATACAGGTGAAACTGCAAATTAATTAATTAATGTAGTTATTAGTAAGTATAAACTGTAATATTAGGCCAGTAGAATAGCCGGTGGCTTGGCAGAGGAGCAGGCGGCCTGGCCTGAGTGCCTTAACCGGTTGCCTAACTTATCCTGGAGAAAGAGCCCAGGGACCAAAGGTGGCCTACACAACCTATAACCTAAACTCTGTTAATTAATATAAGTTGTTATATTAGGCCAGTAGAATTACCGGCAGCTTGGCGGGAGATTCGCCTGGGCTCAAGGGGAGTCTGGGAATCCAACATCCCAGGACTGCTTGGACTGAGGGCCTATAAGCTGCCGCAGTCTTTTCCCCAATAATTAAACACACCAAGAACTTTTAATATTTTAACGCTTAGCCCTTAGCTGGGCAGACTCTCAATTAGCTACTCTAAGTTAACCCCAAACCAACATGTGCCTGTGAGTACCTTCCAGACTTCTCCAGATGTCTGTCTCCTGTGTCTCTGGGCAGAAAAAGGGAGAGAGTCTCTGTGTGTGCGGAATTCCTGCTGATCAGAGGAAGTCCCGCCTTCCTATACTCTTTCTGCCCAGCTAATTGGCCAAAAGCGACTTTTATTAACCAATCAAGAGAATGCCTCAAAAGGGGCGGTAACCAGATCTCAGCATTGAATTCAATGTATCAGAAACAATATTAGACCTTCCCACAACATACAGGTGAAACTGCCATTGCTTTCCTCTATGGATATTATCTCAAACTGCCTTCCAAATATTCATGTTTGTACTTGTAGATTAGTATTGCAATTAACTTTGATCATAGAAGCTTTCTTTTTGAGTGGACAACAGTCGTTGCCCACACTGGTAAACAAGCTGAGTGGTGAGAATATGTGACTCAGAGTGAACATTCCTGAATAGAGCAATTGCATTAAAAACCACTCCCCTACCACATCTCAAGTGAGGGAGCAGAAAGAATACGAGAACAAGACAATGGGGAACACTGCAATAAAATACTGTCTTCTGGACAAAACATGGTTGTTGTACTGTAATGCCCAGTTCATGAAACCACAAGAAAAGCCAGGAAGACTACAACTCGATGCAAAAGCAAAAGGATCTTTAATTGAGGGTTCAAGCCAAGGCAAAGTCCATCACATGTTCTCCTGGCAGGGAGTCTGTGAATGGCCCTAAAGTCTGAGGCTCTTAAGGGATAGTCAAGGGAGGGAATGAGCAAGCAGGGCAAGCAGAGTGGCATCATGCGGTTGGCTAAGTAGAGCTGACCTTCAGATAGATTGGTCCGGGCCCAGTGGCCAAACCATAATCAGACCAGAGGCACATCTGGTATTGTAAAATCCTGATAAGCTTGTTCCTGAGAGTGGAGGGGGTACTCCCAGTCATTCCCAGTCTCCTTGAGGTCAGGGTCTCTAGAAAGGGAAGCTGCTCAATGTCTCTAGAGAGAGGAGCTACATAGTTTTTGTTTTCAGGCTAACATTGTTATTTTACTTTTATGAGCTTGTTACAGCAGAGAGGGGTGGGTAAGAACTTGGACAAGCCAGGATAAGAGACTGGGGTTTTTGTTCTTTCAGTACTTACAGATTTAGTAGCTGTAGAGCTCTGGTTAACGGCATGAAACACAGACAACATCAAGCAATGCAACTTTTTTTTTTTTATAGCATAGATGTGGAAATGACTTTTGAGGTCTCCACCCTAGCTGAGGAACTATTTGGTAGTTGATGGCTCCTAGGAGAGGAAATATTATTTTTGGGAGTGGTTAAGCCACTGATAGGTTGCCTACATTCCAATGGATAGTCTTACCACAATATACACATGGAAAGCACTAATCAAAGTCAATGAGATATGAAAAAATTTAAAGAAAAGAATATGAAGTTTGAAGAGATTTTTTTTGTGGAGTCAGATAAATGTTTAAAAGTGAAGAGTTTGAAAATGGCATTTGTGCAAAATTATTTTGAAATATTTTAAAATGACTTTATTGTGACATTAATTTATGAATATAGTTTAAAAAAATTCCCTTTGAAGAATTCATACTGACAGCTAGGTTGAGTCATATACTTTTCTTCTCTTTGTGTCTCTGTCTTATTGTACCTGTTTCTTTTTCTCTATGTTTCTATTTAGTGTATATATGAGTTCATTTGGGTATGTATGTGAACAGGTGCAAATGTGCAACTATGTATTCAGGTCAGAAGTCGGCTTGGAATGTCTTTCAGGATTACTCTCCACCTTACTTTTTGACCCAGGTCATACAGTAGTCCTAGAGATCACTGATTGACTATCTTGCCAATGATCTCCAGGGATCTTCCTGTCTCCCTGCTAACCACTAGCACATGCAGTTAGAGACATATTTCCTTGTACCTAGCCTTAGTTTAAGTGAAGATGATATTTATGTGAGCATATCAAAATCTAACTAGTACAGAAATACACTTTTAAAGTATTTTGCTGTTATTTTTAAAGATTTAAATCTTAGTTTTGATTGCTGCATATTTGTAAATATTGATTAGTTACTATGTGATATTCTGAGTCATATATATATATAATAGGTAGTGAACAAATTAAGATAATTAGCACATCTATCATATTAAAGTCAAATTATGATAATTCGCACATCTACTTCTATTAAAGTTTTATCATTTGCTTCTGGTGAATACATGTAAAAGTATCTCTAGTAAATATATACATTATTGTTAATTCAGTTTATCCTGCTGTGTCATAGAATGGCAGAATTTATTCTTCCTATTAAATTACAGCTTTCTACTCATTATAAGTAACTATTGTTGTATTTCAAAATTATGGTTTAGGATATTTTCTTCATGTGAAAATTTGGTACATATGCCATTAAAGAAGCACAGATGTACTAATCTTGCAAACAATTTATATTATTTTAAGATAACTTTTCTTTGTAGTTATCCCTTAAGTATGATATACCTATTTATTAGGTTGTGATAAATTTATGCATTCATGTATTTTATTCATAAAAGAAACAATTTGGTATTGTTTTTCTGATGGGATGATGTCACGCATTCTAAATGTTAATTAACCTGCCCCCAGAAGCTTGCTTGCCTTACAACAAGTAATGCTGTGTTACCTTGTTTGTCTCTGATTCATTAAATAAACACTGAGGCCTGAGATTGGGCAAAGACAGTGGTAAGTGAGATAGTGTGCTAGGAGTTCTGAAGAAGAGAGGCTCATGGGTAGAAAAAGTCTCTAAGAGAAGAAGCAAAAGAAGCCTGTTGGAAGAAGAAGAAGCCTCCAGACGAAGTGAGAAGAAGCTAGTAGAAGAGGAAGAAGCCAGGAGGCGTGAGGAGGAAGATCCTGCCACATAGCCTGGAACATTGGCATAGCATGGAGAATAACAGCCCAGGGGACTTACATATATATGGGGTCACATTTGTGGAATAGAATGAGCTAGTTTAGATAGGCTATGATTGTTCAGGCAAAGGCTTGTTAAAAATCATCACCTGCAATTAAAATCCATACTTACAGCCTGTGAAGGCCCCGGTGAAAGGTGGTTTCCTAGCCAAAGAGCAGAGAACCGAACCTGAATACATTTCAATGGTGAGACTCCCTTAACAGAAGGTGCTGCTCTCCAGCAAAGACAGAGAGCCAAGGCTCTCCTTATGTACTAAAACATTAGCAGCCTTCTACATGAGCTAGGGAGCAAAATTAACTGCCTAGAATAAAAATGGAGGAATTCATAATGTCTCAATACATTTGAATTCCATTTGAGATTGTTTCTCTTGGTATTCATATGATTTTTATATTGCCAATTGTGGTTCTGTGTACCCTTTTTGAGTAAGATCAGAGTAGGACAGGTTTAGAAAAGGAGAGAGCTTATAGATGGAATGCTAAGTTACCTACAATGACAGTAAAGGAGGAAAGGGAAGGACTCTTCCGAATAGAAAATACAAAATTGATGGCAGCTGGAGCTCAGAGCTCCCTGACTGCTAGGTGATTGTCATGGATCTCTGAGACAGGGCCACCAATGAAATGCAGCCAAAACTAGATTCTAAGGAATGATGAACAGCTTTAATTGCAGCACGCAATGGCACAGCTAAACTAAGACTTTTAAAATGTTCTTGTTTCTTTGCTTGATTTTTGTTTACCTGTCTCTGATTTTCCCTATATTGGGAGGTAGAAAGGATATTTTTGTGGTTTGACATTGCTAAAACATGAGATTTTGAGGCATTTTGGACAGATTTGGAATTGTCATTACAATTCAGAGTTGCGCTCTGGGTTAAAGAGTTAGTATTATCTGGGATTTCAGTGAAATATTTGAGCAGGGAGGTAATCACACATGCCCTTAATCCCATCACACTGGGGAAAAAACAGGCAGATCTCTGAATTCTAGCCTACACCAACAATAAAGTCAGAATGGGGACTCCTGCTGATAAGATAAGGCTACTTGTTAAGGACAATTAGAATTCAAAATGACATATTTTTTCTTTGAAGCTACTATGTAAGTTTTTGCTTAGTAATAAATAATAATGCCCTTACTGATCTAATAGATGAACATTAATCTTAAATTTATATAAAGAGAAAGGGGTGACAAGCCAGTCTCCTTAGGTGTGGGCCTCCCACGGGAGAACTGGTTTCAAGAGGCATTTTGCCTTCAAAAGAGATATGTTAGTGGCTGGTTGTGCTGGTGCATGCTTTTAATCCCAGCACTTGGGAGGCAGAGGTAACCAGCTCTCTGTGAGTTCAAGGCCAGCCTGTGTACAAAGTGAGTCCAGGACAAGGATACACAGAGAAATCCTGTCTCTAAAAACCTTAACAAAATTGAGAGATATTGCCATACTGACCTCCATAGTGGTTGCACAAGCCTGCACTCCCACCAGCCATGGAGGAGTGTTCCCCTTACTCCACACCCTCGCCAGCATGTGCTGTCATTTGAGCTTTTGTTCTTAGCCATTCTGACAGGTGTGAGATGGAATCTCAGAGTCATATTGAGTTGCATTTCTCTGATGATTAAGGATGTTGAGCATTTCTTCAAGTGTCCTCAGCCATTAGGGATTTGTCCTTTGGGAATTCTCTATTTAGCTCCGTCCCCCATTTTTTGATTGGATTATTTGGTTTCTTGGCATTTAATTTCTTGAGTTCTTTGTAGATTTTGGATATTATCCCTCTATCAGATGTGGGGTTAGTGAAGATTTTCTCCCAGTCTGTAGGCTGCCGTTTTGTTCGAATGACAGTGTCTTTTGCCTTACAGAAGCTTTTCAGTTTCATGAGGTCCCACTTATTGATTGTTGATCTCAAGTCCTGAGCTGTTGGTGTTCTGTTCAGGAAGTTATCGCCTGTGCCAATTAGTTCGAGGGTTTCTCCCACTTTTTCTTCTAGTAGATTTAGTGTGACAGATTTAGTGTTCAGGAAGTTGTCACCTGTGGTATGTCATATCTTAGTTTTGGAAGCTGCAGGCCCTGCACTTCCTATATAATCAGACATATTTATCCCTTTCAGGTCTCTGGGGTGGTTGAAGAATAGATAGCTAGAGTGTCATAATTAAATTTTGAGTTGTTTAGGAATCAAGAAGGTGCCCTGGATCTAAGAAGATATTTCTAAAATTGTGATGCAAGTTAGTATGAAAACTGAGTTAGATATAGAACTTTAAACTCATGGAGATGGTTAGATAGTAGAACATTAAAGTCAGGTGCCAAATACATATGGACTGGACAATGGGAATGTATACTAAGCCATATAACTCTTATAATTGTGGCCTAATTACATCTGTTGTTGTGAATTGTATTTGTTATTACAAGAGAAAGAGCCATTTATTGAACTGAAAGGGGAAGCTGTTGGGGAGAAAAAGATATATTTTAAACTTAAAAAAAAAAAGGATGGGGATGGGTGGGTTGAGGCGGAAGAGGGTGGGAGGATGGGACTGGAGGGGGGAGTATGGAGGGGATTGCAATTGAGATGTAACTTGAAGAAAAAAATTAATTAATTAATTAATTTTAAAAAAGAGAAAAAAATTAAGAGAGATGTTAGTCAATGTAAGGACCCAGAGTTAGGCTGGGGAGGAACATGCAAGCTGCATGCCTCCCACTGCCAACAGTTAAGTAAAGATAACAAAAATTAGCATATTATGCTACTGTAAATGAATATCCTTAATAATGGGGCTCCCATGGGAGAATTGGAACTCAGACTATTTATTACAAAATGTTTTAATTAATATTATTGTTTAATAAAGGTGATTCAATTAATTAAATTCGTACTTTTATCCCAAAACTTGGGAGACAAGGAAAAGACAGGTTCCTTGTGTGTTCAAGGTCAATCTAACCTACAGAGGTCTACAGAGAAAATCAAGACAGCCGAAGTTACAAAGAGAAACCCTGTCTCAATAAAGATAGATATATTCCCATAAAAATTAAATCTCCAAGGAAAGAAGAGGAAAAATATATAAATGCATACATTTGATCCCAAAAGGTGGGAGACAAAGGCAGAGTCAGATCAGTTTCTTGTGAGTTTGAGGCCAACCTAATGTATAAAGTCCAGAACTACACAGAAAAAAAAAAAAAAACCTGTCTCAATAAATTAATAGATTTATGTCAACTATAGAGAAAAATACTTATACTCCATATAGTTTTATGCTGAATTTTAACTTAAAATTGATTATATATAGCTATATATATATATGTAATAATAGTTACAGAAAATAAAAAAGTCTTTGTCCAAACTGATAGAAATCAGATTTGACTGGAAAAGGCCTACAGACTTTAGCTACAAACAAAAGAATAGGTAAAGTATATACTTATATTTTCTGATTCCACTACAAAATTCTATAGCAATATGTCAAGAAGACTTGAAAAGAAATAAGAAAGAGAATGAGGGCATATAATATAGGAATGATAAGGTATAAGAGTAGATTATTGAATCTGCTCTGAAACTTAAAGCTATTGTTATTCTCTAAATAAGGTTATCTTTTGACATATTGCTATAGAATTTTGTAGCAATGTAGAAACAGCTCAACATGGTAAAACGTACACACACACACACACACACACACACACACACACAGCCAATAAAAATCTTGTTGGGTACATAAAAGCCACATGACTTATTATCACATGCCATCTTTTCATATAGCAGGATAGAGACTTACAAATGTCTTTTGTTCAAGGAGCAGAAAATCTTCTTTAATTTATTTGTACATCCTGCACATCCTAGGCATTTTTATAATTACAGGACTATATGTTACTCGTGAAAAATTATATATTTTCAGAACAAAGGGACCTGACACCAAAGAAGACAAGACAAGCCCAGATGATCCAGCCTCACAGACTGCCTCATTCGTTATTTCCTCCAAAATCTGCGTCCAGAACAACTTCAAAATGGCTTGCTAAGATGGTCCAGCCTCAAAACTGTGCCAGCCAGGACTTCAGTATAGCCCTCAATTTTTCCAGTCAAAGTTCAGCTTTGGACTACAAACTGCTCCAGACAATAAAATTACTGAGCACATGAGAGACTGGACAACAAATGTTATTATTAACTTGCTTAATCATTTTTCCATTTTATTTGGGCCCCAAAACAGGTTTCCAGTCTCCCAATTCAGTATAAAGCAATTTTAAGAGAGAAAAACCCCATTCCCAAAAGGTGGGATGGGTGATTTTGCGGTCACTTGATGGCTATCATTGTTGTTTAGGGGGATTGGTTACAAGTTGTTAAATGGTATTTTTAAGCAAGGTATAGGAAGTTAAACTCACAGATTTTTCTCTTTCTTTTTTTTTCTCTATCCTTTTTTCTCTTCCATAAGGGGGAGAAGACTTGAAAAGAAATAAGAAAGAGAATGAGGGTATATAATATAGGAATGATAAGGTATAAGGGTAGATTATTGAATCTTCTCTGAAACTTAAAGCTATTGTTATTCTCTAAATAAGGTTATCTTTTGACATATTGCTATAGAATTTTGTATACTGACACAAAAATAAGGTTAATTTTTGATTCATTGGTATAGAATTTTATATTCTGACATACATATATGACATTTCAACTCATAAGGTATTGTGCCTATACAACTCATTTAAAAGTACAGGTTTACTTTCAATCCCTTTATGGGTTGCTATTGCTATCTATTTAGGAGTCTGAGTAATACGGGTTGATGGGTATCCAGTCAAGTTCCTGGTCATGTCAAACACTAGTCTTGATTTATTACAAAATAGGCTTATTATGTTAAACAGATAGTAAATGGTTAAAAATATACAGTTTGCTTGTTCAAACATAGATAGATGATAGATAGATAGATAGATTTATAAATAAATGAATAGATGTGTTCAAAACCCTCAGATGCATACAGAAAATGGCATATAAAGATGTGTTTATTATTTTAAGAATTGTTTGACTTCAGACAGTCAGCTCCTGACAGCTCCCATTTGACTTGGAAGGAGACAATGAGCATCAAAAACTCCATCAGGAGATAATTCCTACTGGACAAAAATGCTCCTGCTCTCTCAACAGACTATATACAGTCCAAAGGTGGACCAGAACTTAAATGCAAGTAAGTTGATGGCCTGATTCTGCAGAGAAAGAGTGGGAAAATCCTTTTTATTTCCTGCTACATAATTTAGTCTATGAGATATACTTGGCCAGAAGGTTGAAGATGATGCTCCAATGGTATCAAGAGATATTTGGTACTGTCTAGGAAGCAAACTGTCATTTTTCCATTCCCTACTCATTCAAATAATAACTTTATCCTTTCTTATGTCTTTGATGGAGTTGACGACATAACATATATAAAATTTCATTTGAACTTGAATTGTTTAGGATTTAAAAGGATATTTTCAAATCTAAATAAAATCTTGAGGTTTACACACCAAGATAGATTGTTTTTTTCTTCAAGATTGCCTGATACAAATAGGCTATGTGTGCAACTTTTATATATAATTTTCTTGATTGTTTAATATTTGTTCTTACTGTTTTTAGTATATGAGTTAAATAAATTAGCCCTTTTATTAGACAAAAGGGGGGAATTGATGAGTTGATTCTATGCATTCTAAATGTTAGTTAATCTGGTCCCAGAAGCTTACTTGCTGTAAGTCAAGTAATGCTGTGTTACCTTGCTTGTCTCTGATTGGTTAAATAAATGCTGAGGCCTGAGATTGGGCAAAGAGAGAAGTAGGCATGACTAAGGTGCTTGGACTTCTGAGGCAGAGAGGTTCATGGGTAGAAGAAGCCTCTGAGAGAAGAAGTAGAAAAAGAAACCTCCAGTGACAGAAGAAGAAAAGAAGAAACCTCCAGAAGAAGTAGAAGAAGCCTCCAGAGAAGAAGCCACTCCTCTGAAGAAGTAGAAGAAGCCTTCAGAGGGAAAGAAGAAGTCAGGAGATAGAAGAAGAAGGATACATGCCATGGGTTAGAGAAAAGAGCCTCATTCCACATGGCCTGGAACTTCAGCATAGCATGGAGAATAACAGCCTAGGGGAGATATGTATAAATGGGGTCATATTTGAGGAAATGAATTAAGGGCTAGCTTAGATGGGTTAAGATTGTACAATCCAGGCCAAGGCTTGCTAAAACCCATGTGGTCTCTGTGTCCTCATTTATAATGGCAGATTAAGGATTCACACTGCCATCCAATTAACTATAATTTAAATACTAAGTAATAATTTAATTAATTAATTCTATATTTTTCAATATTGTAAATGTATGTTGTGATAAATTCAGAAATTGCAGGAATTAAAATGCCAGGCTTGGTGTTTCATGCCTTCCAGCACTTGGAAGGTAGAAGTAGTAAGATCTAAATTTGAAGGTAAGTATCTGTTCCATAGGCATTTGCAACCAGTATGATATGTAAGATTTTCTTAGGCAAGATTTAGAAAGTTATTGTGGGGGACTGCCTTTATAAATCTCATTTGGTGGTGCAGGCTTGTGCAACCACTATGGAGGTCAGTCTGGCAATACCTTAGAAAATTTGGAATAGCTGTGCCTCAGGATCCAGCCTTACAACTTCTGGGTATACATCCAAATGATTCTTCACCAAATAACAAGGAAGTCTCCTCATCTATGTTCATAGCAGCCTTATTTGTAATAGCTAGAAACTGAAAACAACCCACATGTCCCTCAATTGAAGAATGGATTAAAAATCTGTGGTACATCTACACATGGCATCTATTCACTTAAGGTCTGATTTTAGCTATATAGTACAGGATATCTATACTACAACCAACACACCAAAGGGAACATGGAGATAGAATTTTCTTGTTTGTTTGTTTGTTTTCTCTCCCTGTCATTGAGACACTTTTTCCTGGTGGTACTGCCTTGTAGGCCTCCATTGTATGAGGAGGCTATTGGCCCTCATATGACTGCTGAACTGGGGCAGGGGAATGTTATGTACGGACACTCCACTCCAAAGGAGTGGGATGAAATGGTTAAGGGGTAGAGGGTGGGAGGGTGGGACTGGGAAGGGTGGAAAGAGGACACTATGATGGAGATGTAACCCGAAGCAATAAATAAATAAATTTTTAAAAACTGTGGTACATCTACACAATGGAATACTACTCAGCTATCAGAAACAATGAAATCATGCAATTTGCAGCCAAATGGATGGAACAGAGAAGCTCATCCTGAGTGAGCTAACCCAGACTCAGAAGGATGCACATGGTATCTATTCACTTATAGTCGGCTTTAAGCCATATAGTACAGGATAACTATACTACAATGAATGTACCAAAGGGAACATGAACATAGACTTTTTCCTGTAAGTGAGACACTTTGCCCTAGTGGTGCTGCCTTGTACACCCTGAATGTATGAGGAGGCTCTTGCCCCTCATATGACTGCTGAACTGGGTGAGGGGACTGTTATGTAGGGACACTCCACTCCAGAGGCCTGTGATAGAAGGGTTAGGGGGTAGAGAGTGAGAGGGCAGAACTGAAAGTGTTGGAAAGAGGACACTATAATGGAGATGTAATCTGAAGTAATAAATAAATATTTAAAAAAAATAAATAAAATAAATCTCATTTGGTTTTATTTTTAAAACGTTTTTATCAGTTATTTAGTATCTATAACTAATATGCCTGAATGTAGGTTATTGTGGCCATGTGAGGATTAACATTTAGTGGAGAGTCCAAATTTGGTGTATTGAATCAAAGTATCCCATCTAAAAGTGTTATCATGTGCTTCAGAAGATCTAGAGCAGACTCACTGCCATGTTACTCAACTGCATTGCACACAGTCTTATTCTTAATTACTTGTTTCATTCTTGATTAATTCTGCTACTACCCCCATACCAGTGCATCCTCTTGATGATACTTCCCAAGTTTTCGGGGTATCTCACCTTTTCACAATGGTAGTGCTTCAGGTCTAGAAAAGATTATGATTGAAAACAGCCTTACAAGAATTGCACTTCCCTTAGTAGTCACTTCTCATCCAGTGTCTACAAAGGAACAGCTTATTGAAGTTTTCATTAATTTTCTGTCACTCTGCATTCAAATACAACGGTAGATCCTAAGATTAAAATTATGAGACCTGTTCTTACTAAGCCAGAAGATCTCCTCTTGAATTTTTTCTGCTACTGGGTATAGAACAGTAGCCTTTTCATTCCATTTTCCTAACCTTTTAAATCCTTCTTTAGAGCCTCTGTTACAGACAGTTTCTGTTCCTGCAATGCTGTATCTCTTTATCTAGGACTACATGGTATTTTAGGATATGCAAACCTCAACTTCAGCATTTCTGGCTAAAACAGGAAAGCAAATACTCCCTGCTTGTGAGTCTTAAATCCACCAAATGGCTCCACAACATATCCACTCACCTGTATATCTTCATCTTATGTATTGCGTTCACATAATTTTTAATTATTTATTTATTTTCTCTATCCTCCAAACAGAACTGATCTGTCTCCTACATCATTTTAGGTTCAGCATCTAAAGCATGAATAAATTAACAAAGAAAACCAAGAAATACACATGACAGCAAATAATGCAAAACTCTTGCATTTTCTAGAACACTTAGAGTAGTGGAGATCAAATATAATGTGAGAGCAGAAATATTAGCATGAAAACTTAGAATAGTTAAGAAAAATAGTACCTCAGGCTTAAATAGCATATAGTAAAAGAAAGATTCTTGCTGTGACCATGATTTTCAGAATGTTAATCATATATTTGATTTGGGTGAATATGTTAGGTAAGAGTCACCCACTCATTTCTAAAGGAAAAAATTGAAGTAGGAGACCTGTAAAAACAATTAGAAACTACTGCTGTTCCTTATTACCTTAAGTCACAAAGTTTCTTTAAAGTTGTCCCACAGAGCAAAATGTGTATTTTCAAACACACACACAAAAGAAGTTTCAAAGCATCACCTTTTTCTTTTCTGATAGCAACTAAGTAGATTTAATTTCACTTAAAAAGTCTCAGGGGCACTACTAAGCTTAATAATAGTATTTAGGTTACAAAAGCATGGACTCAAGTTAGAGAATTCTTACAATACCGCACAGAAACCGCATGTCCATTAGCATTTCACCAGTAAATGAAGAATTCTCAGCAGCTGAAAAGGCACACTGCATGTAGATGTTAATCTACATGAATTTGGTCATCTTGTCAGTATAATCAAGAGGGCTCAGAACCAGGACATTATCTGAATAAGTGCTCTGTCTGAGGTATTTTTAGGTTGTTCTCCTTCTGTAAGGAAATTCCCATTTGAATTGGAGTATTCAGGTATGACAAAATAAGTATCCAGGGAAATTATATGTTAGAACTTCAGCCCATGGCACAGAATGAAAGGAAACCAGCTCATGCAGACTTTTCCAGATGAGAGCCTCATTTGTTCCCAAGGAGAGCTGAGAGGAATAGAAGGTAGTTTCACATGACTGAAACGTATGAAGAATCTAGAGAGGATCAGCAATAATGATCAGTAAACTTTTTATCTAACTTTTTTTTTTTACTAATAAGTTCTGTTTTGTGAAGCATGAGCATAGTTGGTGGCTGAAGCTTAAGCCATTGCTTGTGTGTCTTCACATAGCTTATGGGATGACACCACTGCTGTAAGAGCAGTGGTCTATAAATAAAGAAGGAATTAGCTGGCTAATGGCACGTTATGAATGAATTGGGATTCTGTTTACAGTTTTCTATAAGTTTCAGGAGTCTATAATGTTTTTTATGATTTTATTTTGCTGTGACATCCTCAGCTAAATGATTCCTTAGAGTCATGTTTCTTTCTCAGGTTTCTTTTCCTTTATTTTGTATCAACTCCATTGAGTGAAGTGAAAACAAAATCCTAAATGAGTGTTTGAATGAAAACTATTTCATGATTACACTCCTCATCCTATGGATGATAGACAACCTGCACAATGGATATTTATTTAAACAACAATTTAATTAATAAGGTAATAACTGAATGTCAAATACACATCAAAGTTGAACATATGGGGCCTCAGATTGTCAGCGTTGTAACTGTCTCTACAAAGTCCCTTCATCAAATCTAATACCATCCTGTTTGCTAGATGTGATATTAAACATCACAAATAAGTTATGGCAGATATTAGCACCATAATTTCATAAGTGTTTAATGAAAAAATTGAATTGCCAATTGACATTCATGAAACACATGGGAAGAAAGAGCTTCTAGGAAAAAGTCAGCTCTTCCCTCTCATGTTGAGCCTAAGATGTTGAGACTGTCCACAATCCCAAAACTGAAACAATGGATCCCTGATGCTATGGTCCTAAATACTACCATTCATACAAACTATCTTCCATTTACCCAGAAAGGAAGAGAAATAGAAGGGAATCACTTGTGTGCTTTGCTTTGATTACCACATTACACATGGTTAGGACTCTTGATTTGTTCCATTATCCCACTTATTAGTTATTTCATAACTATTATACATCTTTATAGAAGCTGGTGATACAAAGGTTTACACTGAACAGAAACATCTATTTCTTACTCTGGGATAAGACTGTGGTAACATACAAGTCAGATGTTGACATCCACAAAAGGATAATATCTTCCCTAAGTTGTCATAAAGCCTTTACCCACAGCTCAGTTTGAGGGGAGACAAGTCTACAGAGATGCGTAGAAAAGATTATCAGAACCAAATTTTGTACAATTTTTTCAAATAATTATGGAATCAAAGCATTTTTCTTGATGACTAATATACTTGAAATCTTTATGAACTCTCAATTAAATATTACAGATATTGCTATAATAGTTTTTTTTACAGGCAGTATTTTTATATCTGAAATAGGATGTTTCTCAGGCACTGAGAAAGTAATAATTACTTTCTAATTGATTCCTCAGAGTCATGTTTCTTTCTCAGGTTTCTTTTCCTTTATTTTGTATCAACTCCATTGTTTCTCAGGCACTGTGTACGCATGCCATATCATCCACTTTTTGTGTGTTTATATGGCAGAAGATTTTTCCTGTTCTTTTTTGAAGAAATCATTCTCCTCTCAAGCCGTGAAAACAGGTAAGCTGACTGCAGATCTTTACCTATTTCAACTCTCTTCCAAATCCATTCCTCCAGTCTCATCCTCAACTTTTTACCTGACCACTTGCTGCAGACACACTTCTCTACTGGCCCCTTGCAGTGGATTACACACCTCTTCCTCTCCAAACTTTCTTTCTAACACTCATCCCTGTATCCAAGCCACTAAATCCAGCAAGGATTTACTTGGAACCTGAAACCACTCCTGGCAAGGAAGCTGGTGGAATTGGTTCTTTGAAAAAGAAATCAATAAGAATGCATTGCCCTTATCTTAATTAATTAAAAAGAAGAGAGAGAGGATTCAAGTTAACAACATTAGAGATTAAAAGGGGAACATAACAACAGACACCAAGGAAATTCTGAGAATAAAGGATATTATACTTTATAAACAAGTATTCCTAAAAATTGGAAAACATAAAAGAAATTAACAATTTTCTAATATGTAATATTTACCAAAGTCAAAGAAGAACAGATAAGCAATTTGAGTAGACATATAGCCCCTAGTGAAACTGAAGAAATCACTGAGTCTTTTGTTGAGTGATGTTGGTCATGGGTGCTGCAGTAAAGAGAGAAGCTCACTAACATGCTAAACTTTCCTTTCCTGAAGGAGCAGAGGAGGGTTCAATCTTTCACAAGGAGGCTCTGCTCCTTCGGGTAATGAAGGTTTGGCATCTTGATGAGCTTCTCTCTGTACTGCAGCACAGGTGACCAACATCACTCAACAGTCTTTGGGGGAGGGGGGGGGAAGCCAAACTGAGAGAAAGAAGATTTTAGCACAGAATTCTGCAAGACTTTCAAAGAAGAGTTGATGCTGTCACTTCTCAAATTATTTCACAAGACAGAAACAAAGAAAATTGTCCAATTCATTTTATGAGACCACAGTTAATCTGATATACAATTCACATAAAGACCCAACAAAAGAGAGATTTACTGAACAATTTCTCTTGTAAAGATATATGGGAAAATACTCAATAAAAAATTGCAAACTGAATGAAAGAACACAACGAAAAGATCATCCAGCATCATCAAGTAGGCTTCATCATAGTGATGCAAAGATAGTTCAACATAGGTAAATCAATAAAGGTAACCCATTATACACACAAAATTAAAAAGACAAATGATTATCTAATTAGATGCAGAAAAGTCTTTGACAAACCCAACACTCCTTCATGATAAAAGTTCTAGAGAGATTAGAGATACAAGAGATATACCTTAAGATAATAAAGGCACTTTACAGCAAACCCATGGCCAGTACCAAAATTAAATGGAACGAAACTCAAAAAAATCCACACATGCGAGGAACAAAGCAAGATGGTCCACTCTCTCCTTACCTAAACAAAATGTACTTGAAGTTCTAGCTACAGCAATAAGACAACTGAAGGATATCAAAGGGATACAAATGGAAGGTAGAAGTCAAAATATCCTTATTGACAGATGATAAAATGGTATACATACATGAACCTAAAAATTCCACCAAGAAATTTATACAGTTGATAAACACTTTCAGCAAAATAGCATGATACAAAAATAAACTAAAAAATAGTAGTCCATTTATATAAAAATGACAAAGGCATTGAGAAAGAAATCAGAGAAACAATGCATTTCACAATAGTTTCCATTGTGTAAATATATTGGGACAACCAAGCAAGTGAAAGATTATGAGAAAATTTTAAGATACTGAAGAATTAAATTGAAGAAGGTATCAGAAGATGGAAGATCCTCCCATGCCCATGAATTGGTAGAATTAACTTAGTAAAAATGGCAGTCCTATCAAAAGCAGGCTATAGATCAATGTAATCAACATCAACACAGTTCTTCCAAAGATCTTGAAATGACAATTTTTATCATTATAAGGAAACACAAAAAACCTGAGATAGCTAAACATAATAATGAACAATATAAGAACTGCTGGAAATAGCACCATCCCCAACCTCAAATTGTATTATAGATCACAAAATCAGATATGTTCACCATGGAATCAAATTAAAGTCCAAGACATAAATCCACATCTGTGATTTTTTATAATGAAGTCAGAAATAAACACTGAAAAACAAAAACAAAGAAAGCATTCTTAACAAATTGTCCTGGTCAAACCGAATGGCTGCATGTAAGAGAATCCACATAATTCCATGTTTATCTTTAAATTTTTATTATTATGTCATACTGTCTTTTATAGGAAATTGGAAATTGATCTACCTCAAGACTCAACTACTAGACATTTACCCAGATTTAGAAACAGCCCAGATAGATGCTCCTTAACAGATGAATGGATAGAGAAAATATGGGTACATTTACACAACAGAGTATTACTCAGATATTAAAAATATTGAAATCATGAAACTTGCAAGTAAACTGACTGAATTGAAAAAAGCAAAAACAAAAATGCAGCTTCCTAAGTGACATATCCTAGACTCAGAAAGATAAATACTATATATGGTATATATTTTCTGAGATGTGGATATTATCTCTTTAGTCAATGATACCCAAGCTAAAAATCTATAGAAGCACAAAGGTCAGGTACAGAGTAAGAGACTGCATGGGAAGTCACAGATAGATCTTCCTAGGAAAGGGAATTAGAATAAATAGTTATAGATGGAAGTGAGGGAGACTGGATCAGAATGTGGTGAAAGGGTAGGGAAGAGGAGGAAGATGAAAGGAATTTGGGGAGAAACATCTATGTTTAAGTTTCATTTGAGGGGTAGTATGGAAAATTAGAACTGTGAAAGCTTTATTACATATATATATATAAATATTCATGAAGCAGATCTAAATGAAATGGACAAACAATGCAGATGACAAAGCCCCCATTGGACATCTCTAGTCATCAAATGAAGCTTGTAGCACCAGGGTTGGGTTACATCTAACTTAGTTGTTAGCCAAAGAGGACACCTCCAAACAAACCATGTTGTTGTGAAGACATAGGTTGCTTTCTGCAAACTAAAGACAGAGTCCCATCGCTCATGACAACATCTATACAACTCATGGAACAAGGAGAAGTGAAGCCGGTGTCTACACAGAATCTGCACACCTATCTGCTAGCATCTTTAGTACAGGAAGGTACGTTGCAGCCGACCACAGGAGCAATGTAGAGAGTGAGCCAGCTAAAACACCTTTGATCTACAATGGCGACCTTACTAGTGCAATAGTTGCACAAAGCTTGTGGGAGTAACCAATCAACATCTGATTTTACTGGTCCACTCTACTAGATGGAACCCTTGCCTCTGACACTAATTGGGTGACAAATAACCTGGGAGTAGTTACCCTAGAGACCTATTGTCAAATCAATTAACACACACACACACACACACACACACACACACACACACACACATACCAATCAGATGGCTCCCAATGACATTCTGCTATATTCATAAGTCAGTGCCTTGCTCAGGCATCATAAGAGAAACTTCCTCCTGCAGCAGATGGGAACAAATATAGACAACAGAGACCTATAACCAGGCAATATGTAGAGAATGAGGGACCTTGGAACACTCAGCCTTAAATAGGATGATTTCATTAAATTCCTTTCCTCAGGACTCAAGGAACTATGTGGAAGAAGAGGTTAAGAGCTAGAGGACATGGAGAACACCAAGAAAACAAACCCTCCAAATCAACAGGATTGATCACCATATGAATTCACAGAGGCAGCATGCAGAGGTCTGTACTAGATAGGTTCCTAGAGCTGAGGTGAGAAGGGATCACATGGCATCATTCCTTATCCAGAAGAAATCGCCAATGGATAAGCACTTGCAAAGGCATACTTACTTTTCTGTAAGGGAATCTCACTGGGGAAAGAAACTGCTCTTTAGGGTCAGCTTCCTTCCCAGTAGTAGATGACCAATAGGAAATGAACCTCCAATGGTATCTTTGGAGGTTCATTGTCTCATAAGATCATGTCAGTGCTTGAAAAAATTATTTTATCTTTATTTTATTCATATATAAATATATTCCCTATTTTTACCTTACAGGTGTTTTGTGTATATATTATGATTTCTAGCTTAGTGATTGTATGGCATTACTGAATGTACAAATGAGTGTGTCTTTATGTTTACATTTGTTTCTGATGGTTTTTTTTGGGGGGGGAGCCTTTTCCTTTGCATTTGTTTTATCCTATTCCAATATGCTAGTTTCATTTTAACCTATTTATTTTATTTTATTTTGCTACAACCCCTTAGAAATCTGCATGTTTTCTAGTGAGAGACAGAAAGGATGTGGATCTAGATGTAAGGAGAAGTGGGAAAAGTTTGGAGGAGTGGAGGGATGAGAAGTAATGATCAGGATATATTATGTGAGACAAAAGCTATTCTCAATAAGATGTAAAAAGGAAAGACAATTAGAGGAAAATACAGTTTGCCACAGAATTTGTCAATTGGGAACTGTAGGTGCTCTTCCACAGCCCTTTCATGTCATGTTAAATAAGCATCTTTGCTCCTGGTCATGTTTGAAAGCCAGTTAAATTAACTTTAAAATACAAGGCAACAGAAAGAGACACAAAGGTGATTCCAGTCACTTTCCATCATTGCTGGAGAATGTTTACAGGTCATTGTTACGTTTCCTCAAGGATATGAGTGATTTGTCAGATATTTTGCTATAAATCTTAAGAGACTAGAAAGATGTGTATGAACATCCTCCATGCGAATGAATCAGTTGGACTGACTACTTGGGATGCCTAACTTCCCAGGTCTCCACATTCTGTGGAACCTATGACGTCTATTGGTTTCTAAGCCCTTGCCAGGCTTTGTCAATGCTGTTTTAGATACTGTGGGTCTATGGCTTTATTTCCTTCTTACTGGGGTCACACAAAATCAATGTTTATTGTTAATCTTGCACTTCAGAAGATTCAAGGTAAATCAATATGTGTGATTCATTCCATACAAGAAATTAGATGTCCTCCAGCATGCCAGAACAGCAGATTTGAAAACCAAGTGTTGTTCAAATCAAATGAGAAGTCACTGAACATGGTCTGGTACCTTCCTTAAGTGCAACTATGTTGATTTTATCTAGGGCTAAATTCCATCAATACAGATAAAAAGCACTAATAAAAAAATCCCAGTTTTTACTTACATTGTTAATGTTACTCTAGATGATCAGAAAAAGAAAAGCAATAAAAGAATGTCTGGATTACTAAACTTATTAAACATTTACATACCTGGAGTAGTGTCAAAAGTTTGTCAAGGTTGATCTGTGAAATAGAATGTCAATGTTTAAACTCCTTTCAAGTAGAACAAGTACAATATTTGCTAATCCTAATGCCTTGTCAGAAGAATCAAAGAAATGGATATATCCTTAAGAAGAAATTTTGAGAACATTTCAGATTCTATGAAAAATTATCAGGTTACGTTTGAGAGAGTCACTGAAGCAAATGTTCCTCTGGCATAAACAACACACACTAGTGATATCCCTGTTTCAGGCTCTTACAGAATTTCAACTGCCATTTGGGGAGCTACATTCCAAATTTCAACTGAAGCAGTTTCCAAACTGCTGCAAAATCCTACATTTCTCTTTATTTCATTGCTTTTTTACCATATATGTGTGTGTGGGTGGGTGGGAGGGGGGTCTGTGTGGTGTGTGTGTGTGTGTGTGTGTGTATTTCTGTGTGTTGTGTATGTATGTGGTATGTGTGTGTAGTGTTTGTGTTGTGTGTAGTGTGTACTGTGTCTCTGTGTGTGTTTGTGTGTGTGTGTAATGCCCTATAGATACTTTTATATTTTATATATCTGTCAACAATAAATTTAATTTGTGCTTATTCCTACATGTACTTAGACCATAAATAAAGCCCTATTGTTCTCATGGCAATCTTCTTAATTTTAGCTGACAACAATGTAGTGGTGAAATCACTGTACTTCTAACTCTGTGTAAGTTTTATCACAAGGCACATAATACACTTTTTTATTGAGATGCTGAATCAGAATGTTATTATCTTACTGTATTACCTCATGATAACAAGATAACAACTGTTAGCTAAAGAGTGTCTCCCAATCCTGAAATTTTACAATTGTGTTCTATGTATTCTTTAAATCTAAATAAATATGTGCTGAATCACTCTATTCTATTTACACTTCACTTTAATGTTATAGGAAGAAACAGTGAACAACAAAAATTAAAAGTGTTGTGAAATGTCATTCCCATAATGATAACTACGGGAGAAACTTTTAGAATCAACTGAGGTGTGCAATATGAAAGGTGAATTTCAAAGTAAATAAGGAAGTTTAAATAATAATGTAAACAAATTTTAAAAGGAATAAGAATCTGGGTCCACTACAGAAGAAGCGAGCACCCTTTTAAGTACTGAACCATTTCCCCAGAGTATTTATATCTCATAAACTATTGAGTTTATAAAATCACAAAAGACACGAACATAATGAACATAGAATTGGTCTCCAGAAACTGGAAAAGATGAAGTGAGTGCACCTCACGAATATGCTGAGAGTTGTTTGACATTAAAATAGCCCTGTGGGAGATTTTATGTAATGAACATGCACCAGGGGGTTTATTTTTTCAAGGTCTATTTTCAAGGTTGTGAAAAACTAAAAGCATACAGTAGTATAGGAAGATTTCCAATACACATATAGCAATCAGTAAATTCATCTATTTAGGAAAGTAAGTACATATGGATCAAATAATAAGCCACAAAGTATCAATTTGCTTAGTAGAAACAAGAAAATAAAACTATAAACTATAAACTATCCACATTTATAAACATAATGGTATATGTGTATACTGATACCATGATACCAGTACATGTGGGTGCTATGTATATATGGGTATTCTCCAGAAGGGACACATTCATAAATTGAATCTCAAGAAACATGTAGGCATAGGGAGTATGAGAAAAGAAAGGAGCATATTTCCAAGCAGTAGGGTGAGGGGAATTATGGTTCTTCATTTGCTTTATTACCAACCCAACTCCTTCTGGTTAGCAAATAATGAGTTTTAACTTACTTGAGATTATTGAGTACATGCTAAAATATGATTCTATTGGTCTCTTGCATTTTTTAAAACAATATTTACTTTAAATCCAGTGAGAAAGGAGGTAGATTTAATAAATGTAAAAAGTGATGACTAAGAGAGAAGACTCAAAAACATTCACATCAGAAAATTTATTCCAAACTCATAAACTGTGAAAAATATTTCTTTAAAACATTATTTACTTTCATTAAAATTTACATAACATTGGAACTCAGTATAAAGTTCCCTTTACCAGACCATGTTAAGGATTTAAAATTGCTGAAGAACATGATAAAAGTTTCACTCACTAATATCCATAATTTTATGGGGAAAGACCCTGCAGTGATGAGTAGGCAGTAATGCTTTAGATGGGTCAGAACTGGATCTTGGCAACTAGCAGTTATGGAACCAGGATTTAAGAATCATTTGCCTTTGTCAAAAATATCATAGAAATTAAGTTTTTACCATTTAGGATATAGAATCTCTTTTGATTTTGTTATATATGTGGCACTATAATTTAAAATAAGCAATTGCATACATAAATTATTTTCTTTCAAAATGAAAATTTCTCCATAGACTGAGATATTTGTTATAGTTAACAATAATATAGCAGAGAAAAATAGAAAAACTGTACTTTTAAATTTTAACTTACTAAATTTAAAAACTATAGAAGTGTTGAAGATAAAGTCTACAAAATGCTTATAAGAAAAAGCATATAGCTCAAATTTCTGTGAGAAGCTACATAAACTTTCATGAGAAAATCATCATGAAAGATTTCTCTCTCTCTCTCTCTGTCTCCTATCTCCACTCCCCTCTCTTTCTGCTATGGATTTAGGATTTTTGTCCATGTCTGCACCTGCTATCATTACATTATATATTAAACTATAGGATAAAAGAGAAGGAACAGAAGAGAACTGACACCAGGCATTCTGTTAGATGGGTCACTGGTTCAGATGCCTACAAACAGCTTGAAAATATAAATTTCACCTCCCAGGTTCATATAGTAGAATTCCGAGTCTTTCTTGTTATCCTCTTGGCCTCCTAAGGTAAACCATAGCATATACTTTCACACACACATACACACACACACACACACACACACACACACACATAAATGAATTAAGTTTTTTCAATCTAAATGCAAAGCAGTAAATGTCCCATAGACAAAATGTTCCTGTTTTCTCTTTCTAGGCAGTCTCATTTCTGGTTTATCATTGAAGAAAGTTCACTAGGGAAAGGATTTGTGGAGAGATGGATAGTTTACTAAGAATCATTTTTTAAAATGGGATTCTTGAAGATATATCTTTTTTTTGTAATATGACTTTTCATGAGACAATATTAACAGATATTTATTTACTCTAGATACAGCATTGACAACATACAAAAGAAGTAATTCCACTGAAGTCTACCTTAATAAAACAAGTTTACCAGGATTATTGCTGGAGGACCCTCCTATTAAGTTCACAGTCCACCATGTCTGGATAACTCTCCAAGCTTGGCGCAAAGTGGAGGGCTCCCTTTCACAGCAGAGCTTCCTCTTCTCTACCTGATCTTATTTGGAGACTATCTCTAAGCACATGTGTCTAATCTAACTTCAAGGATGACCCTGCACAAAGCTTCCTGCAAGTGCTGATGATTCAGCATATAAGTTGGGCTCAGCCCTTCCCACCTGCGGGATAATTAGGTTCTGTGTTATGACCAATCAATCTTTCCAGCCCGTAACCCTAAGAATCCTTATATAACTTACCCCTGGAACAATAAAATGAGCTATCTCCCTGAAACTGATTCCCAGAAGTGTTTCCATCATACTCACAGCTGTCTGAACCCTGCTCACCTCTGCTGCCCCCCTTTGCCCTCATGGGTCTGTGCCCAAAACCCTCTGGGAAAAGGGAGACCCACAGATTATTTTGGTGAACATGTGTGAGGGGTTGCTTATAGGACCCAATGGGAAATGTTCCACAGAAAACTACCTCAGTTTAGGTGATGATTTTTGAAAGTTTCATTCCCAAAAGTCTCCATACAACTTGTAGGCAACTCCACCAAGAGTTTTCCAGACATTGCTCGGTACTTTTATCAGCTTTTGTAGGGGCCTTGTGTACTTTACTATGTTCTACATTTGCTAAGTCCTGTGAGATTCCTTAGCTTCCTGTAGTTTATGCATTTTCCTCTCCTCTCCTCCCTCCTTCTTCCTTCCAGGAGTAGGGGAGAGGTTCAATTTGGAGAATATAACTACACAGTACTCCCCTTCTAATCTTTCTTAGTTTTTGTCCACCTTCTTTAATCTTCTCTCTTCTTTTCCTCTTCCTTCCATGATGCCTTCTCATTGAAAGAATCTATATTAAAAATTTCACAGGAAAGACTATAGTGTAGAACATTTGACCATCAAGTGTGAGTCTCAAAATTCAGTATTTTATATATTATTTCATAATAAATAAATTCTCCACATTATAGGTTAATACTTTAAAAAAGAAAATAAAATTAATTCAACTTTCAAGATCAAGATTATAACTACATTTAAAAAATCAGACACCAAAACAGGATTGAAAATAATCCAACAAAATCTAACAATGATTTTGCTATGTAGTAGAGTTATAAATGGGCCTTTGAAGCACAGGGCTTGTTGAATCCTTTCCCAATGTGTATGAATTTCAATTTCCATGGTTCAATTCAATAAAAGGTGTCCACCAACAAGGTGAATCAAATCTCAATTTCCATACTGCATTAACTGGAATGCATGACATTAAAATTTCACTGCTTTTATTCAGTCTAATAGTTATAAATAACATCAAACTTTCTCATCAATGGTCAATTAGCATCATTTCTTTGGGAGGCTACTGATGAATGGTCATGACACATAATTATTTAGTTCACATCCAGGTAACAAATCAAAGAGATGCCTAGCTTCTTCATTCCCCATGACCAACTCATGTAACAAGCTTTAACAATGGGTATTTGAGATCATATGGAAAAGCTCTATCCTATCGAATGAGGAGTCTGAGGCCTTTGACTATCATCTTGCTACAGCATCTAGAAACCATCCTTTTTCTACAAATTCTGTTCCTTAGATTCTGTGCATATGTTACAACATCTTGTTTGGGCCCTTTCATTTGTCATCATGTCCTCTAGTCCCATCTAAGCTATCAAGGGTAAAAAGGTTTCTTCCTTACTCAAAACTGTATACTATCCTTTTATGTGTACATACTATATTTTTCTTTATTTGTCTCTTAATTGATACTTAGGTTACAAGGAAATTGAGCAACAAAATTAAATTATGCAAAGAAAGATAAAGTTACAATGATGGAAATGGAAGTCATTAAACAATAAACTAGTAAACTCGCAGAAGAATTTGCTGACTGTGGGAACAATAAACATTCTTGATATTGAAAAGACTCAAAATATGCAAACGCAGAGAAATTCAATATGGAATTATATAGTTGTGACATGCATACACACACAGACACACACATACACACACACACAATGAATGACATGCTAGTGAAATGGATGCCTGCAAAATCATTAACTTAATGAACTCTGGAATGTTTTTAAGACATTGGAAATATACTATTTTATTCTGGGTGTTGTTCAATATTTAGAAAGAGTTACAATAATTTATCAATGTTTAGAGAAAGACTTTGCTCCATATTTTATGTTGCATTGGAAGAAAATAATGATGTTTAAGTCATCATGATACACTTAATAAAAAGGAAATAAGACACACTAGTACTCAGTTGTTCATGTGCTTTAAAGTATAGATGTTCCATTTAGGCTTAGGTTCTCCCTCCCCCCCCTTTTTAGTTTTATAAACAAAACTAGAAGTTTCAATATTTGTGAATATTGGTATGGAACAATATAGTAGGAGTTTACTAAAACCAATTGTGAGTATGTTTTTGTTTAATCCCAGGTGGGATGCTTAAGATACAGGTCTACAGTATTAAAGGTCTCATGAGCTAGCAGGGGCATGGCTTAACCTGCTGAGCAAGCTTAACACTGAGGACTTGGGAGAGAGGAATAAAAAGCCAAATCCCAGAGGAGAAGTTGGGGGGAGGGCTCTACAAAGGAGGGAAAAGCCAGACCCCCAAGGAGAAGGGAGCTCTACAAAGGAGAGAGCCCTGAGGAAAAGGGGGCTCTACAAAGGAGAGAAAAAAAATCAAGAGCCCCGAGGAGGAGGGAGCTCTACAAAGGAGGGAAAAAAAAAGTCAGAACCCGGAGAAGAAGGAGTTCCACAAAGAAGTAAAAAAAAGAGAATGGGCTTTATGAAGTAGCAAGAGTAAAGAAGTAAGAGAAAAGGCTCTACTAAGAAGAGAAAGGGCTACAAGGTGGAAAGCAGTTGCTGCTCTCCCAGTTGCTGGTGCTCCCCCAAACTGCTGCTTGTTCACCCTGTTGCTGTCTCCTGGTTTACTGGTTTGGTGGACTTCTAATGAGACTAGTATTACCCCCAAGGAATCCCAATGACCCTAATCAGCAGGAAGTAGCTCAAAGAGACCTAAGCCCTTTCTCGCTCTAATCTTCTTTCTCTCCCACCTAGGATTGGGGGGTTGAAGGGAACGAGGGGTGGAAGGGAGGTAGAGGTATCAAGCACAATAAATTAAGTACAGGAAAACAGATTAGAATGTATAATTAATATAATACGAATCAGTAAAGGCTACCTTGCTATAGAACAATCACTTTTTTTTCCTACTGATTGCTAAGAATATTTTTAATGTGATTTTTGAGATCCCTTGCTACTACACCAAGAGAGGACTTCCTGATCTTCTATATATTCAATATGCAATTTAATATATTTTAATACATTAATATGCTTCAAATATTAATGTGTTTTAGTACATTAGTTCATAAATTAAAAGATAGAACTAAAGAGTAATTTCAAAATTTTAAGTTCACAATTCAAATTTGAGTTCTTACTAGATACCTCACTTCCATAGAATTACTTAAAGTAGATATTCTACATAAAAAAATTGTTACAAAGGTATGTTTTCTGAAACTTAGGCTTTTTAAATCTAGGATTTAAGGTAAAGTCTCTATCTTATTATTACATAACATTTACTATTCTTTGAACATTGCCAAATGCCTTAAACATTCATACACATCAAATTTTTCATTCTTGGCAGTACAATGCTAAGGCATACAGACAGATACAGGACCATCTAAAGTGTAAAATGATGCCTCATAGAAATTCGTTTACTCTGGGACTCCAGATTTTTCACTTTGATTCATAGAAAAAGACAACTATGCTTTTGAATTATAGGGAAAGATAACTAATTTTTCATCTTGGGCCTCTCTCTTGACTTAAATTAAATGTAAATCCTGGGAAGAAAATCTTGTTTAGTAAATACTGTTGGAAATCCTACTGAGTCATTCAGTAAGTGTACGGATCTACAGATGGATCTAGGTCACAAAGTGTACTCCACACAACCTATATACTCAGAACCCTGATGCTTCCGTCTTTGTCACTTGGCTCAGACCTGTGTTTCCCACTTCTCTGTCCTGTGTCATCAGCAAAAAGGCTCATTCCTGTAGGCTTTAGTTCTGTTTCTCCCATGGGACCCAACACCTAGAATATGTAGGGTGTATTTTCCTCTGCTCCCCATTACAACATGTATCTACAGTGATTAGGTATCACCACAGGTGGTGATACATAACCTGTGTTCCGTGGTCAATGTTCTAGTCAGGCATTTCTCTCCTTGTCTACTGAGAACTCAGGCCACTAATGCTTCCTGGTGTTTTTCCTGGGTACCTGAAGATCCCATTTCAGTTCTCATAGATTTCTTTATCAAAGCACCTTATAGAGTCCCCCCCCCTTTTCTTACTAAGCTAATAAATAAAGTATAGAAAAGTGTCTGGAAACCTAATAGGGATTCTATTTGCTTTTAGATTGGCAAACACACATATATATAAGCATATATATCATACACACAAACAAGATCCTTCAAGAGGTAAAACACGCCAGCATACAAAATAAAGTCTGCCTATGCTCTGGTTCCCTACAACTTTGATTTTTGTATCCCTGTCCACTACTAGAAGATCATCAATTTCTTTTACAAAACGAGTGGGCACACTGAGAGCAAGAAAACTCCTGATTAACAAATGTTTCACGCTGGTCCTTTATAACGCTGTTCATTCTTTCTCTCTTAGTTCTCATGTCGCCTGTCTGAGGCTCCTAAAGCATTCTGTAGGGAAGGTTAGACTCCTTACACTTCAGTCCAGGTAAGAGGAATGGTTTCTCAAGACAGCAACTGCAGAGTCAAATCTTCCCTCAGCAATTTACTGCTAAAAGAAGGCCAATTCTTCACACACACACAGTGAGGGTTTGTCAACCAACTAACAGGAAAATCAATGAATAAATACTTCTCTGCCATGAAGGAGACAAATGTGACTCAACCAAGTGCATTCTGAGCAAGCCACATGAGAAGGATTCCAGGAAGACTTTTGTGTTCCTTAGGAACACACACAAGGGAATCCACCTGCCAGAAAATCAGAAAAGACTTGTTATGGTCCCAGGGATTTCCTCAATTGTCAGATATGATGAATGTTATTATACAGAATTTAGCAAGCACACCTATAAGTGATAAGTAAACCATAATTAATTAATTGATTAATTAATGGTGGAAGCTGTGATGTAGTGATGTGATTGTAAAAATCTCCCTGTGCCTTTACATTCATAAAATCCTTTTTTTTTTTAAATATTCAACTGTGAAATAAAAAATCAGAGTTGAAATTTCTATGTATTTTACTTTCTAGGACTAGAATATTTTGGCAGAATCATCACTGGCTAAAAAACTAATAACCCAATAATTTTTTAAAACACATTTAGGACAGGTTTGCATTTTACAATTGTCACCTATCTAAAACATTTTATTAAAATTATTTTTGTACCTAAAGAAAATATCACAAATGTCCCAGAATTTTTATGCTGATTTTTCACAATAAAATAACATTATTAAAGTTATTTTTAAATGTCTTAGATCTATATATTAATAATTATTATGTTGAACATTGACTGTAGATATAAATGAATCAAAATTGATATAAGGGTAATTTGTCTTGATGGGAGAATGGGGAAAAGAAAAAAATTTTGGAAGAAAATTCAAATTATATCAATAACAAAAGAAATATCAAAATACTTCTATATTGATATAATTAAATAATGAATGTATGAAAAAAATACATATAAAAATAAGCAATTACCTCTTACTCTATAACTGTAATTTAAGGAGATATCATTTATACCTAACAGAGACATTTTATTTTCAGTTACAAATTTCAACCACATTTGGAATTATAAATATAAGAAAATACCTTTAAAGTTCTTGTATTTATTTTGAAAGTACCGAAGCACATATGATAGCTTGCTACATGGACTGTGAAAATCACTGCAATTTTCCACTCTGGCACAAAGAACAAAGGCAAATGTCTACTTTATGTTTCAGAAAAAAAACTAATTTTTCAGTGTGCTTCAAGATATAGTCATTTTGCCACAAGAATTAGACACACGCAGTTTTAATCCATTTTTTTCTCTTTCCAAAGTCTTGATACATACAAAACACCCTTTAAAGTCTCCTGAAAGTTTGCTCTAACATTGTTGAAACTGTAAATCAATTATTATCACTGTATGACTTGAAATTCCTGTGAATTAATAATATTTGAAGTAGTACCGCTGTGTTTAAAGTATAAAGTATAGATAGTATTAACTAAATTGAATGCAATATCCACACTGTCAACTCTATATCTATAGGTCTTTATATAGATATATATGGTCTTGTTTTATTTTTGCTGTGTGACAAATATCTGACCAACAGGAACTTTAGAAAGAAAGGACTTATTCGGCTTGCAATTTTGTATTACCATCCATTATTGGAGAATGGGTAGTCAAGACAGGAACCAAAGCAACGCAACTACACTCTAGAGCAGAGAAAGAATAAGTACATGGATCCTTGCTTGCCTCGTGTGTGTGTGTGTGTGTGTGTGTGTGTGTGTGTGTGTGTGTGTGTGTGTGAGAGAGAGAGAGAGAGAGAGAGAGAGAGAGAGAGAGAGAGAGACTTTGTTTCGTTGTTTTGGTTTCTATAGTTTTGTTCTGCTAGCTTTCTTTGCTATCCAGTTACAGGGCCGGCTTAGGGAATGGTGCTACCCAAAATGGTCTAGGTCAACTAAGAATTGAGACAATCCGCCCACTCCCAGACATGTCACTCTGATTTAGATAATTCCTCATTAAGACTCTATTCCACTAAGGTGATTCTATGTTATGAAAATTTAATTCATTTTGTGTGTATGAACCAAGGCATCCGTATCACCAAAATGCCCATCCAGAATGTGGGCAATGACTCATGAAAATGTCATGTTTGGAGCTCCCTGCACAACTTGCAGGAGGTGTCTATCTACCATCAATAATTCAGGCTTATATAAATTTTTGGAGGAGCTTCATGTACCTTGAAAATTTGTGATTTTCCAAAGTCTTGTAAGATTTTTGAGCTTAGTAAATATTTTATTAACTTCCCGAATCTCATAAACATCCTTTCTTCTTTAGGGGACAATTTTTCAGAATGTCACAATTCAAAAGAACTACACAGCAGTTCTTTTTCTCAGTATTTTGTCACAGTGCCAGAAAACTTACTCACATGCTCAGAAAATAGTTTAAACTGTTATAAAATAATAATAGGGTAATTGGTGGCTAGAAAGGTGACTTAGTGTACAAGTATGAGGACCTGAGTTCAAATCCCCAGAGAACATGTAACTCTGCATGCTGTTCTACATATCTGTAATCCAATATTTCCAGGACAAAAGGAGAATTAAGGACAAGAGAATCTTTGAGTGCTTACAGACCAACTGCCCTGGTTTCACAGTGGTAAAAAAAAAAAAAAAAAAGAGGTCCTGTCTCAACCAAGGTGAAAGGTTAGAACAAAGAGCTGAAGTTGACCTCACATCTCTGTGTACACACACACACACACACACACACACACGCACATGGACACATTATAAGCATGCCAATGTGCACATAAGCACACACATACTATATTATATGCACACCAATGTGAATATAAGCACACACACATATAGAGCATAATAGTTGAACATAAACATTGTGGAAAATAAATGGTATAATTAACAGGGAATGATTAAACTTCTATCTTTTTAGGGATAATGATTAAATAAAAAATAATAAAATAAAAAAACCTAACACAGAAAGTTGGACAAGACAACCAATAAAAGGAAAAGATCCCTACAGAAAACACAACAATAATAAAAACCCTAAGCTTGAAGCTATAATATATATATACAGAGGACCTGGTACAGACCTGTGAAGGCCTTGTATATGCTGCTTTAGTTTCTATGAGTTCTTTTAACCTTTCCCTATGTTGATTTAGGAGGTCTTCTTTTTGGTGCCCTCCATCCACTCTGGCTTTGACACTCATTCACTCATCTCTCATTCTGCTACCCCTTTTGAGGGACTCCAAGAGCCTTAATTTGAGAGAATTGATGGAGAGTTTCCATTCAGGGCTAAGTGTTCCAAGGTCAGTTACTCTGCATAATATCTGGCTGTGTGTGTCTCTCTATTTGTTTCCATTGCTGCAGGAGGAAGTTTTTCTAATAATGGCTGACAAAGGTGCTGATATAAGATCTATGAGTGTTGGAGAATGTCGTTAGGAGCCATTTTATAGCTACACCTGTGTGTGTGTGTGCCCGTGTGATTGTTGTTAATTGTTTTTGTTTTTAAATAGTAGTACTTGGTTTAATCCTAGATTCCTGGGTTATCTAATCACTTGTTCTTTGTCACTCAAGCAATGTCAGTTATAGATCACAACTCATAGAGGGGGCTTTAAGTCAAATAGGGCAATTGGTATGTTCCTCCCATAAGCATTGTGTCAGCATTCCCCTATCCTACTTTGGGGCAGGACATCATTATAGATCAACAGATTTTTGGCTGACTTTGTGTTTATGATCTCTATTGGGAGCTTCCAGAGTACTTTTCTTTACCAAAATTGCTAGCACATAAGGCTGAATGCTCCATACAGGCACCGTGTCAACTGCTCTGTTCAATGAGTCATGTAGGTGCAGTCTTCAGCAATGAGGCCTGTGGTCACAGAGTGAAGAGCAACCTATAGTCTTGACCACAGCCTGGGTTGTTTGGGGATTCTCATGGGATGTATTTGTCTAAAAATTTGTGTAGCCCGTTCTCAGTACTGGAAATTTCATTTGGTGACAGGAAATGGCAAGTTGGGACTCTGTCCTGATCATTTGGTGATTTCACTTAGATTGTCTTTATGTATGTACATATTTTAGAAAGATTCTACTTAAATTGTTTTCCATAATACCCCTCAAATGGCCATTCATTTTGGCTGTCTTTCCCAATATTCCATTTCTTGTCATCCCCCACCATTTCCCTCTCCTCCCACTTAAACTCCCTGTTCCAGTCCCCCCATCCCATCTATATTTATTCTATTTCCTTTTCTTGTCCCTTAGTCTATACCTAACCTTTGTAGTTCTGTGGATTTTAGCTTGATTATCATTGATTTAACAGCTAATATCCACA
>CAJQZJ010032178.1:7769791-7840398 GCA_907164525.1 Lophiomys imhausi | reverse complement strand
TCTTTCTGTCTCTGGGATAGCTCATACAGGTATTTATTCACCAGAGAATTTTGTTTTATCATAGCTAAGTAATACCCCATTATGTAAATATAGCACAATTTCTTCACCCACTATTCTATTGAGGGATATCTAGGTTGTTTCCAATTTATGACTATAGACATGGTTGAGCAAATGTCTCTGTGTTAAGTTCATACATCTTTTGGGTGGACTATTTTGTTGAATATTGCTGCCCTTTTTCCATTGTGTACTTATGGCTTCTTTATAAAAATCGGGTGTCCATAGATGTATGGACTCTTGTCTAGGTTTTCAATTTGATTCCGTTGATCAACAAATCTGTTTTATACCCTGTGGCAGTTCTGTAATACAATTTGAAATCATGGATAGTGATACCTCTAGTTGTTCTTCTATTGTTCAGGAATTTTTTTTTTTTTTAGCTATCCTGATTTTTGTTGTTGTTTGTTTGTTTCACTATATGAAGTTGAGGGTTGGCCTTTCAAGGTCTGTAAAGAACTGTGTTGTAATATTTATGGGAATTGCATTGAATCTGTAGATTGATTTTGGTAGTATGAAAATTTTTATTATATTAATCCTACCAATCTGTGAGCATGGGATATCTCTCCATCTTCTGATATCTTTTTCAATTTCTTTCTTCAAAGACTTGAAGTCTTTATTGTACAAGTTTTTCACTTGATTGGTTCAAGTTGTTCCAAGATAATTTTTATTATTTGATGCTATTATAAAAGGTGTTGTTTCCCTGATTTCATTGTCAGTCCATTTGTGATTTATATATAGGAGGTCTACTGATTTTGGTGAGTTAGTCTTGTATCCAGCCACTTTGCTGAAAGTGTTTATCAGCTGTAGGAGTTCCCTGATAATATTTTAAGGGTCACATATAATATCATCTGCAAATAATGGTACTTTGACTTATTCTTTTCCAATTTTTCTCCCATAGATCGCCTTTATTTTTCTTAATGATTTAGCAAAGGTTTCAAGTACTATATTGAATAGATACAGAGAGTATACATAACATTGTATTGTTCCTGATTTTAGTGGAATTGCTTTAAGTTTCTTTATGTTTAAGTTGATGACAGCTATGGGCTAGCTGTAAACTGCCTTTATTGGATATCCAATTTGTTGATTTGAATATTCTCTATTTATTTTTTGTTAATTTGGATAAAGTTTTGTCAATCTTATTGATTTTCTCAGAGAACCATTGTATTCTTCCATTGTTTTTTTAATTTTTTCTACTTTATTGGTTTCAGCTTTGAATTTGATTATTTATTGCTGTCTACTCCTTTTGGATATGATTCTTCTTTTTGTCCTACAGCTTTTAGGTTTGTTGTTAAATTACTAGCATCAAATATCTCCAATTTTGCTCTACCCTCTTAATGCTATGAAATTACCTCCTAGAACCCCTTTTATTGTGCCCCATAAAGTTTGATATTCTGGGTATCCATTTTTATTCAATTCTAATAAGTTTTCAGTTCCATTCTTAATTCTATTCTGTCCCATTTTTCATTTAGTATGAGCTGTTCAGTTTCCATGAGTTTGTAAACTTTGTGTTATTCTGTTGTTGTCAATATGAAACTTCAATCATGGTATATATAATGCTGGGTGTTACTTGAATTTTATCCTATATATTGAGACTTTTGGTGAGCGTTCCATAAGGTACAGAGAAGAAGTTATCTTCTATAATTTTGGGTGAAATTTTCTGTAAATACCTGTTAGGTTTATTTTGTTTATGACATTACCTAGTTCCATCGTCTCTCTGATTAGGTTTTACTTGACTGATCAGTCTATGTGTAAGAGTTGATTATTTAATTCTCCTACTATCAGTGTATGAAGGTGTGTTATATAACTATGTTATCTAAACTGTAGTAGTACTTCTTTTATAAACTTTGGTTCCCTTGTGTTTAATGTATAGATGTTAGGAATTATAATATCCTTTAGGTGAATTTTTTCTTTGATGATTTTGTTATGTCCCTCCCTTTGTCTTCTAACTAATTATGATTTGATGCATATTTTCTCTAATATTAAATGGTTATAACAGCTTTCTCTTTAAGATACATTGTCTTGGAATATATTTGTCTACCCTTTTGCACTGAGGTCATGTTTATCCTTGACATTAAGGTGTGTTTATTGAGGATGTAGCAGAAGGATGGATCTTATTTTTGCATCCATTCTTTTAGTCTGTGTCTTTGTATTGGGGAGTTGAGACCATTGACATGGAGGGATATTAAAGATTAGTGTTTGTTGATTCATTTTTACTTTGTTCTTGTTGTTACTTTTGGTGATGGTGGTTGTGGTAGTGGTTGGCTCTGTGTGTGTGTGTGTGTGTGTGTGTGTGTGTGTGTGTGTGTGTTTCCCGTCTTTTGACTTGATATATTTTTCTCTTATTTTCTTGCATGTGTTTAATTTCTTTGGTTAGAATTTTCCTTTGATCATCCTTTATAAAGATGAATTTGTAGATATGTATTGTTTAACTTTGTTTTATCATAAAATAACTTATTTTCTCTATCTATTGTGATAAAAAGTTTTACTGAGTATAGTAGCCTTGGCTGGTATCTTTGGTCTTTTAGAGTCAATAAAACATCTGCCAAGGCTCTTCTGCCCTTTAGATTTTCCATTGAAAATCAACTGTCATTCAAATAGGTCTGCCTTTATATGGTCATTACTTGATCATTTACTCTCACAGCTTTTAATATTCTTTCTTTGTTCTGTATTTTTAGTGTTTTGATTATTATGTGATGAGTGAACATTTTTTAACTAGGCCAGTCTATTTAGTGTTTTATATGCTTCTCATATCTTAAATAGCTATCTTATTTAGATTATAGAAATTTTCTTTAATGATTTTATTGAAAATGTTTTTTCTTTCCTTTCACTTGGGTTTCTTCTCCTTTTTTAAATTTCTATTAGTCTTAGATTTGCTCTTTTCATGGTGTCCAAAATTCCTGGATATTTTGTGCCAGAATTTTTTAGATTCAACATTTTTTCTTGAATGAGATATCATTTCTTCAATGCCTGAAATTCTCTCTTCCATCTCTTGAGGAAATCTGTCTCTGAGGTTCCTGTTCAAGTTCCTAAATTCTTTTTCTTTTCTTTTCTTTTTTTAGATCCCCAAGTTTGGGTTCTCTTTATTGATTATATTTCAACTTTCAAGTCTTGATGTTTTACTCATTTCCTTCACTCTTGGTTTTTATTTTCATAGATTTTTTTAAGAGGTTCATTTGTTTCCTTTATAAGAGCCTCTCTCATTTTCAAAAAGGTTATTTCAAGGTCATCTGTGTTGCAATACTCAGGGCCTGCTGTCATAAGGTTACTGGATTCTAGCAGAGATATATTTTCCTAGCCATTACTGGTGGTGCTTTTGATGGTGTTGGTGGCCAGCCATCTGGTTTGGGGAGTATTGTAAGTCTAGGTGCTGGTATTGTGTCTTCTGTTTTGTTCCATGGGTATTTTTCCATGGATTCTGTTGCCCTCTCCAGGTTCTTAGGAGAGTATATTTGTTGTTTGTTGCCTTGTTTGAATTCTTCTGGAATTGTAATACATGTGGACATTGGGAATTCCAGGTAAAATGTGTTTATAGGTGTTGGAAGCTGACACTTACTAGCGGAATTACCCTGAGGAGGTCCATAGGAGGGAGGAAAGTGGGATGTTACCCCAGAATATGCTCAGTCCCCTGGATATTGGGAAGACAGTGAGTAGAGGCCACAGCAGAAGGTCTGCTATATAGCTGGTGTGACACTGGGGGGTTGGATTTGGAGCAATGGAGGAAGAGATGAAGATATGTGGTTAGTCTACTTGCTTCCCTAGTCAGAGTGTCTTGTGTGTTTCCAGGGAATGTCTGCTAGAATTGTGGCCTGGGACAAAGCAATGAGTCAGAAGAGGGAAGTTAGAAAGGGAAGATATGTGTAATAGACTGGAGATGGGAGTTAGGGTGTGAAGGAATGATGCTGAAGGTTTTATTTTTGTTGTTGTTGCAGAACTGTAGTTAGGACTGGAAAATTGGGTTTAGAGGAGCAGAAAGAGATATGAAGATCTGAAATTACCCTACTGTTTCCCTGGCTTGAGTGGCCTGTACACAAGTTGATATTTTAAAGCAAATCTACAGACTATTTGTGAGTGAGTGTGCGCATGTTTGTGTGTATGTGTGTGTGTCCCTTCTATTACCTGAAGAACTAAATCTTATTTCCATTTTTTGCAATAACATTAAGAGGATCAAAAGGGCTAAATGATGTTCACATATTCCTTCCTCTGTTAAAGTATTGTTCTTTGAACCCACAGCCTGCATACTGCCATGTTTACTCTCACAACATATTAGAAGCTGACTTTGTAAAACTGGAATAGGGAAAGAAATTTCAACAGTGTCATATCAATTCTACAATATTTTCTATTGAAAAGGTAAAAGTAAAATATCCAAGTACCAAGGTAATATTTCTCAAAATTATTTGCATCCTGAGATATCTCAAAATATAGGTATCCTCTACACCATTTGATGTTTTGTGTGTGTTAAGGGTGGGCCATGAATGAAGAGACAAAACAAAAGGAACTGTTGCTTCAATGTAAGGATATCAGGAAGCTTAACATGCTAATTTCAGGGTACCCTTAAGCCATTGTCACGTGTGTCTCTTTCTTTATAGAAAATATCCTTCTGTGTTTCAGTGTGGACAGTTATAAAGAGAATTCATATGAATAATATATGAAGAGAACAAATGCTTGAGGGACTAGAGGGATGACTTTGGTTAACAGCACTTAGTGTTTTGGGGTACCACCCTGGTTCAGGGCCCAGCACTCACACATGGTGGGTGTCAGCTACCTACAACTTTCTAAGTGCATAGTGATCTCCTTTGGCCTCAGAGGGCATTTGTGTGTGTGCAATATGCATAGACTCGTGTAATCACACACACATATTAAATAAAAGCAAATAACTAAAAGATGCCAGATGATTAAAATTAACATATAACATGAAATTTCAAATGCATTATGGACATCACGCTCAAGAAAATTAAAACATCTCACATTTAATAGTCCAAATTTTAACAAAATTTAAACACTGAATCCTATTATCTCAGCTCATTTACATTTTGGAAGCCCTAACTTAAAAATCATACGAGTGCCTACAGTGTTCCACATTACAGTATCTATAATATACATCAT
This sequence comes from Lophiomys imhausi, assembly GCA_907164525.1. NCBI lineage: Eukaryota > Metazoa > Chordata > Mammalia > Rodentia > Muridae > Lophiomys > Lophiomys imhausi. The sequence continues at coordinate 7,835,241 of CAJQZJ010032178.1, read as the reverse complement.
GGATATCTTGGAAGTGGGGCATATTTTAACTGACCCCTTTATGAATTTCATGAAACCAGAGTCACATGTCAAATCTCGGGTGATTAAGGAAGCTTTACAGAAGAGGAACTAGAAGAAAATAGAACCATCTGCACTGTGCCTATAAATATGGTGGGTGATGACAGGCCTTTTGAAAGTGTTTATTAAATGAAAAATGGTTTTTAACCTCAACTGTTGTATTTCAGCAACAACCGCCAGAGTTCTCTGTCAATACCCTTCCATACATACAATTGTCATGGGAATGGTACTCAGACCAGCAAAGGCACCTTGTCTCAATAAGGGTCTATCCTTAAAACTTTGCAGGAAAGGAAAAATTGAAGACATATTTGTAGCAGAAGGGTGGTTTTGACTCATGATAATCACTTTGATCTTTAGTGCTCAAGGGAGAAAAGTGAATAAGAAAGGATAGTCTATAAGTTCCATGACTTATTCCACGGTGTGGGTGTGCTCAACCCAGACAGATGACCCAATTTACTCCATCTCTTCCAAAGTCAGTCAGCTTGTTCTGACACTGCTCAAAGCTGCTGTTGTTCTTTGAGTCTCTGTTTGCTGAAAGAGAACTGTAATAATTTTCACAAATTTAAAATGGTTCCTCTTTAAAGGTTTTCAGTTAATGAAAACAGAATTATGTGTCAAACCCTCTAAAATGATAATACAGATGTACTTAATGTAACTTTCTAAAAGTCCAATGTAGTATGGCAAAGAATACAAGTGATTTTGTGTTCATGAGTTTATACTTAATCAACATTGTTATTTCATACTTGATCTGTAGGAGTTAGATAAATTAGATTTAGAAAATATATAGGAGTTTCTAATACTGTCTCTTAATTCGGGGCCTGAAGAGCATTATCAGCATGAAGTCAGCAAAAACAGGAAAGACTTAATAGACTGAAAAACAGGAAAGACTCAATAGATTGAAAAACAGGAAAGACTTAATAGACTGAAAAACAAGGTTGAAGTCAGGAAAACAGGAAAGACTCAATAGACTTGAAGAAACAAAGTATCTGGCCTGACATTGTTTTCAGCTGCTAAGTGGGCGCAGCCCAAATTAAGCTTAAACAGAGTTCCTCCTATTTAAGGACAGTGCATGGAGCCCAGAAGAAGAAGAGGCCCCTGATGCTAGAGAGCTCCAGAGTCCTGCTGAAAAAAGGGCTGGCCATTGATGGCCAGCTCTCTCCCTGAAGCAGAAAGAAGCCAGTGAGCAAAGAAAGCCTGAGCAAGACACCAAAAGGCCAAGGACTGGACCCTGTGGCTCAGCTTTTGCCTAGAGGGGTTTGATCTGTCCGATCAGTGGCCTAGGGGAAACTGTGCCTTGCTTTAAGGACTGAGGCAGAGCAGCTGAGTTCCTGATTCAAAAGAAGTAAATTGGCCTGCAGACGGCTGGGGTCTCCCACAGAGAAGAAAGCATGAAGCCTTATTTAAGATGAGACTGCAATAACCAACTGACCCTGATGAACCTGCATCTGAGAGATCCAGAAAAAGGACTGCTAAGTGTGTTAAAGAATCTACAACAAAGACTGTGTTCCTGACGACTGAGGACCTGCCCCAGAGACTGTATCATTCTAAAAGGTTATGAAAGTAGTTGTTATAATTATCAATAGGTTTAGTGGATAGGTTAAAGGGGTTGTAGGAATTTATAGGATTAATAGTTAAGAAATTGTTGGTGTTTGTTATAAGTGAATTTAGTAATAAATAAATAAATAAGTGTTAAATAATAATTTAAAAGTTCGGTTACATTGATCCTTTGTCTACCTGTCCCTTTGATTAGGACAACATATATATAAATATATATATATTTGTCATTTTTTTGCTATAAATATGTCATGTTTCTGCAGAGCTTTATGAACCTCTAATAATAATAATACTTTTAGGAGTGCAACGTGTTTCAAAGTCACCTTGGAACTCCAAGTTGTTTAATGTTGGATGTTAGTGTCATGCACCACAGGCAGCCGATATGTTTATATGGCTGTGTCTGCCCTGGCATACAAAACTTGAGGTAAATTGTCTTCTACCTGGTACACATCATCTGTGTCTTTTGTTACAGGAAGTAGGTATTAGCTACTACATTCCTTTGTCCTTTCTATTTAAAAATCCAGATTTTATCTAAAAGATTTTGGTCAGAACCATTACTTTCCTCAATATTGATCCTCAAGAACAGACTCTTCCCTAATTTATTTTGCAAGGCCTTGAATACTTCATCTACATGATGAAGAGATTGTGTATCAGATTTTATAAGAGTCAAGCATTTCAGGGGAGAGCACTTGAGACTGTTGCTGTGTAATTAAAACATTTTTCCAAGTGATGAAAAATAGCTAATAAAGAACCCTGAAAGTAACCAATTTAGTTTTATTAATTAATTTATTTTTTCAAGTTACATCTCAATCAATGTCTGCTCCCTCCTCCACTCCTGGTTCCACCCTCCCTTCATCCTTCTTCCCCATCTCCATCCTCTCCTTCTCCTCAGATAAAGAGATCATCTCAAAAACCCTCAGTTCTTCAGTCATATGAGCACTAAGAGCTTCCTCTTGTATGAGGGTTTGATATGGCACCCCATCTAGGGTAAGGTGTTCCACTAACAAGCAATAGGGTCCATGACTCATTTCATTAGATAGTTATGCTAGGCTCCTCTCTGTTTGGATCGGTGGGTTGTAGGATGGTTTTGTGTGCTATCTTGTTAATATACACTTATAAGAGATGACATACCTTGTGTATATTTCTGGGTTTGACTTAGTTCATTGAGGATGAGCTTTTCTAGATCCATCCAATGGCTGCAAATTGCATGATTTCCTTGTTTCTGGTAGCTGAGTAGTATTCCATTGTGCAAATGTGCCACAGTTTTTTTTTTTAATCCATTCTTTGGTTTAAGGACATCTGGGATGTTTCCAGTTTCTTGCTATTATGAATAAAGCTGCTATGAACACTGTTGAGGCAATGCCCATGTGGTTTGGTGGAGAATCTTTTAGATATATGCCAAGGAGTGATATGGTTGGGTCTTGAGGTAGAACTATTCCCAATTTATAATATAATGCCAGATTTATATCCAAAATGGCTATATTAGTTTGCACACTCACCAGGAATACAGGAGTGTTCCTCTTTCTCCACATCCTTGCCAGCATGTGTATCTCTTCAGTTTTTGATCTTACCCAATCTGACAGATGTGAGATGGTATCTCAGACTCCTTTTGAATTTCATTTCCCTGATGACCAATGCTGTTGATCATTTCTTCAAGTGCCTCTCAGCCTTTAGAGATTAATATTTTGTGAATTCTTGGTTTTGTTCTGTATCCCATTTTTTGATTGCACTCTTTGTTTTGTTGGTGTTTCAACTCAGAATAACTAAATCAATCCTGTACAATAAAAGAACATTGGAAGGCATCACCATCCCTGATTCCAAGCTCTACTATAGAGCAACAGTAATAAAAACATCATGTTACTATCATAGAAACAGACCAGTTGATCAATGGAATCGATCTGAATCTAAGACCCAGAAATAAACCCACAAACCTATGGTCACTTAATTTTTAACAAAGAAGCAAAAACCATACAATGGAAAAAGGAAACCATCTTTAGCAAATGGTGCTGATTTAACTGGATGTCAGCATGTAGAAGAACACAAATAGTCCCACATTTATCACCTTGCACAAAACTTAGGTCCAAGTGGATCAAAGACCTCAACATAAAACTAGACACATTAAATCTAATAGAAGAAAAAGTGAGGAAAAGCCTAGAGTTCATTGGCACAGGTGACAACTTCCTGAACAGAATACCAATAGCTCATGATCTAACACCAACAATCAATAAATGGGACCTCATGAAACTGAAAAGTTTCTGTAAGGCAAAGTACACTATCGTTAGAACAAAATGAAAACCTACAAATTGGAAAAAGATCGTCACCAACCCCACATCTGACAGAGGCCTAATATCCAAAATATATAAAGAACTCAAGAAATTAAATGCCCCATTTAATTTCATTATGAAGTAAGGGTAGGGATTGGTTTTATTGAGACAGAGTTTTTTGTGTCGCCTTCACTGTCCTAGAACTAACTCTGTAGACCAGGCACCTGCCTCTGCCTCCCAAGTGCTGGGACTAAAGATACATGCCAACATGCTCTGATTTTCTTCTTCGGGAACTAATACTTAAGGAAAACTATTATTGGGTTTCCAGTGTAGCTCAATGGTAGAGTGCATGTTTATTGTATATGAAGTTCGGGTTGAGTTTTGCGGGTCTCCCCTTCCATGAGGGACATTGGCCATTGGTCCTCAAGGATGAAGGCAGCAGAGTTTGGGGACTGGGTTAAGGTGGCCATGAGTACAGTGGACTGACTCCTGGTAACAGCTTCAGTGAGACAATTCAATTTTATTCAGGGTAAACAAGGGTTGTATAGTTTTTGAGGAGTGGGTAGAGATTTCTATGGTAGGTATACATCATTGGCTGGGGCTTAAGGTACTAGGAATACCTCAACTACAAGAAAGGACATTCCAGGAATTCCAGGTACTTACTAGCCAGGTTATTATCAGGAAAAAGCAAGTTGAACCTGCAATTTGGACATAGAGTACATGACTTTCCAGAGGTAGAGGATGTGGGGGTCATGCTCTCCAGATTAGGTCAGATAGAAAAGAGGAAGCCCCACTGAGAAAAGGAGTCCCCTGTTTTGCTATGAGCTCAGAGAACTCTCTGGACCTGGTAGGCTGCAACCTTAATAGCAGGGTATTCCAACATTGTTTGAGTATTGCAAATGCTCTCTCTCTCTCTCTCTCTCTCTCTCTCTCTCTCTCACACACACACACACACACACACACACACACACACGCACACACACACACATAAATACACACACACACACACAAATACACACACACCAAAAGTGTTAAATTATTAGTTAAAGCATATGTTCCTAATGTATTTGTAACTTAATTTTATCAATTGAAACAATAACCACAAACACAATTAATTTATAAAGTATTTCTCCAAAAAGGTAAATCTGTTTTTTTTAGAAAATATTAGTTTGATTGATACCTCTTATAAAGATGAAATTGAAATTGACCAACAAAGATATGACAAAATGCTAGTCCATCATGTGTATTGTGGCCATAGACTGTAAACCTCAGAATGTAACTTCACTTGAAAACAGAGTGTTTGCAGGAATAACTGCTTAATATGACGTTATACAAGGTGAGCTTCCAATCCAGTATGGCTAGTATTGTAAGAAGAGAAAGAAGTGCATAGGGACAAGTGTACTGCAGAGGAAATCAAGAAGATAGAGGCAGAGATTTAAGGGTGGCAGTTACAATTCTCAAGAACAAGATTTCTCCAATCCACTGGAACACAGGAGGAAGGCTGGAATGATTGATTGAAACTTCTGTGTTTCAAAGAGAGAGTGATCCTGCAGATCTGTCATTTAGACTTGTAACCTGCACAACTGTGAGACTACACACTTCTATTATTTTTAATACATCCCATTTGTGGTATTTTGTTATGAAATACTTAAAAATAAATATAATTCCTAAGATTTTTTGGACATAATACCTTACTTCATGGTTCTTCAATATTTGTGTATCACTGATTGTTGCTTGGGAGAATATTTCAGAGCCATCCCAATATACCATAGGACATTGAGAGAGAGAGAGAGAGGGAGAGAGAGAGAAAGAGAGATGAAATGTTTAATTATCTACTATATTTATTAATAACTATAAGTACTTATAACAAATATAAACACTTATTACCTAGCTACTGGCCCTAAGAATAACTATAAACTCCTGTAACCTAACAACTAACCCTATTAATAACTATAAGTGCCCATTATCTAACAACTAATCCTAACCTTTTAGAAGGATACAGTCTCTGTAGCAGGTCCTCCTCAGTCATCATGAACACTTCAGGAGATCCTGGCAGACCAAGTAGACCAAGGCACTTAGTCAATAGTCTTTCTTCAGGAACATCTCAGACATAGGTCCTTTAGGGTAAATTGGTTATTGTATTGCTATAGCAGCTTTACTTTAAATGAGGCTTGAGACTTTCTTCTCTCTGTAGCCTCAGCTGTCCTTAGACCAACTTGGTCAGTTCATATCAACCACTCAACTGCTTTGTCTAAGTCTTTGGGACTGGCCACAGTGCCTGGTTTTGTTCTATTCAGGTCACTGCTTGGACTTGTTGAACCCCTCTAGGCAAAAGCTGTGCCACAGGGTTTAGTCCTTGGCCCTTTGCTGCTTTGCTGAGACCTTCTCTGCTCACTAATTTCTCTTTGCCTCAGGGAGAGCTGACCATAATTTTACAGCTCTGTTTGACATCACCTCTTCAGTTCGCCAGCATTTGCTCCATCAGATACAAACTGCTTTGCATCTCATCCTCTCTAGTGTGCGAACTCTCAGGCTCTGCCTATATCATTCTTAAATAGGTTCTGTCATAGTTGTACCTGGTTTCTGGCTAATATGGGCTGGGCTCCACCCATTTCATAAGGCTATTAGCAGCTGAAAATAATGCCAAGCCATAAACTTTGTTTTTAGTACATATGCTGCCATGCCAACTGTCCACATATGCCAGGCTGATCTTCATGCCCCCTTTCAAGAGACTGTATCAGAAGCCCCTAAATATTCACTAAATCTAATTTATATTAATCTAACTCCCCTTACATGGAGTGTGCATGTAGGCCAGAAGATATTTCCTTGGATATTCTTCTACAGAGACTGCCCACTGTTTGTGTTTTAGACTAGATATCTCAGTGATGTGTTGAGAACTCCTCAAGTGGGCAGGATGGCAGGCTATCAAGTCTGAGGTATCCTCCAGTCTGTACCTTCCAAAATGCTAGTGGTAGGGGATTTACAATGGTTTGTTGCGATGCTAAGATTTGTACTTATGTTTTAGGCATTGAACTTAGCATCTCATTGTTAGGGAAAGTCTAATACATTGCTTTGATAGGCTGATTTCAATGGTGAGATCTGGTTACTGCCCTTCTGAGGCATTCTCTTGATTGGTTAATATAAGTTGCTGATGGCCAATTAGCTGGGTAGAAAGAGTATAGGAAGGTAGAACTTCCTGAAATGGAAACAGGAACCCTGCATTTAACACAGAGGAATCTCTCTGCCAGACGACATGGAAGCAGATAGATGTGTCTGAGATTTCTGGAAGGTAATAATAGGTCACATATCAGTTTGGGATTAGGTGGCCTGGGTTAATTTAGATTAGCTAAGTGAGAGTCTGTCCAGCTAAGGTCTAAGCATTGAAACATTAAATGGTCTTGGTGTATTTAATTATTGGGGAAAGGATCGTGTGGCTTATAGGCCATCTGTCCAAGCAGTCCTGGGCCATAGCCCTCCCACTAAGCCTCGACTACTGTCCCTCCAGGCCTCCAGCAATTCTGATGGTCTAATATAATAGTATATAGTTATTAATAAGTGTCCGACTGTTGGGGCAATGTTAAGCATTCTAAATGTTAATTAATTGGTGGTCCTGTTTGCTGTCTGTTACTTATATTGACTCTGATTGGTTAAATAAAATGCCGAGGCCTGAGATTGGGCAAAGACAGAGAAAGGTGGGACTTCCTGAGATTGGAACAGGAAGCCTGCACTTTAGACAGAGGATTAAAAGCATTCCAGCCATGAGCAGCAGGAAAGAAGACACATGCCATGGGTTAGGAAAAAGAACCTCATTCCACATGGCCAGGAACATCGGCATGGCATGGAAACTGGCAGTCCAAGGGGACGTATGTATATATGGGGTCATATTTTGGTGATAGAATTAAGAGCTAGCTTAGATGGGCCAGGAATGCACAACTCAGGCCAAGGCTTGTTAAAATCCACATGGTATCTCTATGTACTAATTTGTAATGGATGGTTAAGGATTAGCCGCCAAACCAATTAACAATAATATAAATACTGGATAAATAGTTTAATTAGCCATATATATTTTTAACATCCGACAGCAACCAGGCAGCTTTGCTGGAAGACCGTGCCACCAGGCTGTCTATCCATACATACAAACTTCTAAGACAAGTCAGGCCTACCTATTTTCCACCAGGCTTCCATCTACTCCACTGGCCTAATATAACAACTTATCATTATTAATGAGGATATTAGTTAACAGAGTGTAGGTTATGAGTGGCAAAGGCCAGCCTTGGTCCAGGGCTCTTTTCCCAAGACAAGTCAGGCCATCAGTTAAGGCAAGACAGGCCACTGGCCCATATCCCATCAGGCTGCTGGTTGCTCCGCCAGCCTAATCTTACAGTTTATACTTATTAATAAATACAATTGATAATTAAATTGAAATTTCACCTTATGAATACAAAGCAAGTACTTTAACAATTGAGGCATCCTGATTTTGTTCTTTGTTTGTTTGTTTTTAAATAAACTTGGAACTGTTATTTACATATAAATATAACAGAACATTCTTGTGTTATAATGTATGGCATAAAATTGGCAATTTTGGGTCAAGTAGCAGCAAACATGACTGGAAAAAATTAATGAAGTGATTCCTAATGATATCCTCATATCTTACTCATAGATCTGTGCCTTGTCTAATAGTCATCAGAGAGGTTTCCTCCTGCAGCAGGAGGGAGCAAGTACAGAGACACACAGCAAGACATAATGCAGGTAGAGAATCTAAGTTGGAGGTCTCCATCCAGTTCCTCCCCTCAGAGCTCCAGGAACCCTGCACAGTGGGGGAAAAGTTAGATTACAGGAGTAGGAGAGTTTGGAGAACACCAGGACAATGTGGCCCACAGAATCAACTAAGCATGACTCATATGGGTTCACAAAGACTGAAGTGGCCAGTATAGGGCCTGTATGGGTGTGTATCAGCTTCTCTGTCTATATGTTATGGCTATTAGCTTGGTGTTTTGTGGGACTCCTAACAATGGCAGAGGGTGCAACTCTGCATCTTTTTCCTGCTCTTTGGACTCTTTCCCTCCTGTTGGGTTGCCTTGCCCAGCATCAATATGAGAGCTTTTGCCTTTCTTATTGCATCTCATCTTGTCTTGTTGGCTGTTGTCTCTTGGAGTCCTACTCCTTTCTGTTGCTTCCCCCACTCCCAGGACCCTTGGGGGCAGAGATGAGCTGGTGCAGAGTCAATGACCCAGACTTGGGAGCCCGATAAGTGGCATAATTAGACTTATCCAATATGATAATGAAACAGACCTTTTTATCCCCTCTCCAAGCACTGTTGGCTTCCCAGCTGCTCGATGCAGCCATGGCTTGCTCTTACTGGTCCATACTGCATTGTCCAGTCTATGTCATCAACCTCTGGGATCGCTGGCCAGCTTCAGGCCAACCCTAATTAAAAGTTTTAGCCATGCATGCACCTGTTGCTCAGTGGCAAGCTTTGTTCCTCCTGCACCTTTCTAAAGGGAAATGGAGGGGAAGTGTATCTGGAGGAGAAGAGAGATAGGGAAGGGTTGGAGGAATAGAGGGATAGAAAACTGTGATCAGGATGTATTGTATGAGAGAAGAAAATATTTTCAAGATATGATTTGATTCCTTGAAGCTAAAATTACAGTGGTTGTGAGATGCCCAACCTGGGGCCAGAACTCTGACCCTCTGCAAAAGCAGTGTGTGATTTTAACAGTTAAACCATCTCTCCAATCCCTCGCCTATCCCTTTTTCTATTCTCTTGGGTTTGCAAGATTACCATTGCTTTACTTGAGTCACGTTTATTTTTTTGGTGTTGCTGTATGGAGACTTTCTATTTACAGAAAAATTACCACCATTAAGCTGACTTTAAGTATTGGCCCATGCCTGTGGACGAATACTCAATAGAACTGATATTTGAGGTTATAGGGTATTTTGTCAAGAAGCATTTTTTTTCAATAATGAACAAATCTGTTGTTTATATTCTCAAACTATTCCTTCATTGGATAAAGATTATATACTAAAAACCCTATGTTCCAACTTTCTTCACTTTACTGTTTTATGCAAACCTGACAGTTATTTATTACTCTTAAATGTTTCCTGTTTGCTATCATTCTGTTTGTGTTGACATCACTGTTTTATTCCTTTTTATATTTTATTCTCCCAATGATGTCTTGAAAGAAGTGACATTCTGTTCACCAATTAGTATCAGGCCTTGTCTTTTTAGGATGCTTGCTCTCTCTTTTTATCTGTGTTTCAATGTCTTTATAGCAGAAGAAATACTTTCCTTGATTAAATAGGATCCTGTGAAGCAGAGGGCACTGTAGAAAGATTTTTTTTTTTTTCTGTAAAAAATAGAGTGACTATGTCCTTCTGGACCTACATTAAATCAAAAGATAAAATGGTTTCTGAGATGCACACTGGCTGTGTGCTGTCAGTCCTGTGATCCTCTTAACCTGTCACCTCTCATTACCCAATGGAAGGTGGAGAATGACAGTGAATGGCAAGATGAGTGCAACTGTATTATATTTGTGGATGAACACAGTCCACAAACTGAAACTGGAATTATTTTTTGCACATTGCTGAACTAAGGGCAGCATTTTTCACCTCTGGTCTATCCAGAGTTCAAATGAACCATGACTTATGAGCCATTTGAGTTCCAGGACACTAAAGTGTTTGTTCAATAATAAAACCTAGAACTCTCCTTAGCTAGTGTTGTATAACATGTGGTCATTAAAAAAAAAGAAAAAGAAAAAAAAACTGTCGTGGATCAGGCTAGAAGAAATCCCTGCTTCATTTGGTTAGCCATGAAGCCATATGCACACAAACAAGTAATACAGCATATTAAATTTATATATATATATATATGAACAAATGCTGCAGAATATTTGATCACATTTTGAACCCCAAGAAACTTTACAATCCTGTTTTCAATTGTAGGATGATGGTTCAAAATCTTAGAGCTTTCTGTTTTTTGTAAACAAATACTTGTGATGTGGATATGCCCTAGCACACACCTTTAATCCAAGAGCTTTCTGTACACAGGATTAAGTAAAGTTAACCCTAGATCAAGAGGCATAGCAAGAAACCAACTGACAGGGATTAAACAGAAAGGGGCGGGGGGACAGTAAGCTGAAGGGTATTTAAGACAGCATGGAGAAGAAAGAGCTTTTTAGCTTTGGGCTTTTGGTTTTGAGCTTTGAGGACTTTTGACTGAGTGCTTTCTCTACCTCTCTGAGCTACCAAGTTTTTACTCCAGCATATGGCTTCTGCATCTTCATTGGTAAAATGCAATGACAGGTATATTTTTGTTTCACAAAATAACAAACAACATTCATAAATATGCAGAAAACTATATGTTGTGATGTGTAATTCACTCAGTGTTAGCTGGATTTATGAGTGCTTCCCAATTTAATTTGTAAATCATTTTATTTAGATTAATTACTTGTTTTCAAAGGTGCTGCACTGTACCTCTTTTTTTGTTTGTCTGTTTGTTTAATGTAGGTATAGCAATTAATATCATTATATGATTTGATCATGTATTTTTTTAAATACTTTATTTTTTTTCTTCAAGTTACATCTCAGTAACAAACCCCTCCCTATTCCCCCTTCCTATCCTGCCCTTCCACCCTCTTCCCCCCAGAAGCTTCCCCTTTCAGTCCAACAGATGGTTCCTTCTCTTATTACAGTAAGTATTATACAAAACAACAGATACAAATGCCACATTTATGAGAGTTAAATGGCCCAGTATACCTTCCCAATGTCCAGTTTATACATATTTGGCTCCTGACTTTAACATTCTACTATCTAACCATCTCCATGAGTTTTTTTTAACATTTTTTTTATTATGTATACAGTATTTGCTCTACATATATGCCCGAGCAGATCTCAATGTAGATGGCTGTGAGCCACCATGTGGTTGCTGGGAATTGAACTCAGGACCTTGGGAAGAACAGCCAGTGCTCTTAACCTCTGAGCCACCTCTCCAGCCCCTCTCCAATGATCATGTATTTTTGAGTCATTGTTTTTTCAAAGATTCTTAACTTTTAAAAATCAACACTCAAAGAAAAGATATTCCTTTGCTTTAGCATCAATATTTATTTATAGTTTGTTCAATGTCTCTAAATATGGTTGTTATTGGAATTGAGATCTATAAATAGCATTGTAGATGGTATATAATTTAATAGCAAGCTGTTAAGACGGGGCTATTTTCTGTTTGGTCTTTAAACTGTAACTACTGTTGCTTGTTAAGGAAATTGGCTATTCACAAGCCTTCCTGAGTCATTCTACTACATTGTCACAATGCAGATCACATATCTGTATGAACTAGAAGATGGATTATTTTTATTTGATATTTCAATCTCCAAAAATCCTAGCACTTCAGCTTAAAACAAACATTCCAATGCTTATATTTTTTATCCAGCAAATTAGTAAGAATTCAGATTATCTATCCCTTGACATATGATAATTTACTAAGTATTTTTTGAACATTTGATACATTTTTCTTATATGTTCATTCAGGAAATATTTACTGATACTTTCGGAGGAAAATCTCTACCATGTGCTGTAAGCAAAGGAAAAGTAAACATGGTGTGAATGTTCACTGTTTATTTCAGAGAACCACCAATGTAAATAACATATACCATGGCAGATTTTGCAACACTATATGAGAAAGAGCTACAGACACTGCTGGGGGATACATGAGAAGGTGTTCACATGGGAAAGGCCATGAAGAAGACACCAACAAAATCAGTCATTTCTGAGACTTCATTAAAATTCCATATCAGAGTGCATTATTAAATCCTTATGTGTGTGTCACTATAATAGATCAACTAGCAAAGGTTTAACAATTCTCTTTTTGACAGATAACAAATGAAAAATTCATCATTCTAAGATTCATAAGTGTGTGGATTCTTATGAATTGATACATGTATTCAATATTTGCCATAAGTCTATTCTGACAAAGGTGTTGAGGTTTACTGAGCTCAAAGTATGGATCCCTACATAGTCCTGAACTGGTAGTCACAGCCCTTTTTTCCCTTGGTTACATGTTTCTCTAACACCTGTAAGATAGTTTGAAAGACATACAAATAAATTTATGTTGTGAGTTGTAATACAGAAAGAGAAGTCTCGATATACTGAAATGACCATTGTTGACTATATCACATCTTTCTAGTAGATGTTATTCAACTCATATAACTGTCAATTTTTGTGTTTTGATGAAAATAATTGAGTAGCAATTTTACACTTTCTTTTCTTTTTCTTTGTTTTTTACTTTTTAGCGGTTCAAACTTCTGTACGTGTGTGTATGTGTGTATGATGTATGCATCTGAGTGTGGGCATGGGAAGTACCACAGTGAGAGTGTGAATTGGTTTATATTTATCCCTCTCAGGTTTCTGAGGTGGTTGAAGAATAGATAGAGTCGCATAGTTAAATTTTGAGTTGTTTAGGAATCAAGAGGGTGTTCTGGATGGGTATTTTTTAACATTTCACATTTTTTTAATAATTTATATTTTATTTCTTCAAGTTACATCTCAATCATGATCACTTCCCTACTCCCCCTTCCAGTCCCACCCTCCCACCCTCTTCCCCCTCATCCCCCATCCTCTTCCCCCTTTTTTTAAGTTTAAGGTATATCTTTTTCCCCTCAACAGCTCCCCCTTTCAGTCCAACAAATGGTTCTTTCTCTTATAACAATAAATACAATACAAAACAACAGAAATAAATAGGCCACAACTATGAGAGTTATATGGCTTAGCATACAATCCCAATGTCCAGTCCATATGTATTTGGCACTTGACTTTAACATTCTACTCTCTAACTATCTCCATGAGTTTAAAGTTCTATATCCAACTCAGCTTTCATACTAACTTGCATCACAATTTTAAAAACATCTTCTTAGATCCAGAACACCCTCTTGATTCCTAAACAACTCAAAATTTAACTATGAGACTCTAGCTATCCTTCAACCACCTCAGAGACCTGAGAGGGATAAATATATCTTATTATATAGGAAGTGCAGGGCCTGCAGCTTCCAAAGCTAAGAAATGACATACCAGTGGCTGCCTGGATAGCTCCCATTTTCTCTCCATACATTACAGCATCAATCTCCAGCCATTTGGTCCCGTTTCTCTGACAGACATTGATTGTAGAGCAGAAAGTATGAAGGACTTGCCTACCCTATCTTTGCACAGCTAGGCTGTCAACTTACCTGCTTCCAAGTTTTGTCCTTTTTGGACAGTATTCTGTCTACAGTTGAAGCAAGGGGGTTTTCTTGCCAAGAGATAGGCTTGCCACTAATTCAACCATCTCCCACTGGAGATTCTTCAATGCTCATCTTCTACTTGGAGTAGAGTAGGGGGTGCTGTCAGGAGCTGACATGTCTTGATATCAAAAAATATTAAGTTAAGAAAACATCTTTGAATGCCATATTCTGCAGATCTCTTGAGGTTTTTGAAGATGCCCTATTTATCTCTTATATTTAGATAAGAATGTTTCTTGTCCCTTAACAACTTGATTTCTGATTAGCTTAGAAAATAACTGTGATAGACTGTCTTAGGACCTAACAAAATGACAAGCTTGCCTGACTATTAGTTTGTATTTCTTAATTATCCTAAACAGTTTATGACAGTTGGTAGCAAAAGGCCAAAACTTCACATTGCATTTTTAAGCAAAAATGGTCTTGTTAAATGGGTTTTGGAGGTTAGACCCAGGGACTTCTCTCTTTTTTCTTTTCTGTATCCCTCTTTCCTATGTAGGAGTGAACAGACTTGAGAAAAAAATGGGACATAGACATAATATAGGAAAGATCAAGAAAAAAGGACAGATTATTGAATATGCCCTTATACCTTTGTATATTGATACAAAATTAAGATTATATTTGGCCACAATGATATTGACCTTTGTATATTGATGCAAAATTAAGATTGTATTGGGATACATAGGTATTGATCTTTGTATATTGATACAAAATTAAGATTATATTTGGCCACATTGGTATTGATTTTTGTATATTGATACAAAATTAAGGGTAACGCTTTTTAAGAAGATGTTTTTAAAATTGTGATGCAAGTTAGTATGAAAGCTGAGTTAGATATAGGACTTTAAACTCATGGAGATGGTTAGATAATAGAAGGTTAAAGTCAGTTACCAAATACATATGGACTGGACATTGGGAATGTATGCTAAGCCATCTAACTCTCATAATTGTGACCTATTTATTTCTGTTGTTTTGTATTGTATTTATTGTTATAAGAGAAAGAACCATTTGTTGGACTGAAAGGGGGAGCTGTTGAGGGGAAAAAGATATACCTTAAACTTTAAAAAAAGGGGGAAGAGGATGGGGCGTTCAGTGGGACTGGAGGGGGGGGTAGGGAGGGGATTGTGATTGAGATGTAACTTGAAGAAATAAAAAATAAATTATAAAAAAGATACTATTTTTAATGTCTAACTAAACAGAATGCAGGCTAACTGTCAAATTTTATCTTTATTTTGCCATTGCTTGGTTGTTTGACATAAATTTTTATGAAAATTCCTTCTCTGACATTAAATTTATCTCATAATTCTCTATTTGAGAAAGTCTATTCTGACTTCTCTGATCTCTTTATGAAACCCACTTAGTCCCCATTTGTATTCATAGCAATGCCATACTTTTTTTATTAAGGATAGGGTTACCTTCCTATAGGACTCTTAGCCCATCAAAGTTTGAGCTGTGTACCATCCACATTTTCATTTCTTTTTTTTTTCCTTTATTTTTTATTTCTTCAAGTTACATCTCAATCGCAGTCCCGGAGCTATTCCTCCTTCCAGTCCCACCCTCAACCCCCCATCCTCTTCCCTTTTTTTTTTAAAGTTTAAGATATATCTTATTTCCCCCTACAGTTTCCCCTTTTAGTCCAACAAATGGCTCTTTCTCTTATAATAATAAATACAATACAAAACAACAGAGGAAATTAGGCCACAGTTATGAGGGTTATATGGCTTAGTGTACATTCCCAATGTTCAGTCCATATGTATTTGGTACTTGACTTTATCATTCTACTATCTAACCATCTCCATGAGTTTAAAGTTCTATATCTGACTCAACATTCATACTAACTTGCAACACAGTTTTAAAAGTATCTTCTTAGATCTATAACACTCTCTTGACTCCTAAACAACTCAAAATTTAATTATAAGACTCTAGCTATCTGTTCTTCAACCACCTCAGAGACCTGAAAGGGATAAATATATCTGATTTTAGAGGAAGTACGGGGCCTGCAGCTTCCCAAACTAAGAAATGACATACCAGTGGCTGCCTGAACAGTTACCATTTTCTCTCCATACATTACAGCATCCATCTTCAGTCATTTGGCCCTGTTTCACATTTTCATTTCTAATAGCTAACATTCTGTCTGGTAACTACTAGATATTTGGATTAATATTTTTGCAAGGAATAAATGATTAGTAAATGCTTGCTATTGGCCTATGGCATTATCATAATGTTTTATTTTGGCACAAACACTTTCTCCTCTATGGCAACCATATGTGTAAATATCTACCTAGTACCTCCTTTTCCCCAAAACTAGATGCATTAGTAATCTTTGTTCTACAAGGAGGCTCCAATAAAGTCTTTTCTCCTAATCTAACAATGTCTAAAAAGGAGAGTCTGTCTCTTTAAAGTATCACCAATATATTTAACTGAGTAATATTAAGTATTTTTGTGGAAGAAGTTTTAGAACATACAAACAAAATCCATCCAGCATGAAGTTTTAGAACATACAAACAAAATCCATCCAGCATGAGTTACACATTCCCTGAAAGTTTTCTCCCAAAAAAATAAAAACATCATTGATGACAGCAAGCATGGTTGCAAAAAGAATCATAATCCTGAGTGATGTGAGTTCCATTGAGGAATAGGATCAAAGGCTACTTTTATCCCAAAACACTTCTACTATGACATGTCTACTGTGTTACGCTGACATTTCTTTCTGTTAAAATACTTATATTTCTTGGAATGTTAATATCCTATGGATTTTCTCAGACTTTGGCATTATTGCCATCTTTTCTTATATCACAACTCCATTAATTTATCTTTTAACCATTTTGTGGCAGGGCCATTATTAAGTAGATTCAAGGATGTGATACAGTTCAGCTCAAGTTAACCTTGCTTCACAATAGTGACATGAGTTAATTTAATTCCTGTCACCAGACTTCACAAGGGCATATTGCACATTACTTCTCGTTATTGCAGCCACAAGTCATTATCTCCAAATGCCCCATGTAAAACCTATCTGTGCCCTCTCTTACCTTTGCTCCATACTGATAAAGACGGGCAACACAGTCACATATTTATGCAGAGAATGTCAATAAAAATGAAACTCACAGAACTTTCCTTACAAATAGACAAAAGTTTAGAAATTGAATTCAAGCCCATTTTTGCCTTAATGCATTCCTTTCTTCCCTTATTCTTTCACACGATATTAGTTTCTCTTCTTGAAATGATAATGTGCTTTCATAAAAATTGGGAGAATTTCTATGGTCCTGCAAGATGGCTCATTGTGTCAAGGTACTTACTTGTGCAAGCCTGGCAAACTGATTTTAAACCTCACTTCTCATACTGGAAATAAACAACTGACACCTGAAAACTGGTCTCTACACCCAACACCATGGCATATGAACACAGATACACACACACACACACACACACACACACACATACACACACACACACACACACACACACACACACACACACACACACATTGATGGTAATCAGATAGTGATAATTGATTAATTTTCAAAACAAAATAAACAAAATTCTGGTATAATCTGGTTTCACCTTTTTCCCATTGCCCATTGTATTCCATATTGGAAATACTCACTGAATGTCTATGTGGGTTGATTTTAAGAGTGATTCTAAAATTTTGGTCCCATTTTTAGACTGATTCTAGAAAAGATTCTCTTTGATTTATCTAAGCAAGGAGATGATGATGTATGGTGTAAAAATACTTTCTTCCCAGCAACTTTTATTCAACTTGGATTAACCACTATGTAGCCTAAAAACTTTTCATTCTTTTTTAGAGGGGACTAACATACTCATCCTGTATGAAATCTATATGACCAAAATAACACTATTAATTTATGGCTCACTGAACATGGTGTCTGAAATCTTTTTTCCATATTGCTTATATTGTTTTTATATACACCAGTGATTCTTAACCTGTGTGTTGTGGCCCTTTTGGGGGTCGAATAACCTTTAAACAGGAGTCGCCTAAGATCATCAGAAAACACAGATATTTACATTATAACTCATAACAGTAACAAAATAACAGTTATGAAGTAGCAATGAAAATAATTTTATGGTTGGGGGTCACCCCAACAGGAGCAATTGTATTAAAGAGTCACAGCATTAGCAAGGCTGAGCCACTGATCTATACCTATGTGTTGTATATACTCATGTCTCCTAAAGTATAATTATTCTAGTAGGTAGAGCAATGTTTTATGTGGAAAGTCAAATATAAATATACTGGCACTCGTGAAAGAGTCTGCATCATGAATCCCTGCCAGTGCCCTAGTGAGTTCCTGTGGACATGCAATGAGGTTATAGTACTGAGAATCAGCTGATATCCCTTCTCTATGAACAGTGAGTGATACCACATTTCTATTAACAGTTTATGAATAGCTGAATTTCCTAGAACTAAAAGGAAGGCTTTTTTTCCCCACCATACTATTGGTGCTGGCTACCTTTACATCAACTTGAACAAGGTAGAGTCACCAGAGAGGAAAGAACTGTTTTGGGGGAAAAAACACCTCCAAAAGATCAGGCTGCAGGCGAGTCCATGGGGCATCTTTTTAAGTCAGTGATTGATCTGAGAGGATGGAGTCCATTGTGAGTGGGGCTAACCCTGGGCTGGTGGTGCTGGGTGCTGTTAGAAAGCCGGCTGATCACGCAGCTAGAAGCAAGCCAGTAGACAGCTGACCTGCATGGCCTCTGCATCAGCTCCTGTACCTCCCGCCTGGTACCTGCCATGTTTAATTTCCTGTCCTCACTGCCTTTAATGATGAACAATGATGTGAAAGTACAAGCAAACTAAACTCTTTCTTCCTCCACTTGCTTTCGGTTATGTCCTGTCAGAATAGTAATAGTAGTTCAAATGCATTATCTTATATTTTAGATAGTAAAAATCTCTACCAAACTAAAAGAGGAGTAATTCTATTTTATTTATATTTCTATTCTTTTTATAATTTATTTTTTATTTCTTCAAGTTACATCTCAATCACAATCCCCTCCCTACTCCCCCCTCCAGTCCCACCCTCCACCCTCTTCTCCCTCAACCTCCCCATCCTCTACCCTTTTTTTTAAGCTTAAGGTATATCTTTTTCCCCTCAACAGCTCCCCCTTTCAGTCCAACAAATAGTTCTTTCTCTTATAACAATAAATACAATACAAAACAACAGAGGTAATTAGGCCACAGTTATGAGGGTTATATGGCTTAGCGTACATTCCCAATGTCCAGTCCATATGTATTTGGCACCTGACTTTAACATTCTACTATCTAACCATCTCCATGAGTTTAAAGTTCTGTATCTAACTCAGCTTTCATACTAACTTGCATCACAATTTTAAAAGCATCTTCTTATATTTCTATTCTTTTCTCAAGAACTTATGTTTGTTGCTGGTACATATGTGTGATTTTCTAATACAAATGTATAGAATTTGTCATATGCCATGTTAAATAATAGTTATCAGAATTTGCTTTTACAAGGTCATACTATACAAGACCTTTCATGCAGAATGTTCTGCCTGGATCTGTGCTTCACAACCATGAGGTTATTTAAACAAAAATTTCACCACTAATCTTCATTGTAAACATTTTATTGAAGTGATCTTTCACCCACATTCCCTACTTAATTATCTTCTAAATGTTGACTGTTTTTCAGAGAACTGAACTATGCAAATTGTTTCTTCTTTGTCATAACTTTGTCAGGGGAGAAACTGTAATATTCCACATTAATTCATTAGATTTACCATATTACTGAAACAAATGTGCTGGCTAATATATCTGCTCCCAGTGAACTCCATAGTCTCCTTGTTCTTCCATTTGGCTTATCAGATATTCCTAGATACTGTTCTTAGAATTGTGGTGTGCAGTCACAGTAATAGGCAGAGTTTATGAGTAATTGAACTTTGACATTTCCCCACTATTATTGTCAGAAACAAAAATATTTACCAAGAGTCTATTAATAGAAATCTCCTGCTCACCATCCTCCCACCCCCACCCCACCACCATACTGAGTTTTGTTTTCTCCTTTTTAGAATAAGTTCTTTCAATAAATTGAGGGCTGCTTCTGAATAATCTTACTTTTCCAAACATTTTTATACAGCCTCATCCCATTTTCATATTCAAACTTTATGTCTCGGTCTGTCTTTGGAAGCCCTTAGATATAAGTAGGACTTTGAGGATTCTCTTCATCTCTAATTTTTTCTGATAATTTAACTTATACACCTTTTCACATTTTGTCATTGATGATGACTCACATTTTATTATATGTATGTCTAGGAAAAGAGATTTTTCTTTTTTTAAATTTTTTTAGTTTTATTTTTTAATATTTATTTATTACTTCAGGTTACATCTCCATCGCAGTGTCTTCTTTCCACCCCTCCCAGTCCTGCCCTCCCACCCTCTACCCCCTAACCTTTCCATCACACTCCTCTGGAGTGGAATGTCCCTACATAGCAGTCTCCCGCCCCATTTCAGCAGTCATATGAGGGCCAAGAGCCTCATGATTTTCTTCCATGTAACTAAATAAAAAGAAATGAAAGTCACATCAAGCCTGGGAAAGTTATAGCTTATCTCTAAATCCTGATTCTCAGGGTCTTTCATCTTTCCATTTCAGGGTGTTTGCCTACATGCAAATTCTGCACTAATACTTGTGCTAAACCATGACTCTCATGCCTCAAGGTTCAGAGTTCATCCATTGCTCGCATTTCTTATAAGCTCTGGACCTTTCTTCTGACAAACTTCTTCATGGAACAATGGACACTGAACTTAGATCATCTTAAAGAAGTGGTGTTCTTACAAAGTCATCTGAGATTAGACCACCAGAATAAAGCTAATAAGCTATTCCAGGTAGAACATAATAGGAAGTCAAAGCAAACACAACTGCCTTGGCACTTTTTTTAATTTGAATTACATGTGTGTTTGAACCACAGTGCTCTCTCTCATTAGTACCTGAATTACATGTGTGTTTAAGCCACAGTGCTCTCTCTCATTAGTACCTGAATTTCATGTGTGTTTGAACCACAGTGCTCTCTCTCATTAGTACCTGAATTACATGTGTGTTTGAACCACAGTGCTCTCTCTCATTAGTACCTGAATTACATGTGTGTTTGAACCACAGTGCTCTCTCTCTGAGCACCAGAGATTCCCAGTGGGCTCTGACTGTTTACACTCCTGGTCATTCCCCATCCACTCACTCCAGCTAACATGTCAAGCAATATTTATGGCCACATCTATCTTCTTCTCCAAGGGATTTTGAGAACATTTTTCCATAATGCTAATGAGTTACCTCCATCAATATCTTCTTTTGCATCCAATCAATGCAGTAATGTCAAACTCTCTCAGTTCAGTCTAAACCTGTGATAATGAAAAGACTGATAGCCTATGTGGGATGAGACTGCTTTCTTCTCTCCACAAGAACATCTATCACTTAACCTCTCTTAATGATGGTGTACAAAAGACAATCGTGAAGTCAATCTTAATGAAAATCATATTATACTAATGCAGTGATTGTGGCTTAAAAGCATCAAAAGCTACCTTATCTAAAAAAGAATGTTATTCTGTATTTATACTATTTCCTTCCCAAAGGAATTTTTGTAAAGAATCATTTTTCAAAGTTTTCCTCAAACACTGAAACTTTCATTGGAGCATCATCAACAAACAAATAACCTTTGAGAAAGTCATTCATAGCCACCATTCACTCTGGACATGATTGATGATGCAGCCTTATTTGTAATTACAGACCCAGCATTAAATGTGTGGTATTAGGCAACAGAAGAGCAAGAAAATCTATTTTGTTGTACTACCATATAGAGTCATGACACTATGAGTAATAACTGTGTAACTGCATTATTCACATAGTAGGGGTTATGAAATTAACTGTGAATGATACACTTCAAGTAAAGAATGTGAAGAGATGCTGCATTAACCCTAAAAGAAAGAACTGCATTGGACTGAGAATAAATATGTTTATTTTAAAAAAGCACAGTAAGTAAAGCACTTACTTTGCTTATGAATTGCAGATTGCATATATTATTTTTTATAGATAGGGGAAGCACAAAAAATATTTATCAAGGCTCTAGATGCCCTAAAGCTCTTGAAGGGAATGAATAACTCTATCCCCATCCTCCGCCATATTTCCATAATCAAATTAATTGTTATGTACTTCCTTCAATAAGGTTACACCTACACCAACAAGGTCACTTTTCCTGATAGTCCCACTCCCTGTGGGCCAGCATTCATATTAACTACATTTGTACAATTAACTGAATTGTTAGTTGTTAGTTATAATTAACAATGCAGTGTTAATTGGCACTAGTTGATTTGTCTGAGTGTCTTAGTTTGGGGTTTTTTGATGTGAAGAGACACCATGACCAAGGCAACTCTTATAAAGGCAAGGATTTAATTGGGGCTGGCTTACAGTTTTGAGATTCAGTCCATTGTGATCATGGAAGGAAGCATGGCATCCTGCAGGCAGACATGGTGCTGGGAGAAACAAGTTCTACATCTTGATTGGAAGGCAGCCAGGAGACTGTAAATCTGCAGACAGCCAGGTGGAAGTTCTCTTCCACACTGAGCTCAGCTTGAGCACTAGGAGATAACAAAGCTCACTCCCAGAGTGCACTTCCTCCAGTAAGCCCACACCTACTCCAACAAGGCAGTGTTTCCTAAATAGTGCCACTCCTTATGGGAAAGCATTGAAAAACATGAGTCTGTGGTGGCCAAACCTATTCAAACCACCACAATGAGTAAGGGTATAGCTGCTGAATTTAATGTTGACATAACCAAGTCGGGACTAGGTAGGTGTGAAGATACTATGCAATTTGTTGAAATGAATATAAAACATAAGACAAAGCTCATTCCAAAAGATAATGTGTAAACTACTGTTAAAAGAAAATTGAACTTTGGGAAGAAGGTTACTACAGATGTCCCATCTTATTGAGCATTCACACTTGCTTATCTTCAATGCTTTAGGTAGTTATAATGAGTCACGGCCTTAGTCACTACCCATTTCTATATGATGTTGCTCTAATCAAAGTTGAAAGCCATACAAATCCATAAATATAAACATAAAGATAACTATGCAGAGGTAGTTTGACAACATAAAAAATGTGCAACAGATCAAAAGGTAACTTCGTTAGTCATTTTTTTGATCATATGTACAGAACCTGGTGTGAATTCCTATTGAGATGAAAGCCTGAGATCTAACCAAGAGAGCCATTGGTTACATCTATAAACAATATTTCCATTGAGTGTATCTAACCTAGTATAAAATTGTATTTTATCTTAGAGATGGCATGATTGTTGGGAAAGGTCTAATAACATTGCTTCTGATAGGCTGATTTCAATGCTGCAATCTGGTTACCGCCCCTTCTGAGGCATTCTCTTGATTGGTTAATAAAAGTTGCTGATGGCCAATTAGCTGTGCAGAAAGGGTACAGGAAGATGGGACTACCTGACATTAAAGCAGGAAGAAGCCCTGTGTTTTACACAGAAGGATTTGCTCAGGAGACATGGAAGAAGATAGACATGTTTGAGAACGCTGGAAGGTAATCACAGGCATATGGCGGTTTGGAATTAGGTGGTTCGGGTAAATTTAGATTAGCTAATTGAGAGTAAGCCCAGCAAAGGGCTAAGGGTTGAAACATTAAAAGGTCTTGGTGTATTCAATTATTGGGGAAAGGACTGTGGTGGCTTATGTGCTATCAGTACAAGAAATCCAGGGCCATTGGCTTCCCCACCAAGCTCTGGCAAATCTCCTGCCAAGCTGCCAGCAATTCTACTGGCCCAATATAACAACTTATATTAGTTAGCAGAGTTTAGGTTGCAGGTGGTGTGGTCACCCTTGGTCCAGGGCTTTTTCTCAGGACAAATCATGCCACCAGTTTGGCAGGCCAGGCCACTGACTGCTCCACCAGCCTAATCTTACAGTTCATACTTATTAATAAATACAATTGATAATTAAATTTCAGTTTCACATGGTTAAAATGTATGTTTTCCTACAGATGAGAATGTTAACATTTGTTCTACATAATCTAAATATTGGACCAAGCCTGGAGTAAGAAAAATTTCACTACCATCTAAATTTGAAATGAAAGTGGTCAGCTTCAAAGCACACTTATACTTTTCTTGAACTTAGGATATTTTCTACTACTTGAAGTTGTCACTTACAAATTGGTTTGAAATCATACGTGCACATTTATACATCTCATATAGTTTTCTCATCATGTTTAAATAGTAAATCACATTATCTAGTGAATTGGTTAATACTGGATATGAGTTTTCTTTTACAGTCTGATGTGTAACATTACTGTAGTCCTCCAGTAAAACATGAACTGGTTAATTTTAACATCAATATTGAATTTTTCCTACAAAAACTCTTAGAAATTTTTGGAGCAATTACATCTCCTTTTATTTAAGAGAAAGTAAATAATGTAGTGACTATTTTTATTTGAATGATTTGAAAGAAAACATTAAAGACCAAACCACATTTAAGCAAATGAAAGCACCCATTTAATTGAAATAAGAATATTTCCCCTTATAATTTATGTTAAAGACAGAAAGCTTTTAAGAACTTGCTTTGAGTGTTCTTTGTCTTGGTTTGCTTTCAACATTTTGTATGTGCTTCCAAGCATCTTCATATTCATAACATTTAATGATTGAAAAGGAGTTGTGTATCCTATAGATAAGTAATCTGAAGTTTGATATGCTCACAAAAATGAAAAAAAATCTCATTTATAGCAAGTGTCAGACCTATGAGCTTGTCTGATTTTAACACAGATTTGCTAGCATTACTCTATTATAAAATTTTCTGGATTTTTTTTAAAAAGGGAAGAATAGAGAAAGGAATTGCTACTCAATATGGGCATATATTTACTTTCCTCCTGCAAGCTTTTATAAAGCAAAGACCATGACAAAGATAATTTTCACGTATATATGATGCTTTAGAAGAGTAAATGTAGACGACATCTATTTGAAAAGTAAGGTGTTTGTGTAGACATTAATACCCATAAATATTGCTAGAGTTCAAGTATTTGGAATGAGGTGTATAACGATGTGATTATTTGTACTAATAAAGCTACTCTAATCTCTAATGAGCACTGTAAGATGCTGTTAGGGGACTCATGTGTAGGAGGTGGGGAGAGGAGAGTGATCCTGGGAAAGAGCTTCATAGTTGTTACCAAACAAAGCATTCATGAATATTTTAAATATAAAACATGTACTCATTCATCAATGGAATTATTAGATTATATACTTCATTATATTGGAGACTAGAATTTACAGCCATCAGTTGTCTTAACAAAGAATGGGTTATTGGCTTCCTTCAGGGCAATCACTAGATACTGGAAATGGATTTTGGAAACTAGACCTCCATAGTAAGTGTTTTATTTTTAATGAAATGATGTGGACATGCCTTTAAACCAAAAGAATATTGTGTCTTTTGATTGTATCTAATAGGTTTAGAACTTTAGAGTCTCAGTTAAAATATCACTGGAGAAGTAGAAGGAATAGAATTTAGAACAAGAATATTCTCCTTCAATCCTCACGTTTTACTTGAAATGCATTTACTTCCTAAAAACACAGATTATAATTCAACCCATTTTAATGCTATGAAATCAGTTGTTTTAAGACAAATAAATTTATCATAGAACAAATCCAAATGGGACCACCACATTTAGAAACTATTGCCTATAATTGTCACAGTTTTCCCACCTTAAATCACTCTAAAAGTTATGATTTATTTTGTAAGCATGATGTATTCGGTCTTTTGATCACTAAGTTCAGTGATGGCTTCAATTCCAACAATGTTTATTTCTATTCTATTCACAAAAGACACTTTCGGGTTCAGCCATGTCATTTTTTTTTACACAAACTAATAAAACTCTATAATAAACATGTTCTTGCTTTTTTCCTATTAAAGACTTTACCATCTCATCTTTTTTTTTCTTTTTAATTAAATGTCATTAAACTCAGAGTGTGGCCATGGACATTGCATTTAAATGTTTTCTCTGTTCATAAGTTTTTGCCTGTACTGAACTCAAGTATTTTCCAATCTATCAAACTATAAAATTTCTTTCATCAAGGTCACCAGCATATGAAAAAAAACTTAAAAAAAACTTCCCTGATAACAACTAAATTAAATTACATCTATGTGCTACCATAGAATTTTTTTAATAATTTATTTTTTATTTCTTCAAGTTACATCTCAATCACAATCCCCTCCCTACTCCCCCCTCCAGTCCCACCCTTCCACCCTCCTCCCCCTCAGCCCCACCATCCTCTTCCCTTCTTTTTTTTTTTTTTTTTTTTTTAGTTTAAGGTATTTATTTTTCCCCCCAACAGCTCTCCCTTTCAGTCCAAATAATGGTTCTTTTTCTTATAACTATAAATACAATACAAAACAACAGAAATAAATAGGCCACGATTATAAGAGTTATATGGCTTAGCATACATTCCCAATGTCCAGTCCATATGTATTTGGCACCTGACTTTAACATTCTACTATCTAACCATCTCCATGAGTTTAAAGTTCTATATCTAACTCAGCTTTCATACTAACTTGCCTCATAATTTTAAAAATATCTTCTTAGATCCAGAACACCCTCTTGATTCCTAAACAACTCAAAATTTAACTATGAGACTCTAGGTATCTATTCTTCAACCACCTCAGAGACCTGAGAGGGATGAATATATCTGATTATATAGGAAGTGCAGGGCCTGCAGCTTCCAAAACTAAAAAATGACATACCAGTGGCTGCCTGGACAGTTCCCATTTTCTGTCCACACATTACAGCATCAATCTTCAGCCATTTGGCCCCATTTCTCTGACAGACATTGGTTGTAGAGCAGGAACTATGAACGACTTACCTACCCTGTCTTGGCAGAGCTAGGCTGTCGACTTATCTGCTTCCAAGTTTTGTCCTTTTTGGACAGAAGTCTGTCTACAGTTGAAGCAAGTGGTTTTTCTTGCCAAGAGAATGGCTTACCACCAATTTAATCATCTCCCACTGGAGATTCTTCGATGCTCATCTTCTACTTGGAGTAATATAGGGGGTGCTGTCAGGAGCTGACATGTCTTGATATCGAGACATAGAATTTATAGAAAGGTTAAATCAGCAAAATAGTCTCTTTGCCCCCAAATTCATAGAGAAGAAATTCAAATGGAGAAGAAAAACAACAAAACGCTAATAAATGCCCATAAAACATTGATAACTTACATAAACATGTTGTGTTCAATGATTCATCCCTGGCTAAAAGTGTTGCCGTCAAGAGCACCCTCAACAACAACCACAAATTTTGATGTTTAAAGCTGAATTTAACATGTGTTGGTTTGGATGAGAATGTCCCCAATAGACTTACATATTATAATACATGGTCCCCAGTTGAAGGAACTCTTTGAGAACGTCTAGGAGGTGTAGCCTCATTGGAGAAGGTGTGTCTCAAAAACCCATCCCATTTCTAGTTAGTGTTCTTTGTCTCAAATGTGTCAGCTCTCAGCTATGGCTCTGGAGTCCATGCCTGTGTGCCTACTCCCATGACCTTCCCTATGACATTTGTAGACTCTAACCCTCTGAATCTGTAAGCACCAAATTTTTTCTTCTATAAGTTGTCATGTCATGGTGTCTTATCATTTGAACAGAAAAGCAAATAACATAATTCCCTGGAAAAACTTACTCATGAAAGTCTGGAGGACTGGATCGGGCAATGTGTGTTTTAAGAAGCAAGATCATTCTTTTTTAATTAATTAATTTTCATTAAATTGTTACATATAGTATATTTGATCATATTCTTCCTCTTCCAACTTCTCTCAGATCATACCACTTATCTCTCTCAACAAGCATGCTAATAAAACCAAGACAAAAGTTTCAAAACAAAACAAAAGCACATAAAACAAGATCCAAAACTACTTCTCTTTGGCATATGACTATATCTACAAAGCACAAAAGCAAGGCAGATGGCCATATCCAGATGCAGCAGACACCAAACAGATAGGGAACTATATCTATGATTGGACATTCAACAAAACTAAGCATATCTTATAAATTGATTGTAAATGCTGTCACAGGAGGCATGAAATCACATCCAAGAACAAAACAAGCAACAAAATGCACCTGAGGTAAAAGCCCTTCTCCTTTTTTTCTCCATAGCCTCTCTCACGGTCTAAGGCATTATTCACTCAGATTAGTCATATGGCCATGTTCCTACATATCCCCCTATTTTATTTTTATTTTTAATTTGAGGATAATTATTCTTTTCCAGAGCCACCAAAATCCTAACACAATTATACAAAGACGTATGAGTGCAATGCTAGATATAAGAGCATTATGCAAGATACTTTGCCACCAGGAACAAGGATCCATGCCCTGCAAGGCATCAGCTATTCCTTCTGTTATTCTTTGTCCTAAAATCCAGGAAATTGTCTAGAAAATGTGTAGAAGATATCATCCTGGTGCCAGTGATCTAGTTCTTTATAATGTATGGAACAGGACAATGGCTGTGTGTAGTGCTGAGCATTTTGAAAATGTTGGGAAACTTGAGTAAAAGGTTCACCATGGGAGAATTTTTTTTAAATTAGCAAAATGATTACCTATGTCCGATAAAAATTTGATTTTAATGCTTTCCAAGTTCAAGAAAGTTATCCTGTGGAATTTGGATGATATACCTCCCATTATTCTCAAGTATTCAAATGCTTCTTTCCTAGTTGGAGGCCCCTAGTTGGAGAATCCTGAGATGTGATCTTGTTGGAAGAAGTGGAATTTTGAGGTTTCAAAATTCATGTGTTGTTCCCAGTTTCTCTCTCTGCTTCCTGTTTGCAGTTTCAGATGTGAGCTCCAAGCTGCTGCAATGTCTACCTCCGGCTGTCTTGATGTCATCATCATTTGAACCCTCAGAACCCTAAGCCCAAACATACTCTTCTCTCTATAACTTGCCTTGATCGTGGCAGATTACCTCAGCAATGTGAAAGTAACTAAGACACATCCTAAAATAAAAACAGCTTCATTGTAACATACGGTATAGTAATATACAAAAGAAACTTAAGTTTCCATGTGCAGCCCCTTGTGAGGAAGGAATTACCCTATTCTCTGTAAACTCTTGAGCATGAAAAGTCACTGATAAATGTCTACTAATTTTTATTTTGGGAATAATAAGTTAGCTCAAAAGTTAAAAATATTCACTGAAATTATGATTGGTAATATTGTTTTGGTGATAAATAAATTCATGCATCTTATATTACAGTGACAGTGTTTATAGGAATATACTATTCAAATCTATCAAATTTTCAAAACAATACTTAGAATTCACCATAGTATATTGAACATATAATGCATATATATATTTAAAAATAAATTTGGTATGGATTTACAATTTTATAATGATTCTTCTTGACTATATCTACTTATATTTATTTGAATATGATTTATTTATTTAAAATCAATTTAATTTTTAATTTCATATTCTATATTTACATTCTTAACCATTTATTGAACTCTGTGTTTAGAGTGTATTCTCCACAAATTTTCATCTCTATCTAGACAAATCTACCCATCCTTAAAACAAGTCATAAATTCTTTCTTTATATTAGCATTTCTCTACTATTGAATGAAATTTGTGTCATTTTAGTAACCCCTTTCTACCTTTATGTTTCTAAGCACTATTAGTTTATTTCTAATCAATTAAGATAAGAATTAATGGGTGGAATTGATTCTGTATTTTCCCATAATCTTCATAATGATAACAACTTATTTGTCCCCCCTGAATTCACCAGAAATTGACTTTTGCGTGACAGACAATTAGTAACATTTGTATTTATTTGTTCTCAGCATTATCCAAACCCAATCTGAAAGCTGTCTCACCAAATTGTCTAGCTTAACTGAACTAATTTGGGAATAAATTATTAGACATAATAATCTATTCTCTTGAGAAAATTATAATTGCTTTTACAAATACTCTAAAAATACAAATAATCATTAATTAAATTGTATTTGTTAGGAATAATTTAAATTCAAAATGTGATAATCCATTTTGCCATGTTAAATTTACAGAAATTTATTCCTTTTAGAAAAAGATTTAATTAAAAGATATTAAATACTGTCAGGATAAATTTGCTATAAATCTCAGACCAGTTAAACACCATTGTCATAATTCCAAAGAGTGCCAAGAGGAAGATGGGCCCATCTACATGAATATTATGAAAAAAAATGAACAAAGCAGAGGAACTGACCACTGTGCCAACAGATCCAGGACAGAGAGTTAACCAGCACTGCTACAGCTCTAAAATTACATCTTAATGCAAAATATATCAGTTTTAATAAAACTGTCTCAGCTATAGTATTTTAATAACTATGTCATTATGTTTCTGCAAAGATTATATTTTTCTAGCAGAGTGTTTATTGAGATGACTCTGAGATTCCATCTCATACCTGTCATAATGGCTAAGATCAAAAGCTCATATGACAGCACATGCTGGTGAGGGTGTGGAGAAATGGGAACCCTCCTGCATTGCTAGTGGGAGTGCAGGCTTGTGCAACCACTATGGAGGTCAGTCTGGCGATATCTTAGAAAACTTGGAATAGCCACACCACTTCTGGGTATACATCCAAATGATTCCTTGCCGAATCACAAGGAAGTTTCCTCATCTATGTTCATAGCAGTCTTATTTGTAATAGCTAGAAACTGGAAACAACCTATATGTCCCTCAACCAAAGAATGAATTAAAAAGGTGTGGTACATCTACACAATGGAATACTACTCAGCCATCAGAAAGAATGAATCATGCAATTTGCAGTCAAATGGATGGAACTAGAGAAGCCCATCCTGAGTGAGCCAACCCAGACTCAGAAAGATGCACATGGCATCTATTCACTTATAGTCAGATTTTAGCCATATAGTACAGGATAACTATACTACAATGAATACACAAAGGGAACATGAACATAGACTTTTTTCCCTGTCAATGAGACACTTTGCCCAAGCGGTGCTTCCTTGTAGGCTCCCAGTGTATGAGGAGGCTCTTGGCCCCCATATAATTGCTGAACTGTGGCAGGGGAATGTCATGTAGGGACCTTCCACTCCAGAGGAGTGTGATGGAAGGGATAGGGCGTACAGGGTAGAACTGGGAGGGGCAGAAAGAGGACACTGCGATGGAGATGTAACCTGAAGTAATAAATAAATAAATTTATTTATTAAAAAATGGCAAGCAAAAAAAAAAGATACATTGATTTTCTTGAAGCTTTCCTTAAATATCTTGAATAAAAATTAGAAAAATGATATTGTAGTTGCTATCCAATTTTCTTTTATAATTTTGTTTTCTGTTTATTTGTGTGAATGGTATGTAAGAAGCAATGTCTGTGTCAGAGGACAGCTATATGGAGTCAGTCCTCTCCTTCTATGTTGACCTGGGTTCTGGGGCTCAAAACCAGGTATCCAGGCTTATTTGGAAAGTGCCTTTACCTGGTGCTTCATCTCAATTGGCCCTGTATAATATACAATTTTATAGTAATAAACTAGCTCCAGACGGAGCAGTAACCATGTGCATTACATAATTATATTCAGTAATTGTATGCAAATGATGTAATTGCTGCTTATCTAATCCAAATTAGTTCAAGAGCTATTTGCATGATTAAATAAAATTTTAATTTGTATAGAAACTTATGAGAACATTTGTTTTATCTAACCCTAAGTGGAAAAAATAGCACCCAGATCTGCATGTGCAGTTCCAAACTGGTCTTTTGTGTACTTTGTCTTATAAACAGGATACAGCTCTTATAGTTCAGTGCACTAGTAGTATCTGTGGGTAGATAAAAGCTAAGATGTTGTAGTAAGTGTACTAAAACAGGTTATCACATATTTTCAAATAATGTTTTTTTGCATATCTTTTTTTTTATCTTACATGCTAATTGTAGCACCTTCTGTCCCCTCCTCTGGGTCCTACCTTCTTGTTACCTTGCCCTATCACCCCTCCCATTCTCCACAGAAAAGGGGACCCTCTTCCTTCTTCAAACTTCCCCATATAGTCCAACTCCAGCATACTAATCACATCAGCTCTGAGCACTTCCTCTCCCATTGAGACCAGGCACCACAGCCTGGTTGATGAGAAATGATCAAAAAGCAGGCATCATAGTCCTTACCAGAGACAACCCCAGCTCTACTTGTTAGTGCCCCACATAATGACCAACCTGCCCATCAGTTACTTACGTGTATGAGTCCTAGGTCCAGTTCATGCATGCCCTTTGAATGGTAATTCAGTCTCTGTGAGCCCCCCATGGACCTAGTTTAATTGTCTCTGTTGGTCTTCTTGTACATATCTTTAGTATGAAAGTTATAGTTTTTAGTATTTGTTGATTTTTTTCAAAGCCTTTTTCAGTGTTATAATGCTTCTGAGACATGGGCCTTTAGTGAAATGAGAAAGGCTGAAATCTGAGCCAAAAAAACAGCCAATGATTTCATTTTTTACAACATCAGTACCTAAAAACAGCATATTCCTCACAAATGTTTCCTAAAGTCATTAAATTGAATATGTACTCTGGGTTGGGGAGGAAGTCCTAATTGAATGTGCATTGTTAACATGGGAATGAGCATGTTATCGTCCCCAATGCCTCAGACCCATGTTAAAGACAAACACGTCTGTGGATAAGGCTTAGGGAATTGGCAAAGCTTTCCTCTGGTTCAAGTATGAGTTCATGAACGACTGGCCATTGTGTTCAAACTAGCAGCCACAGCTTACCTCTTTCAATGACTGCAACCCAAGACATTTCTCACCCAGAGAACCCACTGAGACTAGTGACCCTTCCTTCTTGTCCTGTACAAGATAAATATGCTGAGTACTTTCCATTAGAGGGAGCACATTCCACCTGATCATAGCTTTTCTGTACATATGTCTATTTCTCTCTGTCTTTCTGTCTGTCTTTTATTCTTTCATTCCTACACAGTCCCAGAGAATCTTCCAGGACCAAGCTATGCAAGGCATGGCAATGTGTACCTCAAATAAAAACAGACTATTAAAGACTTGCATGCTTGATTTTTTTCTTCTGAGAAGTTTTCTCTGTATTTCTTTTCTTAACACATTCAAAATGGTACTCATTTAAACTATTTATTCTGTTTTAAATTCAGCCATTCAAACAACTGGTAATTCAGCATTGTACTCACCAACCAAATTGCTCAAGATGTGTGTCTCATCTCACTCAGCAATCTTCCTCCTATTGGCCATCTCTATTCCATTCAGACCTAGCATATTCCTCAAACCATTGCTTCCTTTGACCTCAGGGAATCTATATGCTATTAAATAACTTTTAAAATTGTATTCAGTAAACGGACTTGAAAACTTTCTATAAAAAAATAAATTGGGCTGATGTATATGTGAACACTCAGAGACTGTTACAGCACACCCAAAACCTACACAAGTTCAAACCAGACAAAATCTCAGCTCTGAGAAGTGGAAGTGGACACAAACTGCCACATCTAACCAAGATGGTATATAGCAATTTCTACCTGCTGGGAAAGGAAAAATCTGCTGTCTCCTCTATAGTAACAGTGTTCAGTGTTACTACACACCAAGGCAGACCCCATGACCAGGAGTAACTACAATCCAACCCAAAATAGACTCCATGATTTTTGTGTTATTTTGGGTTATTTTTTGGAGGGGGATGTTGTTTTATTTTTTTGTTTATTAGATTTTTTTGTTTTAGGTTATTAGGAGAGAAACAAAACGTGATGTTGGATGAGTAGAGTCTCAGAGAAATGAAAAGAAGAAACTAAAAAGTTATTGTTGTGAAAGAATTAAATAATGAACATAAAAATGACATGTAGTGTAGGTTTTCTCTAAAAGTGCCACATTATCTTTTATATAAAAAGTATTAAAGTCTCTCATTTATAAAATATATCTCTATAATTGGGGTATATTATAAAATTTCTGGTTACTATTGTAGGGTATCATTATTGAATTACTGCCATTCTTAGATTCTTTTGTAATTTAGAAAACATCTGTTATCAAAATGTAAGCATTGTCACGTATGAATGTCTCTCAGTATTTGCACTTCATCTTCTTAATTTCACAGGGCAGGATCAGAACATGGTGGCTTGCAGGGGACTCTGGACTGCCAAAGCCAAACAGGTGAATCGAAATGAGAAGGAAAACAATTAAGTCAAAATTTTGTGTAGATAAATACAGAACATTAAAATAGTTTTTCGTTAATCAAGACTTTTTTCTTTTTTATATAAGTACTTTATTTTTTTCTTCGAGTTACATCTCAGTCACAAACCCTTCCCTATTCCCCCTTCCTGACCCACCCTTAAACCCTCTTCCCCCCCCCAACAGCTTCCCTTTTCAATCCAACAAATGGTTCTTTCTCTTATAACAGTAAATTCTATACAAAACAGCAGAATTAACTATGCCACATTTATGAGAGTTAAATGGCCCAGTATACCTTCCCAATGTCCAGTTCATACATATTTGGCCCCTGACTTTAACCTTCTACCTTCTAACCATCTCCATGAGTTTAAAGTTCTATAACTGACTTAGCTTTCATACTAGCTTGCATCACTATTATAACCATCTTCTTAGATCTAGAATTCACTCTTGATTCCTAAACAACTCAAAATTTAGCTATGAGACTCAAGCTGTCTATTCTTCAACCACCTCAGAGAGCTGAGAAGGATAAATATATCTGATTATGTAGGAAGTGCAAGGCCTGCAGCTTCCAATACTAAGAAATGACAAACCAGTGACTACCTGGACAGTTCACATTTTCTCTCCATACATTCCAGCATCAGTCTTCAGCCTTTTGGTCCTATTTCTCTGACAGACATTTATTGTAGAGCAGGGATTATGAAGGACTAACCTACCCTGTCTTGGCAGAGCTAGGCTGTTGACTTCCCTGCTACCAAGTTTTGTCCTTTTTGGACAGTAGTCTGTCTGCAGTTGAAGCGAGGAGTTTTTATATGCCAAGAGATAGGCTTGCCACTAATTCAACCATCTCACACTGGAGATTCTTCGATGCTTATCTTCTACTTGGAGTAGAATAGGGGGTGCTGTCAGGAGCTGATATGTCACGATATCAAAAAAAAAAAAAACTTAATTTAAGACCACATCTTTGAATGCCATATTCTGCAGATCTCTTGGGGTTTTTGAAGATGCCCTATCTATTTCTTGTATTTAGATAAGCAAATGTTGCTTGTCTCTTAACAACTTGATTACTGAGTAGCTTAGAGAATATCTGTGATAGACTGTCATAGTAGCTAACAAGGTGACATGCATGCATGACTAGGAGTTTGTTTTTCTTAACTATCCTAAACAGTTTAAGACAGTTGGTATCAAGAGGCCAGAGCTTCACATTTCATTTTTAAGTATCTCTAGGTACGATACCATTAGGAAGTGTTACCTTTAATTTTGTATCAATATACAAAGATCTATTCAAATGTGTCTAAATATACTCTTAATTTTGTATCAATATACAAAGATCAATGCCTATGTGGCCCAATACAATCTTAATATTGAGTCCATATACAAGGGTCAATACCATTGTGGCCAACTATAATCTTAATTTTGTATCAATATACAAATATCAATACCGACGTAGTCCAATACAATCTTATTTTTGCACAATAAACAATGGTCAATACCACTTTGGCCAAATATACTACTAATTTTGTATCAATATACATAGGTATAAGGGCATATTCAATAATCTGACCCTTCTTCTTGGTCCTTCCTGTGCTATGTCTATGTCTCAATTTTTCTCTAGTCCGTGCATTCCTACATAGGAGATAAAGAAGGATACAGAAAAGGGAAAGAAGGAATACCCTGGGTCTAACCTCCAAAACCCATTAAACAGGACCATTTAACAACTTGTAATCTCTTCCCCTAAATAACAGAGTTTTCAGTTGTCCTTCAAATAACCAAAAAGGGGGGGGGGTGGAGAAACACCCTCCCCACCCTCTCGGTATGGGACGTCGCTCTCTTAAAATGACTTCCTGCTGGTTTGGGTCATAGTAAACCTGTTTGGGGCCTGAACCAAAATGGAAAAATGGTTTAAAATGTTAGTACAATCCTTTTATGTTCAGTCCTTCTGTTCTCAGCTGTTTAGATGTCCTAAGGAGTTTGTAGGCAGAAGCTGAACTTCCAGGCTTTACTGAGGTTCTGGCTGGGGCACTGTGTAGAGCTGAAAGGTCTTAGTGATATTGAGTTGTTGTGGTTGTAGCTTTTGATGGAGACAGCTATTGAGGGAGTCTGTCAAGCCGAATCATCTGGGTCACTCGTCTTCTTTTGGTGTCTGATTCTGTTTTCTGCTGAGGTTTCCGTTGTCCAGTTGTCCCTGGGTTCCTTGAATGGATGCTTTGATTCTCCTGGAAAGATAAGAACAGAGCCCTGCCCTAATCCTCACTCAGGGACAATCACCCTCTTTTTTGGGGGGCGGGGTAGGTAATATTTCTCCTGAAGCAAATTTGGGTTTTTGACAATATATAAAGTGTTATCTTTCAATCTGGTTTAAAGAAGAAATTATTTTGTTATTTTGGAGCCAAACCAGCACCTTTCACTGGCAGTACTGCCTCGTAGGCCCCCGGTGTATGAAGAGGCTCTTGGCCCTCATATGACTCCTCATCTGTGGTGAGAGACTGTTACGCAAGAACACTCCACCCCAGAGGATCAAGACGGAAGGGTCAGGGGGTAGAGCATGGGAGGGTGGGGCTGGGAAGCGGGAAAAGAGGACAATATGTTAAGGATGTAACCTGTAGCAACAAACAAATTTATTTAAAAAAAAGCAGGTAACAACGTTAAAACACTGTAAATAAAATAAAGGATACAGCCGTTCAACCTGGTTTTATAAACCTCCAAGTGTCAAAAAAATGTAGAGCTAAGGTAAAATACAGGAGAAATGTGGTGTTAACCCATTCCTTTAACTTCAGCAGAGACGGGAGGAGCACCATAGAGTTAGTGGACTTATAAATTCTAGAGTTACACGGAACAGGGTGGTGAGGGTACACACCCTTAATCCCATCATTCAAGAAGAGTACACTCTTAACCCCAACACACTAGAGACAGAAGCAGGCAGATCTCAGAGCTCAAGGTCAGCCTGATACAAAACAAACTCTAAATAGAGAAAAACTTCGATCCAGGAGTGGTGGAACACATCTTTAATCCCTTCAGATGGGAACCAAAGGTCTCTGATCCCAATAATTAGAATGCAGAGACACACACATAGGATTTGGAAGGACCTAAGTTTAAAAGCTACTTACAAAAGGCCCACTCAATACAAACAAATTGTCCTTCAAGATCAAGACTTTTTTCTAATGAGAAATATTCCCCACTATTTCAAAATCATTATTACCACCTACTCTGCTTCCACAAAGACTCGGCGTCATCTCATTCCAGTCCAGTGTACTAGCTATGAATGAAGTGAATCAGTGCAGATATTAATAACACACATGTGACATTAACAACTATATGGACTCATGTCCCTAGGATGAGCTCACTGTCATTGTAACAGGACTAATTCTAGATGTGTGGAGCACAGTGTTGAGTTCTTTCCAGATAGACTTTGGCTTCCAAAGCACCATTCCATATTTGGGTTTATCCCTTGCATCTGTTTATTTGTTAGCTTTTTTCCCCACTTGGGAATTCAATTCACAAGGACTTGGGAAACTATTCAAAATGTGCATGTCTAAAGTTTTGCAAAATGCAATCCACTCATGAAACATGCTATAGTATGTTGTATGGTATAGCAGTTAAATATCTGTCCATTTGCTCTGAGGAAGAAAATCGTTATTGAGGAAACTTCCATACAAACGCTAGTAGACTAACTCAAATAGTGCTACTACAATATAGTATTTGCAAAGAAACGCAGTCTAGGCATTGAGGAGATGGTTTAGTGGATAAAATATGCTTGCTGTGCAGCGATAAATACTTGAATTGGAAACCTCAACAGCCATGTAAAAACCTGCACATGTGCTGTGTGCTGAGGTGGAGAAGTATAGTAGAAGAATCCCTACTGTTTCTTTGCCACCAGACTAGCTCCAGGTTTACTGAGAGACCCTGTCTCAAGAGAATTAGACAGAGAGTGATGGAGCAGGATATCTATCATTCTTCCCTACCTTCTTCACACACACACACACACACACACACACACACACACACACACACACGCATACATTCACATATGCACATGTATAAGCCAAAAATTAAATTTTAGAAGCACCTTCTTAAAATCTCATGATCCCCTGTATTACTACAATTCTGATAAAAAATATTGCAAAAGATACAAAACATAAAAAATTGCGTTATCTGTATAAAAATTTAATGCCATATAAACATATGAGTATCTTCATCCTGGAAAATTTATTCAATTGTTTTTTTTTTCCGTTGAAATGGATGAGATTTTGTTAGTAATTTTATGACCATTCATACTCTATATAAGATGAGAGATTATTTTGTTGACACTGGTGTTTTTATTACAAATTATTTCATGGTAGTCCTCATCTAAATGCATATAGAAATATATTGTATATGGGAATATATGAACACTTTTTAATGGAAAGGATCCAAGTACAAACAATTCCTTGCCTCCTCAGAAGCATCCTGAAGACAGTAAGAGAAGCCATGCAAGACGGCACATGATGATCAGTAGCATAAATAATAAAAATTAAAAATAGAACTCCTTCGTTTCTCCCTGCATTAGTGTAGTAAGTGTAGTATCTTCTCTTTATTGGCGCTGATTTTATATCTCAAATTATGGATGAGTTTTAAAATAAGCATAGCACTTTTCCATACTGGGCAATGTCATTAATGTGATTTCTCCAGAATTATACAGCAAATTAGAGGCAGAATTACAAAGTCCTGTGGCAATAAAGTTTATTCTTTTCATCCTGGCACATTACCTCTAAGCTATGTTTGTCACCAAGGAGGTGATGATTGTCTCAGTGTTACTGTGAATTACATCCCTGACCACTCATCGAGGCTTTCTTATAAACCACCTGTCAAACAAAGAGTTATGGCCAGTCTTCTACTTTATCTCCCAAATGTAGTATTACATTTCTTACAGTTCATTTGATCATTTTTGTAGGAAAAAAAAAACAAAGAAATTTGTTTATTTTGTTAGAAATTAATTTTCAGGGTCATTGCAATTACAATATGAAATTTAGGAGAATGGCAAAAATTAACATGTATACTCTTTAATGTAATAAATAAGGAAAAGCTATATTCTTATGATACACTGGACTATGGCCAGAGAAATGGCTCAGGAATAAGAGTGCTTTCCCCAAAGTCTGATGAAGTGAGCTTAACCTATGTCCCATATTTCATTTAAAATAAGTATGTGAGTATATATATGTTTTTGATTTAGTATTTTGTATTTGAGTATTTATGTATACATATATACATATGTGTGCATTTCTTTGTGTGTGTGTATGTGTGTCCATCTCTGCATGTGTGTGTGACTGTGTGTGTGTATCTCTGTGTGTGTGTGTGAGACTGTGTGTGTGTGTGTGTGTGTGTGTGTGTGTGAAACTTAAGTATTGTTGGGAATGCTGATAATTTTTTAATTTGAAAATCAATTCAGAAATGAGATTTTTGAGCATCCTCTAATATTTTGAGTCAAATAAAAACACTAAATTCTCTTTCACTTATGACTAATAAAGTAACAAAAATAATAGAAAAGATCTTGTTTACATCAAATTTTTATATCA
Organism: Lophiomys imhausi; assembly: GCA_907164525.1. Classification (NCBI taxonomy): domain Eukaryota; kingdom Metazoa; phylum Chordata; class Mammalia; order Rodentia; family Muridae; genus Lophiomys; species Lophiomys imhausi. The sequence continues at coordinate 7,795,423 of CAJQZJ010032178.1, read as the reverse complement.
AAAATTCATGGTTGCTCTAGACTACATAAATAAAAAACCATTTCCTTGTAAAGTTCATTCACATTGTTGAGGATTACCAAATCAATCTACCACAAAAATGTCTTTTTGAGGAGGACAGGGAGCCTAGAGAAACACTGTGTTTAATGACAAAGCTTAGGCCACTATACCACAAGGACTGACACAAAATTGAAGCAGTAGGGACTGCTGGTGACCCCATGGAACCACATGTGCCACAGAGAATGAGGAGGGTGGCCATCAAACAGATGAGCTCCAGGGACTCAGGCAAGGCAATGCCCAGAATGGCATAGTTGATGAACTGCTGTTTGAGAGATTGGTTCTTGACATGGTCAATAATCAAACTATCAAAGACCATTCTAACACCAGCCCTGATCCAGCCAAGGCAACTGTGGACCCCCAGCACCAATAAACTTGGCTTCTATGTTACTTTCCTGGGCAACAACACTGGTCTGTAATTCCTATCTGCCCACCTGGAGAGGGGAGCTACTACAGGAAGGCTGGTAAGGTGGGACCTCTGGTCTACTACTGAGGGAGGCAGATAAGGCCTGATTAGAACTCTGGTACAAGGGTCAGTTCAGCACTAGAGAAGTGAGCAGTGCCTTGGGGGTGAGCATCTTTCAATCTGCGTTCTGGTTATCCTGCAGCTGCTGTTTGGCCCACAAGCTCTCTGTATTTAAGGGTGCTGACTCACCTACCCCCAAAATGTCCTTGTTACGAAGTAAAATAAGTGATGACAGACACAGTACCATAAGCCTTAATGCCTAGAACTTGAGAGGCAGAGGTGGAGGCAGAGGCGGAGGCGGAGGAGGAGACGGGGGCAGACTCAGGTTTCTGTGAGTTCTAAGGCCAGCTTTTTATACATTCCCAGTTCTCGGCCAGCAGGGCTACACAGTGACATCCTATCTCAAGTGGATAGAGAGAGAGAGAGAGGGAGAGGGAGGAGAGAGGGAGAGACACAGACAGACATACAGAGAGTAAAAGACAGTTGGTTCTTCTAGCTCACTTTTTTTGTTTTAACCTACCAGATGGACCAACAAAGAAACATCAAGCTGTTAATCAAATATCTCTTCTCTTCTATCTGTTTTAGCCTATCCGTTGTCTTCATGTTGCATTCTTTGATGCCTGTGGGATAAAATGTAAACTGTAATAATGTCTGATGAAATAGTGTCACACATACCCACGTCCATGTCTCAGATGTTTGTGCATTGTTGAGAAATTAAATAAGCCTACATGAAAGAATACAAAATGTGAATTCCTCCTTCTCTACACTGCATCAATTATAAGTGTTCTGCTAGATCCATGATATTTTGTCTGGTTTTGAGAATTAAACTGGGCATAAATATTTTTTATCTTTGTTATCTGGCATCATGGCAACTTTGGCAATAGGAATGGCCCAGGAGTGTTGCGTGTGCATAGGATCCGTTACTGGCTTTGAGAGTTCTTTGTCATCTTTCTGCTTCTTGTAGCAGTTGCCTATAGAAGGTTTTCAGGGTAATGAAGGGCACTCCTAATAGAAAATTAACTATCAACAAACAGAACCTCACCAATGGGCCTTTTGGATGTTAGGAAGGAGAAAGAGTCATACATTCTTTCTATCTGGTTTTGCCAATACATTACCAAATGAATCCTCAAGGCCCTCTCAACTGTGAGCTCTCTTACTGGTACACAAGCAGACAACTTGTCTATGAGTTTCTTTGGGTTTCCAGGGCACAGATTTTCTGAAAATGTGCTATCAATTATCCTTAATCTGTGACACCTAGAGATATCCCCTACCATTCCATGGACCCTAGAAATACATTATCAAGAAGATCTGGATTCACCTTGAAGAAGCTTGTCTCTTATACTTGTTCCACCAGCCCTGGAGTTTGTAAATGCTTCCTCTATTGTCTCTTGTCCTTTGTAATGGTTTTATTTATCTTCTTAAGTGTAGAAGCATGTAAAATAGTGAAACACTTTTCCATCAAATTCTTCCTTGAGGACTGCTCTTGCAAAGGACCCAGAGTTAGCTGCCAGTTCTCATATACTGGCATACACAATTGTACTCACAATTTGTAACTCCAGTTAGAGAATCTGACAGTGCCCTCTTTTGGATGCTGTGAACAATGCACAAACATTTGGCACATACAAACACATGCAGGCAAAACATACATAAAAATAAGTACAAATAAATGTTCAAATTAAAAATCCTGATTATTATTGGGATTTAAATAACCTAACATAAAAAATAAGATTCAAGAAAACATGAACATTTTATGTGTCATCTTTTGTGTTGATAGTAAATTACTGAGCTGCTGTTTAGAAATTGTTCTTTGTCTCTTTGTTTGTTTGTTTCTTCCTCCCTCCCCTCCCTTCTTTTCATTTTCATATCTTTAATTTTATTGACTTGATATACAAAGGACTTACTCTACTGCATTTAGTAGTTATCTCAAATCCTGAGACTATATGTAGCTTTTGCACTTTACTTTATCCATTTTCATTTGTTTTGCTTCCATCCAGAAGTTTTTACCTATAATTGCTGGTAGATTAAAATCTCTTGCAACTTGGAGAGGTTTTGCTGTGTTTTCTGTTCCTAGGAAGAAACATGAAGAACATGGCTCAGATCACCAGTGGGATGATGAGTCCTGAAAACTGACCTCGCTGTGTTGATCCCACCCTTGAGGGACAGGGTTTCATTTCCCCTTGGTAATATGAACTATATGTTTGCAAAAGATACATTCACTGGTTTGCGAAGGTTCCCACAGTATTGCCAGGGTTTAGATTTGTCTTGTTGATATCTAAGATCTTTAATGATGCTGAATTCTAAATAAAAAACATACTGAATTTTACTAAAGATTTCATGTATTTAGCTCATCTTATGGGCATCTCTAGTGCCCATTCTTCAATACAGTGAAACTTCCCTTACTCCAATAAATCCCATTTAATTTCATATATTACTGCATTTATGTACTAAATTTGTGTTAGGGAATTTTTCCTTTGCATCGCCAACAACATTTCTTTAGTGTTCTTGCTGTGGTTGTTTATTTTACTATCAAGATAATGCTACCCCACATAAGAAAGTAGTATTGCTATTTAGTCTGACCTTTGAAATCTTTTTTAATGAAGTCATATTAATTTTAACTTCATGTCTTCTTGGATAGTCTTGACAATTTTTTTGAATTATTTAATAAAATATTTTATATTATGCAAGTTAAATTGGCAGCTATTTGGCAACTATGACATAATTGGAGTTCAGAGGAATAAAAAGGGCCAATAAAGAATCTGCAGTTATTTTCTAAGCTACTCAGAAATCAAGTTGCTAAGAGACAAGCAATATTTGCTTATCTAAATATAATAGATAGATAGGGCATCTGCAAAAACCTCAAGAGATCTGCAGAATATGGCATTCAAAGATGTTTCCTTAACTTAAGATTTTTTGATATTGTGACATATCAGCTCCTGACAGCACCCCCTATTCTACTCCAAGTAGAAGATGAGCATCGAAGAATCTCCAGTGGGAGATGATTGAATTGGTGGTAAGCCGTTCTCTTGGCAAGAAAAACCACTTGCTTCAACTGTAGACAGACTTCTGTCCAAAAAGGACAAAACTTGGAAGCAGATAAGTCAACAGCCTAGCTCTGCCAAGACAGGGTAGGTAAGTCCTTCATAATTCCTGCTCTACAACCAATGTCTGTCAGAGAAATGGGGCCAAATGGCTGAAGATTGATGCTGTAATGTATGGAGAAAAAATGGGAACTGTCCAGGCAGCCACTGCTATGTCATTTTTCAGTTTTGGAAGCTGCAGGCCCTGCACTTCCTATATAATCAGATATATTTATCCCTCTCAGGTCTCTGAGGTGGTTGAAGAATAGATAGCTAGAGTCTCAGTTAAATTTTGAGTTGTTTAGGAATCAAGAGGGTGTCTGGATCTAAGAAGATATTTTTTTAAAATTATGAGGCAAGTTAGTATGAAAGCTGAGTTAGATATAGAACTTTAAACTCATGGAGATGGTTAGATAGTAGAATGTTAAAGTCAGGTGCCAAATACATATGGACTGGACATTGGGAATGTATGCTAAGCCATATAACTCTCATAATTGTGGCCTATTTATTTCTGTTGTTTTGTATTGTATTTATAGTTATAAGAAAAAGAACCATTTTTTGGACTGAAAGGGAGAGCTGTTGGGGGGAAAAAGAAATACCTTAAACTAAAAAAAAAAAAAAAAAAGAAGGGAAGAGGAGGGGGGGGTTAAGGGGGAGGAGGTTGGAAGGGTGGGACTGGGGGAGGAGTAGGGAGGGGATTGTGATTGAGATGTAACTTGAAGAAATAAAAAATAAATTATTAAAAAAAAAAAAAAACAAAAAACAAAAAAAAGAAAAAAATCTCAAAAAAAAGAATCTGCATAATAAACTATAAAGATAGTATAAATACTTTAGATTGTATTATATAAGGAAACAATTACGAAATCTGTTTACTTTATAATTGCAAATTGTGTAACACCAATATCATAAAGCACTGAAAAGGTATAGTTGTAATTGAGGAAACCTTTTAAATAGCATTGAAATTAAACAAGTGTTGATCTCAAGCAGATTTCTGTGCAGTAAAATGTTAATTTTAAGCTCCAAAATCATTAAGAAAATAACTTATGATATGTTGTAAAAAGAAATATGACTAATTAAACTATTTAACTAGTATTTATATTATATTTAATTGGTTCGGAAGCTAATACTTAACCTTCCATTATAAAAGAGCACACAGAGATACCATATGGATTTTACAAGCCATGGCCTGAATTGAGCAATCTTGGCCCATCTAAGCTAGCTCTTAATTCTATTACCCAAATATGACCCCATATATACATACATCCCCTTGGACTGCCATTCTCCATGCTAGGCCGATGTTCCTGGCCATGTGAAATGAGGTTCTTTTTTCTAACCCATGGTGTGTGTCCTCTTTCCTGCTGCTCCTGGATGGAATGAATGCATTACTTCTCTGTCTAAATCACAGGCTTCCTGTTCTAATCTCAGGAAGTCCCACTTTTCTTTGTCTTTGCCCAATCTTAGGCCTCAGCATTTTATTTAACTAATCAGAGTCAATATAAGTAAGAGACCACAAAAAGAATTTAGAATGCTTAACACTACCCCATCAATATGTCATCAAAGAACCAAGGAAACTGAGGCGATTCCCTAGAAAATAGTTATTACACAAAAGAACGTAAGAATGGGAACTAGAAAAACGAAACAAATAAAATTTCAACAATAAAGTCAGAATGGTAGAATCAACTTCAATTTCCTGGAAATTACACTCTACCTGGATGGAGAGAATATCCAAATTTAGGGATACTCTCATAGGGATAACTTTATTATAAAAGAGCCTCTCAAGAGGCTGTGGGACACAGAGGTCAAGGGTATCAATCTGAGTGCTGTAAAACAAGCCAAATCATTCATTGTAGAGACAACACTCTCTTAATATCTGTTGTCAATTCATTTCTTCCTATTATCATTTTAGAGAGATCCTTGCTGTATAGTCGAAACTGTCTTTGACCTTATCATCCTCCTGCTCCAGACTCCCAAGTGCAGTGATACCAGAAGTGTATAACCAGTCTGTCTCCATCAGTGATCCTGTAAATGTCATTAAGGAAAATTAGACTTCCACAAGGGGTGCAGTATAACCTGACATTCAACGACAAGTGAATGATGTTTAGACTGGACAAAGCAGCATACACGTGTAATTTAAACACAGGAAATGCATAGGCAGGAGAATTGTATGTTCAAAGATTGCTGAGACTTCATAGGTACAAACTATCTAAAAAATAAAATAAAAAACCTTGGACAAATCTTTACATTTTATGCTAGAAGATAACACAATTCATCAAAGACAGAAATGTAAAAGATAAAACTCTAAAATTCTTACAGAAATAGATACCTATACCTTCCTGAACTTGGATTCAGTATTTATTTTTTCAAATATGAACAAAGCACAAAATAACCAAAGAAAACTGTAAGCTAATAAGATTTTGTCAAATTAAATATTTGTCTATTTCTTTCTTAATATCATCAAGAAGAAAATGGAACACAGGGAACAGAACATTAAAATGTTAAATAACTTATACCTAAAAGAATAAATTATTTAAATATATTTTGATAACGGCATCCAGATCTGCTTGAGAGTAATGTATATTAAAAAAATAAAAAAAGAACAAACAAATATGATGTCAAAAAACCCACAACAAACAAAAAACTCAATTTTAAAGTTATCAAAAAACATGGAAAATCATGTTTCCAGTGAAGATATACAATTTAACAATTACCCACATGGACAAAATATGTAACATTTCTAATGATCAGGAAAATGAGACTCCTACCTGGTAAAGTGCTGTCAATAAGAAATTGCTGAGTGCTCAGCCTTAAACAGGAAATCAACATCATCTTCTCTAAAACTCAGGATATATCATAGATGGCATCCTGGGAGAAGGAGAACCTTGTGAATGTCGTGTTCTGGTCCTGACGTGACTGCTGAAAATGCAGACTAATGGCAGCAACTGTTACCTGCACAATACTGGGCCTTTCAGCATTCCCTCATGGAATGGATCTGACTTTGTAAGGCTTTATTTCATCTTGACCTCTGTAGCAATTAGTAGGGGAGGGAGAGCCATACTCCTCAGTAGAAGCCATCAGTAAATTGCCATTGATCAAGTAAATAATCTCCCTCCAAGGTGCATATTGGTACTACGAATTAAATGCATAGACCACAAAAATACAGGACAAAAGAAAGGAAATTAGAAAGGGAGACTTGTTGAGAAGAATAAATTATGAATATGTATTCTTAAATCATGTAATAAAAAGCACACATAAATCAGAACTTCATACATTGATCCTACAATGTATATGATGGTAAAAGATTGCCAATGTCCTCACATGTGACACATAAAACTAACAGATCAACCAGCAGTTTTACTATTACACATATGCCAAGAAGAATTGAAAATGTGCATTCCATGAACAATCTTGTGAGTTAATGTTTATAACAGACTCTTATTTTCCTGAAAGTAGTAATAACCCAAATATTAATCACTTGATAAAGACCATGGTGCATGACTTTTGATGAACTATTATTAGCCATAAAAATAAACCTTTCAGGAAAAAAAGGAATGAAACCTAAAAGCATTATGGTAAGTGAAAAATATAAGATGCAAAAGGTCACACATATTAAAATGCTCTCTATGTGAAATGTTTATATAGTTAAGTCTGAAGAGAAACAAAGCGCATTTATGTTGTTGATAGCTGGTAGTGAAGACAAAGGACAAGGCTGCAACTGTGTAGGATGTCTTCTTTTCTTCTATCCTCCCTTCTTCCTTTTACCTGGTCCCTTTCATAAGTGTTTGTTAGGACATACAACACACCAAGCACCCACTCTAAAAGAAACTGAGTGTGCAAGTCTGGGAATTTCATTTTCTTCTGGTTTCAAAAGGTTGGAATTTAAGAAAAACATAGCTTCTATTAACCTCGACCTTAGTAATTTATCAAAAGCCTTAACCACCCCTTTATTTGAATCAGCTCGATATTATACTGCATATTCACCCTCCATTTTTAAATTGTTACAGCAACACAGATATATGTACATTCCTCAGAGACTGCATTTGTTTATATAATAGTCAATGGAAAATTATTGAGTTGGTTCCACAATGTAGGTACTGGATTGAGATGTGGAAGAAAGATGATAATCATTATAGAATATACAAAACCTAAACACAAATATACTGTACACTATTAGGATTTCCATAGAAATATTACCAGGAATAACATAGAACACTATAAAATATATTGGTGAACTACTGTTTGAGTGCAAAATTCTGCCTCAGTAGTTGAATACTTCTATTCTATTATCTAATGTCTGTGTTACCACTGGGAAAGAGTAAAGTTCATAAAAATGTTCACAGATATAAGAAACTCATATTTCATCCAACCAATGTAAATAAATATAATTCAGAGCAGCAGGAGCAATGTCTGAGAACTCATTATTCTGCTTTCTTTTAATTAAAAAAGAGTAGGTAGGTGGGAAAATGACATTCTCAGAAAGTAATATTGTTTTAGCCATATAGTTCAGGATAAATATCCTATAACCAACACACCAAAAGGAAAAGGAACATAGAGTTTATTACCTGTTAGTGGGACACTTTGCCCTAGTGGGTGCTACCATGTAGGATCCCCAGTGCATGAGGAAGCTCTTAACCTTAATATGACTGCTGATCTGGGGGGGGGGGGCTTATACGTAGGGACATCCTACTCCGAGAAGGGGGAGAGGATGGGAGGGTGGGACCAAGCAGGGTAGAAAGAGGGCACTGTGATGGAGATGTAACTTGAAGTAATAAATAAACATTTTAAAAAAGAGAGTAATATTGTAATCAGAATTTTGTAGGATTTCTGAGAACTTACCACACGTTTCCTTTCAATAGTCTGTTATGAATCCAGGCATCACCACAGTATCTAAGGAACATAAGCTAGGACAGGAATATTCTTGTGCTCAGGAGCACTGTTTCCCAACTCACACATGCATAGCAAGTTTGTAATTGTACACGTAAAGAAATTACTTCTGGTTGTAAACAGACTCTTTCCTGGAATAGAGTTTATTAAAGACAATCAAAACAGTTCTATTATTTTCATAAATAATTGAGGATAATGAAAAAGTCATTCTTGACATAGTTTGCATAATGATTATTGAAAACTTTTTCAGTGACATTTTTCCATTAAATTATTTCTAAAATTATGATTTAAAAACAGCAAAATAATTTATATCAACAAAAATAGTATATTAAATAATTTCACAGAAAAAAATTTGTAGTAAATTTGGAATTGTCATGTAATGTTAGTGTGGCTACTTCATACTGTGTAAAATACTTTCTGTGTAGCAATTCAAGTGTTGCTTTGCTGCATCTTGACACCATCGAAAGGAAAGTTCAGGAAAGCTCAGAAGTCAATTTCCTCTATTGGTGCAAAACAAAGGATGTCTGATCAGAAGCAGAAATTCTCCCTACTCCATCTAATCCAGCCAGTTTTCATAGTGGATTATTTTATTAGGATTAAGGATGTCTAGTGATCTTGTGTCATGTGCAAAGTGAACTTTGAAAATATACCTAGCTAGAGCCATTTCTATTTCTTTAGTCAATGCAGAAATGGATTGAAAAAAAAATAAAGAAAAACTCATCTTGTAGAGTTCCTGCTAAAAATATAAAAGAAAAACTTAGAGGAGGATATAACAGCTCATAACTCTATTCTTAACATTTTGTTGTCATTTTGTTTTTCAGACAGGACCTCATGTATCCATGTTAGACTAGTCTCCTGATCTACCTGTTTCATCCTCATAAATGGTAGGAGTATAGGCACACACCACCAAACCCAGCAGAAAACCTTAAGGTTCAATGCATTTTATACTTGAGTAATGTCCTTTAAAAACTAATGTGAATAGACAAATAAAAATGGGTAAAGACTTGCTTAAGATGCCCTTTCTAATAGACTCAAATCCAAGTTGGTCTCAAATAAGGAATTAAACTTATAGATTCTAACTTTGCCACTATTCTAACTATAATCCAGACAGATGCAGAATTTAGTAGAGATATTTTTTATATAAAATTGGATAACTCTAACTATCTCAGTGGTAGGGTGGTGAGCATGTGACATAACCAAAAGGAATGGTCAAAAACCTGGGGACATAAATGACAGGAATCGAAGCTCTAGACTGAAAAGCTGTCAGCCTTGTCAGATTCTCATGAGATGTCACATGAGTTAATGACAGAACAATGTTCCGTCCACAGAATATGTGATTCTAAGTCTATGGGCATGCAGCAGGAGCATAAGAGAATATACATCAAGGACACTACTTTACTTTATTATGCAATAAATATTATTCCTTCACTTCTCTCCTTTTTTTGGGTGGGAGACTCAAGACTTATTAACTTAGTTTAATCACCCCTGTGCTACCAACTACATTTTTACCCAGCTTCCTCCTGCCTCCTTATATGCCGTTATTAAATGGAGAACCTTTCCTTTATATAATTTTTGAGAGTTAATTTTCTCATTGAGGAAAACCTTGGACACTATTCTAAACATATTATACATTATTATGTAGGCTAGACTCAACTTTCCCTATTCTCCTCCTGTGATTTTCTCAATAAAGAAACAATTTTCTGAGACCTATGTTTCATTCAGTGCCAAACACATATCATCATGAACAGTATTTAGCTTCTCACTTGCTCAGTCACTGTTTCATAGTAAGAAATCACACATACAGAGAAATAGTCTCCATCATGTTTGGTCCCAAGCCAGGTGTTGTTCAGTGTTTTCTGCCCTTTGTTTTGAACATCCAGAAGTTGGGCTCTTTTATCCTACTTCCCATGGAAATTTCAATGAAAGAGTCATACTATTAGTCTTAGATTACAATATCTACCAATTCTTTAGATAGAATTTTGCAGTAACTTCTGTTTCTCCTGTTCCTGGGCACATGTGACATGTAATTACTTCTGGAACTCTGAGAGTAAAGTAGAATGCAGAAGATGGCTTTACAGTTTTCCTCAGCAACACTTCTCCTCTGTACTTTTATGTTCTTTCTCAGTTTTTATCATTTGTCTTAGCACTCAAGAACATGGAATTATCCAGCAGAAATTTTTTAGAAATATAAATAAGTACTTGTTCAAGATACATACATTCAGCATATAATACCCTTTTCTAGCTTTAATCACTCCTTGGTTTCTTCTTAGATTGTGTTTGCCTCCAAATCAGGCACCAAAATCAAGATTTCTTGTTAACTGGTTAATCAGGCATAAATTTCAACAGGGACAATGTGACATTGAGACAAAAAGAGAGAATCCAATAAGCAGCTCATAATGAAATAAGGAAACTATCCGTATTCTTTTGAATTGTTGCCCTGAAGGATAAGGGAGACATTGAGATGTCAAATCCTGATCTGTCTTGGTTAGGCAACTGCTTTCAGGAAATCAACTCTAATTCCTGCTTGCTTGCCTTGAGAGAGGCCATCTTCGGGGTAAAAGATAAACCCTTCAGTACAGATTCACACAGACTTCAGAAAGTACCTGTATAAGGCTGTTCATGACAAGGGTAAGTAAGCCTAGGATATAGCTTGCTTTGCAAATAGTATAGTAATCTGGTTTGTCTTTGTGAACACCATCCCACAGTAACTCTGAAAACTTAGGTCTTTACTCTTCTACTGATTTATAATTTTTTTATCAACTTTTGAGAAGTCCTATGTATCCTAATCTCTCATTAAGAATGTTGGAAAAAAATTTTTTTTGTCAGAAAATCTTCTGAATTGGCTAAATCTTCTAAACTAGGTTTCCAACTGGAAAGAGCAACACTTTCTTCAAGGTGATCCACATGGATTTCACTAATCTTTGTCTCCACAAGGCTACAGTCAGTTGACTCAATATCTTATAGCAGGTTGGCTGCAAAGAACAAACTAAACATGTCACTCTGTTCTCCAAGGGGATGATATATTGACAACAATTTATTTGTTTCAGCATTACCATATGCCCTCACAGATTGTATTTTCTAGCTCATTGCCATTTCTACAATGGACCTCTCAATTAAATTGATGGTTAGCATGGAGCATTCAGGATACAAATTAGTTTATAGGAAAATGCTCAAGGCTCATATTGTATGTTTTGTAACTTTAAAATAGGAAGAAATTTTAAAGATAAATATGACAAGTTTCATCATTTATCCTTACACAAAGTAAAAAATAATAAGGAAATTATCTCTTAACTTAAAATATTTTGAAAAATTAAAAATTTCCCTGATAAATCAAATCCAAGAGCATTTAAAAGGGTAAAAAGACTTTTCATTAAGCTAAAGTGTTCTAGTTCAATTTGATTTTCTTTTTACAAATATGTACATGGATGTGAAAGCTTATGAATCTGAAGAGCAGAAAAATCTTAGGTACAAAGACAAAATTTAAAATTAAGACAACACTTATGTTGAGGGCCATTAGCAGGTAAAAGCATTTGGCACACAAACCTGACTGAGTTTAACATTAAAACAAGTTCACATTTAAAAGGCTGAATATAATGTATATGTCTTTAATGTTAGTGCTTCTACAGTGAGATGAGAGTTATTGAGAGAAGATAGGAGAATCATCCACAAGATAACAGACCAATCAGCCTGGAATATCAAGCAAGCAGAAACAAGAAGAGAGAACATGCTTAAAAAAAAAAAACTACTTAAAAGAAAAAAGGATAGAACCTACTCATAAAAGTTGTCCTTTCATGACAGTTAGTAGTAAAAGGCCGAAACATCCCATTTCATTTTTTTTTTCTTTACCTCCTAACCATTCCATCTCATTTCTCTGGGGTGGGGTGTCCTTATATAACAGTCCCTCATCTCGGTTGAGAGGTCGTATGAGGGCCAAGAGCCTTTTCATTCACTGGGGATCTATGAAGCAGTACCATCAGTGAAAAGTGTCTCATTGCCTGGGAGAGAGAACTACTAAACAAACAAACCAATAAGCATACAATAGATAAAAAAGACTAAAAAATAGAAAAAATATAACTAATATATAAAAAATAAATAAAAAATAAAAATTAAAAATAAGAAGTCTATGTCCAAGTTCCCTTTGGTGTGTTAGTTGTAGTATCGATACCTTCTACTATATAGCTAAAATCCTACTATAAGTGAATAGATGCCATATGTGTCCTTCTGAGTCTTGGTTAGTTCTCTCAGGATGAGCTTTTCTAGTTCCATCCATTTGGCTGCAAATTGCATAATTTCATTGTTTCTGATAGCTGAATAATATTCCATTGTGTAGATATACCACAATTTTTTAACCCATTCTTCCATTGAGAGACATCTGGGTTGTTTCCAGTTTCTAGCTATTACAAATAAGGCTGCTGTAAACATAGATGAGAAAACTTCCTGATTCCATGAAGAGGCATTTGGGTGTATACCCAGAAGTGGTATGGCTGGGTCCTGAGGCAGAGCTATTCCAAGTTTTCTAATATATCGCCAGACTGACTTCCATAGTGGTCGCACAAGCCTGCACTCCCACCAGCAATGGAGTAGGGTACCCCTTTCTCCACACCCTCGCCAGCATGTGCTGTCATTTGAGTTTTTGATCCTAGCCATTCTGACAGGTGTGAAATGGAATCTCAGAGTCATCTTGAGTTGCATTTCTCTGATGATTAAGGATGTTGAGCATTTCTTCAAGTGTCTCTCAGCCATTAGGGATTCCTCCTTTGTGAATTCTCTATTTAGCTCTGTCCCCCATTTTTTGATTGGATTATTTGGTTTCTTGGCATTTAATTTCTTGAGTTCTTTGTAGATTTTGGATATTAGCCCTCTGTCAGATGTGGGGTTGGTGAAGATTTTCTCCCAGTCTGTAGGCTGTCGTTTTGTTTGAATGACAGTGTCCTTTGCCTTACAGAAGCTTTTCATTTTCATGAGGTCCCATTTATTGATTGTTGATCTCAAGTCCTGAGCTGTTGGTGTTCTGTTCAGGAAGTTGTAGCCTGTGCCAATTAGTTCAAGGGTTTCTCCCACTTTATCTTCTAGTAGATTTAGTGTGACCGGCCTTATGTTAAGGTCTTTGATCCACTTGGACTTAAGTTTTGTACAAGGTGATAAGTATGGGTCTAGCTTCATTCTTTTACAAATGGACATCCAGTTGGACCAGCACCATTTGTTGAAGATGCTGTCCTTCTTCCATTGTGCCGTTTTGGCTTCTTTGTCAAAAATTCAAAAATTAGGTGGCCATAAGTGTGTGGGTCTATTTCTGGATCTTCAATTCGATTCCATTGATCTACTGGTCTGTTTCTATACCAAACCATGCTGTTTTTACAACTATTGCTCTGTAGTACAGCTTGAAATATGGGATGGTAATACCTCCAGATGTTTTTTTACTGTACAGGATTGATTTAGCTATTCTGGGCTTTTTGTTGTTCCATATGAAATTGAGACTAGCTCTTTCAAAGTCTATAAAAAAATTGTGTTGGTATTTTGATAGGAATTGCATTGAATCTATAGATTGCTTTTGGTAGGATGGCCATTTTTATTATGTTGATCCTACCTATCCATGAGCATGGGAGATCTTTCCATCTTCTAAAGGCCTCTTCCATTTCTTCTTCAAGGGCTTGAAGTTCTTGTTGTACAGGTCCTTTACTTGCTTGGTTAGAGTTACCCCCAGGTATTTTATGTTGTTTGTGGCTATTGTGAAAGGGGTTGTTTCCCTTATTTCTTTCTCAGCCCATTTGTTTGTTGTATAAAGAAGGGCTTCTGATTTTTTTTGAATTAATTTTGTATCCAGCCACTTTGCTGAAGGTGTTTATCAGCTGTAAGAGTTCTCTGGTGGAATTTTTGGGGTCGCTTATGTATACTATCATATCATCTGCAAATAGGGATAATTAAGAAATGCAAACTAATGGTTATGCAAGCCAGTCATTCTGTAAGGTACTATGACAGCCTATTATATTTACTTGCTAAGCTAATCAGAAATAAACCTGCTAAGAGACAAGCAACATCTGCTTACCCTAATATAATAGATAGATAGGGCCTCTTCAAAAACCTCAAGAGATCTGAAGAATATGGCATTCAAAGACGTTTTCGTAACTTTAGATTTTTTTTATATCAAGACATATCAGCTCCTGACAGCACCCCCTCTTCTCCTCCAAGTAGAAGATGAGCATCGAAGAATCTCCAGTGGGAGATGATTGAATTAGTTGCAAGCCTATCTCTTGGTAGGAAAAGCCCCTTGCTCCAACTGTAGACAGAATGCTGTCCAAAAAGGACAAAACCTGGAAGCAAGTAAGTCGACAGCCTAGCTCTGCCAAGACAGGGTAGGCAAGTCCTTCATAACCCCTGCTCTACAATCAATGTCTGTCAGAGAAGGGGGGCCAAACGACTGAAGAGCGATGCTGTAATGTATGGAGAGAAAATGGGAACTGTCCAGGCAGCCACTGGTATGTCATTTCTTAGTTTGGGAAGCTGCAGGCCCTGTACTTCCTATAAAATCAGATATATTTATCCCTCTCAGGTCTCTGAGGAGGTTGAAGAACAGATAGATAAAGTCTCATAATTAAATTTGAGTTGTTTAGGAGTCAAGAGAGTGTTATACATCTAAGAAGATACTTTTAAAATTGTGTTGCAATTAGTATGAATGTTGAGTCAGATATAGAACTTTAAACTCATGGAGATGTTTAGATAGTAGAATGTTAAAGTCAGGTACCAAATACATATGGACTGGTCATTGGGAATGTACGTTAAGCCATATAACCCTCATAACTGTGGCCTAATTACCTCTGTTGTACTGTATTATATTTATTATTATAAGAGAAAGAGCCATTTGTTGGACTGAAAGGAGAAACTGTAGGGGGAAATAAGATATACCTTAAACTTAAAAAAAAAAAAAGACAAGAGGATGGGGGGTTGAGGGTGGGAGGGTGGGACTGGTGGGGGAATAGGGAGGGGACTGCGATTGAGATGTAACTTGAAGAAATAAAAAATAAAGGAAAAAAATTAACTTTAAAATAAAAATAAAAATAAAAAAAAGTTGTCCTTTCACCTCCACAGAATACTATGAATATGCATGCCCACAATCACATGCACATATGTCATCCACAAATACATACACACAGCAACAACAATAATAAATATTTTAAAGACAATTTTTTGCTATGTTAAATCAAGTTTATGGAAGTTAGTATACATACAAAATATAACTGTCTGCACAATTCTGTGTTGCCAAAAGTATACACATCATGGGTAATAGCCACTGTAATTGGAATATGAAACAGCATTCAATCTGATATTCAATTTATTTATTCATTAAATCTTTATTCATTTGTCCCTGATACCCATTAACAAAGTGCAGTCTGATACTAGCACTATAAATTATTTGGAAATTTCTTGAATTTCATGTAAGAAGAATCATAACAACATTATTTTGGCATCTTGATCATCATTTTAAGGTATTAATTCTCATTTTAAAATGTACATACGCATATTTATCTATCTATTTATTTGATTACTTATTTGAGTATTTATTTATTAATTTGTTTGTTTATTTATTTATTTGTGAGTATGTACACATATATTCAAGTGTCCATGAAGACCACAGGAACTGGATTCCTTGGAGCCAAAGTTACAGAATTTGGGTACAAAACTTGGGAACTCTGGAAGCACATCAAGTACTCTTAAACACTAAGCCATCTCTCCAGAACCAGAATATAATTTTTGATATTCATTCCTGTGGATGAACATATATATCTCTATCTATCTATCTGTCTGTCTGTCTGTCTGTCTATCTGTCTATCTATCTATCTACATATATATAATGCTGTTATTTATTCATTGTCACTTCAGATATATTTCTTCTTTGATTTTTTTAATATATATATATATATACTTTATATAGTATATTTTAATTGTTTTGTATTACACTATTATATATGAATAGATAAGTTTATCTGTTCATTTCCACTTTTGACTGTTGTGTGTATAAACATATATATATGTTCTCTTGCTACTAACCTGTATAATCTTCTTTTATGACTGCATATCTTAATTATCTCTGACTAAATACCTAAGCAGAACTAATGGATTATTCATTGAATTGTGCATTAAATTAACCTTTATTTACTCTTTATTACCATTTCTTCCTATTTGCCAGTCCTATAACTAAATAGAAAGAGTTTTACCTGATCATATTGTTTACTACCATTGGATAATCTTGGGCTTGTTATTTTTCAATTTGTAATGATCATCTAGTGGAAACTCATTTTGACTTTATTATCCTTTTCATACCTAGTGCCTAGCTGAGTGTATTATACCTACGGATCAATCTATAGCATTGTTTGTACATTTTCAATTAAAATTTTTATCTTAATTCTTTATTGATGTTTATACAATACTGAATAGTAAACTTATTCAAGTTGAATTGTTTTAATGTATAAATAATATTTATACAAGCACTATATTTACTGAACCTATTAATCATAAATACTATCTAAGATTTCTAATCATTTTTCTTTATTTTGGTCATCAGGTTTTTAAAAATTATATTCTGATAACTTTAGAATTTTGTAAAATAAAAAATAAGTTTTCCACTGTGCAGATTTTCTGTATCATTCTATGATCCATAACAGTTCTCCTCTGTCTTATTATATTTCTGTTCTCTGTCCATTTAAGATATTGTTCATCATTAGGTCTTCGAGCTTTGATGAGAATATATCCAAGGACATTTGTTATTTATCACAGAGGAATTTCTTCGAGATTTTTGTATCTATGTTTGGAAGTTTTTCATGCTGATTCTGTTTTATTGCTTCTATAAAAAATTTTCCTTCTTAGATCCAGAACACCCTGTTGATTCCTAAACAACTCAAAATTTAACCATGAGACTCTAGCTATCTATTCTTCAACCACCTCAGAGACCTGAGAGGGATAAATATATCTGATTATATAGGAAGTGCAGGGCCTGCAGCTTCCAAAACTAAAAAATGACATACCAGTGGCTGCCTGGACAGTTCCCATTTTCTCTCCATACATTACAGCATCAATCTTCAGCCATTTGGCCCTATTTCCTATTTCTCTGACAGAAGATATTTTTAAAATTATGAGGCAAGTTAGTATGAAAGCTGAGTTAGATATAGAATTTTAAACTCATGGAGATGGTTAGATAGTGGAATGTTAAAGTCAGGTGCCAAATACATATGGACTGGACATTGGGAATGTATGCTAAGCCATATAACTCTTATAATTGTGGCCTATTTATTTCTGTTGTTTTGTATTGTATTTATAGTTATAAGAAAAAGAACCATTTTTTGGACTGAAAGGGAGAGCTGTTGGGGGAAAAAAGAAATACTTTAAACTAAAAAAAAAACAAAGAAGGGAAGAGGATGGGGGGTTGAGGGGGAGGAAGGTGGAAGGGTGAGACTGGAGGGGGGAGTAGGGAGAGGATTGTGATTGAGATGTAACTTGAAGAAATAAAAAATAAATTATTATAAAAAATTTTTCCTTGATTCTTTACATTCTTTCTCATTTTAAGAGACTCCAATTATATTCATTTTGGACTGTTGAACATTATAATTACCTATAAATTATCGGGTAACATCTTGTTTTTGGTTGTTTATTATTTTACATTATTTAGCATAGTTTGCTTGTTTCAGTATTGCTACATTTTCTTCTTAGCTTAGTATTTTTGACCTTGTCTAGGTTCCCTGATAATTAGGTCAAATAGTCCATACATGAAGTCGTAAATTTCAAACTTATCTCTGCCATTATATTTTTTGTCAAACATTTCTATTTGACTTTTGCCATTGAAGTTACCTTTCCCCTACCCTTTCTTTACACTTTTTAACCTACTAATCAAGTCTAATATAAAATTCTGTATATCACTGAGGCTGATTCTATTTATTGCCTTATCTATTGCAACAGACTAACCTGTTTTGCTTCATTATTGTTTTGTTGATATTATTGTTGCTTCTCAAAAGTATCTACAGAAAATTTCATCAAATGCTAGATTCTCTATTTGCGTAAAAGTTAATGATAGCCCTGACTCTAAACTATTACCCCAGAAGACGATTTTAGATCTTCAAGACTTGAGTTACAGACAGTTGTGAACTGCCACATGGATGCTGGGAATCAAGTCTGGGTTCTTTGGAAGAGCATCTAGTGATCTTAATCACTGAGTTACATCTTCAAGCTGTAAAACTTGGCTACGAAAAAATTCAATTAAAAGATTAGATTAAAAAAAAAAAACCTATTACCTTCAGTCTTTAGTAGATGTGGTCAGAGGCCTCAACAAGTACTAGTTGTTTGACATAAACTCAGTAACAAAATTTCTAATTTTTTTCTTAGTCACATTTTCTAGTCTATCTGGTTTCTAACTTCACTGAAAATGGTACCCTTGATTACATACATCATTGCTTTTGCTTTTAAAGTATTACAAGTGTGTTTTGGACATTAGCAGCTTCAGGTTCCAGAAAGTTCTTAGAAAATTCTTAGAAGTTTTACTATAATATGTTTGTTTGGAATGCATCAAGCTTTGGAATAATAAGTTCATTTCTTCTCTGATGCTATACTTTGATTGTTGGTAGACATCTTGCTCTATCTGCTTGCAAAAAGATGTTGCTGACTTCATATTAATATTCATAAGATCATAAAAGACTCAGAGTCGTGAAGATGACTTATATTTGGTTACCCTTTCTCTCCATTTTATAAACTTAGATGCGAACACTATACCACAACTAAGTAGGTATCGCTTCAAAGAGAAGAGCTATGTGTATCTGATCAAAATCTATAGAAATATCTACAAGTGATTCTGTACTAATAGGAAAACAAAGAGCACAGAGCAATTGCTTTTGATTTTGTTGCTGTTCTTTTAAGACTATGCCCAAAATTTTTATGCCTAGATTAAAGCCACAAACCTTTAGGATTTTTTTCCTATATGTTCTTTTTTAACTACAGGGTTTCATATCTTCTATGTAAGTCCCTAAAATTCTTTAAGTTAGTTTTTGCATATGGTCTAAAATAGAAATGAAATTTGTTATTTGATGATATAATATCAATTATAATTTAAATTCATTGCTATAACTATTGAAGACATTTTATTTTCCCTGTCTTGTGTTCTTGTTGTCTTGTGATATATAGAGTATTCATAAACATGTGTTTATTTTTGAGCTATATTCCATTGTGAAGATTTATATATCTATCACATTTACATGGGCATTGTACCTATTAACTTTTTATTATTTATTTGTAAGTTTTTATGTCAAATATTATGATAATTTTAGCTTAATTTTGGTCCTAGATTGCTTAGGGTATTGACAGTAGTTTTGGCTACTTTTACTTTTATTTTTCTTTTGGATCCATGTATAAGATTTTCTTCTTTCATTGGAAAATCATATAGAAATTTTGATAGGAATAGCATCAACTATGTATGTACTTTGGTTACCATGTGGACTTTCCAATGCTATCAGGTCATTCAGCTCACGGACAAGGGATATAGTTCCACTAATTTGTGATTCAGTGTTTTTAATCAGTGCTATATTTTTCTGTTTATGAAAAATTTCACATCCTTACTCATACTTGTCCCAAAATACATTTGTAGATATTATTGATAAACTTGTTTTATTTTAGATAGTTTGATACTTACTATACTCTAATATTTGATTAGCTCCATTAATTTGTAGATGAACTCAAGGTTTTGTAATGTGCAGACATCATATGTCTTTCCTTCTTCCTTCACAGTGTGTATGCCTTTTCTTTTTCTATCCCACATGTTCCGGCAAGAACTTCTAGTACTATTCTGAATGGAGTTTCAAGTGTCATCATCCATATCTTTTGTTTGTGTTTTGTTTTGTTTGGTTTTATTTTCTGATCTAAGCAGTTAAGTTTTCAACATCTGAACATTAGCAAAGTTTTCAGGTGAGGTAGCTCCACAAGCAGAAGCACCACCTGCCATGCTGAGTTGAGTTAGATCCTTTGGCCTCACACAATGAAAGTGGAGACATGATATTCAAATTGTCCTCTTGCCTTCATACACACACTGTAGCACTCCCCACGCCTACAAATAAATAAACAAATATTTAAAAAACAAGGATTTCAGCAATACTGTGTCAAAATGCATACCATTTATGCCTAATTTGTTGAGTTTTCATGAAAAATCACAGGATTTTATCAAATAGATTCTGTATCTGCTTATGACTTGTGAGTTTTGTCCATCAACACAGTATTATGGTATATCACATTTGTTGATCTTCCTAAGTTATAAATACTTCTGTCTAGTAGACAAATATTGGCTATGTTTATTTCATTGAATGATTGAAACTTCATTGAATAAAACAAAAGTTCAGTGAATGACCATTTCATTATACAATGTTTAATTCAGTTTAATCATTTTCTCCTACATAGATAAGGGACATTAATCTACAATTTACTTTTATTGTAGTACTCATGCCTTCCATAAGTGTTAGGATACTTTGGACCATTATAAAATTAGTTAGGAAAGATGATTTTACTTATTTGGAAGTATTTGAGAAAGACCTCTGTTGGTTCCTTAAACATTGAATGGAAATTAGTTGTGGCGCCTTCATGTACTGTGCTTTTTGAGATTAGGAATTTTTAATTACTGACTTAATATTACTCATTATCAGTCTATTCAGAAGTATACTTATTTGTGATTTATTTTTGTAGGTTGTGTTTTGAGGAGATTACACTTATAAACTTTACCTCTATTTGTGACAGAATATGACTGACAAGTGCATTAAAAACAATGAAACATCAATAAATATCAGGGAAATAGAAATGAAAATCACTATATGCTAACATGATTATTAGCAACACAAGATATTCAACATGTTATGGAGGATGAACAGAAAAATAATTTATATATACCTATTGGTAGTTATATATTTTTTATGTTTATTATTTCAGGTTACATCTCCATCATAGTGCCCTCTTTCCACCCCTCCCAGTCCCGCTCTCCCACCCTCTACCCCTATCCCTTCCATCCCACTCCTCTAGAGTGGAGTGTCCCTACATAACAAACAGTCCTCCGCCCCAATTCAGCAGTCATATGAGGGCCAAGAGCCTCCTCATACACTGGAAGCCTACAAGGCAGCACTACTAGGGCAAAGTGTCTCACTCACAGGTAACAAAGTCTATGTTCCTGTTCCCTTTGGTGCATTGGTTGTAGTATAGTTATCCTGTATTATATAGCTAAAATCTGACTATAAGTGAATAGATGCCATGTGCATCCTTCTGAGTCTGGGTTAGCTCACTCAGGATGAGCTTCTCTAGTTCCATTCATTTGGCTGCAGATTGCATGATTCATTGTTTCTGATAGCTGAGTAGTATTCCAATGTGTAGAAGCAGCACAGGTTTGTTTTTTTTTTTTTATTAATGTGGCTACTACAGAGAAGAGTGTGGAAGCCACTCATAAAATTGAATATAAAACTGGTATATGATCAGGAATTCTAGTAGGGATCATTTGTTCAAAAATGATACCAATTTTTAAAATTATTATCTGTACCCCTGTATCCTTGCAGCATCCTTCACAATAGCTGTGGTATCAAATCCACAAAGTGTCCAATAACAGAAAACCCATACTACATAAACTTTGGAATGAAAAACATCAATGTTCAAAAAATGGTGCATACCTATTTTTGTGACAATACAAATAAGCTTGCCAAGCATTGCTGATTAAAATAATCTAGGCCCAAAAAACAAACTTTGCATAATTTCATTTATAGATAAACTAGCCAGATTTACAGGGAAACTGTGAAGAAGCATTTCCAGGGGATAAGCAGAGGAAGTAGAGTTGTTGTTATGTAGATTTTAGTTTACAAAATGAAATTTCTAGAGAGCAAGAAAGTGAATATAATTAACATTACTGAATTGAGCATTTAACAAAGTTTTGGATAAGCAGGACCAGTCTCCTCACTCCCTCCAAAAGTTCATAGATGGTGTAGATGTTGGAGTTGGTCAACTCAAAGCCCTGATTCAAGGCCTGGGTGGTAGCTGAGCTGGTCACCCTACCAGCTCTCCCTCACCCATACCACCAAGATAACCTCTCAAGAGCACTGTCCCAGCTGGAAAGGTGCAGGGCCAGCCCTCTAGTTCTCAACTGCTCCCTGGGACCTACAACAGCAGGGCCAGCTTTATTGTGCTACCTGGCCAAGGGGCAGGGTCCACTCTCCTGTATGTGGCAGTCCCTTGAGGATCCAGTATTGATAGTGCAGCAGAAAGAAGCCTGAGGCCTGGAAATAGACTAATGACTCATTAAAATGAACATTTACAAGTAAAAGTGTATGGAAAAAAGGGTACACTGTGGGGCACACTGTGATACACTGCAGCTCTCACAATGAGTTTGTTTTTGTTTCTTTTGGTGAGGAGGTTTTAACAGTAGAGAGCGGGTATGAAAGGATGGGGAGAAGGGTGGGGTTGTGGTGTGTGATATGAAATTCACAAAGAATCAATAACAAGTTAAATAAAAATGGATAAATGGTCAAGATTCATGTGTATAAAGACAAATAACTAAATCTTAATAGTTGTATTTTGTTCTACAGTTTTTAATTTTAAGCCATTTATTCAGACACCTAATCTTATTTTTTTTGTTTTTTGTTTTTTTTTAAATACTTTATTTTTTTTCTTCAAGTTACATCTCAGTCACAAACCCCTCCCTATTCCCCCTTCCTATCCCGCCCTTCCACCCTCTTCCCCCCAGAAGTTTCCCCTTTCAGTCCAACAGATGGTTCCTTCTCTTATAACAGTAAGTATTATACAAAACAATAGATATAAATATGCCACATTTATGAGAGTTAAATGGCCCAGAACACCTTCCCAATGTCCAGTTTATACATATTTGGCCCCTGACTTTAACATTCTACTATCTAACCAACTCCATGAGTTTAAAGGTCTATATGTGACTCAACATTCATACTATCTTGCAACACACTTTTAAGAGTATCTTCTTAGATCTATAACACCCTCTTGATTCCTAAACAATTCAAAATTTAACTATGAGACTCTAGCTGTCTATTCTTCAACCACCTCAGAGACCTGAGAGGGATAAATATATTTGCTTATATAGGAAGTGCAGGGCCTGAAGCTTCCAAAACTAAGAAAGAACATACCAATGACTGCCTGGACAGTTCCCATTTTCTCTCCATACATTCCAGCATCAGTCTTCAGCCTTTGGGTCCTGTTTCTCTGACAGACATTTGTTGTAGAGCAGGGATTATGAAGGACTTACCTACCCTGTTTTGGCAGAGTTAGGCTGTCGACTTCCATGCTACCAAGTTTTGTCCTTTTTGGACAGCAGTCTGTCTGCAGTTGGTGCAAGGGGTTTTTTCATGCCAAGAGATAGGCTTGCCACTAATTCAACCATCTTACAGTGGAGGTTCTTCGATGCTTATCTTCTACTTGGAGTAGAATAGGGGGTGCTGTCAGGCGCTGATATGTCTCGATATCAAAAAAAATCTTGATTTAAGATAACATCTTTGAATGCCATATTCTGCAGATCTCTTGGGGTTTTTGAAGATGCCCTACCCATCTCTTGTATTTAGATAAGCAAATGTTGCTTGTCTCTTAGCAACTTGATTACTGGGTAGTATAGAGAATATCTGTGATAGACTGTCATAGTAGCTAACAAAGTGACATGTTTGCATGACTAGGAGTTTGTTTTAACTATCCTAGACCATTTCAGACGGTTGGTATCAAGAGGTCAGAGCTTCACATTTTATTTTTAAGTATCTCTAGGTATGATACCATTAGGAAGCGTTACCTTTAAATTTGTATCAATATACAAAGATCTATTCAATTGTGGTTAAATATACTCTTAATTATGTATCAATATACCAAGATCAATGCCTATGTAGCCCAATATGATCTTACTATTACGTCCATATGCAAGGGTCAATACCATTGTGGCCAACTATAATCTTAATTTTGTGTCAATATACAAAGATCAATACCGATGTAATCCAATACAATCATATTTTTGCACAATAAACAATGGTCAATACCACTTTAGCCAAATAAACTACTAATTTTGTATCAATATACAAAGGCATAAGGGCATATTCAATAATCTGCCCCTTCTTCTTGGACCTTCCTGTGCTATGTCTATATCTCCTTTTTCTCAAGCCCATGCACTCCTACATAGGAGAGGAAGAAGGATACCGAAAAGGAAAAGTAGGAATTCCCTGGGGCTAACCTCCAAAACCCATTAAGACAGGACCATTTATCAGCTTGTAGTCTCTTCCCCTACATATCAGAGTTTTCAGTTATCCTTCAAATAACCTAAAAGAAGGGCGGAGAAACACCTTCCCCATCCACTGGACATGGGACGTCGCTCTCTTAAAGTGACTTCCTGCTGATTTGGGTCGTAGTAGACCTGTTTGGGGCCCGAACCCAAATGGGAAAAATGATTAAAAATGTTAGTACACTCCTTTTATGTTCAGTCCTTCTGTTCTCAGCTGTTTAGATGACCTAAGGGGTTTGTAGGCAGAAGCTGATCTTGCAGGCTTCACTGAGGTTCCTGCCGGGGCATTGTGTAGAGCTGAGCGGTCCCAGTGACATTGGATTGCTGTGGTGGTTGCAGGCCCCCGATGGAGACAGCTATTGAGGAAGTCTGCCAGTCTTATGTATTCTGGAGTCATACGGAGCGGGGTGGTGAGGGTGCATACTCTTGGTCCCACCATTCAAGAAGAGTACACCCTTGGTCCCAGCTCCCAGCACACTGGAGACAGAAACGGGCAGATCCCGGAGCTCAGGGTCAGCCTGATGCAGGGCAAACTCTAAATAGAGAAAGACTTCGATCCAGGAGTGGTAGAACACATCTTTGATCCCTTCAGATGGGAAACACAGGTCCCTGATCCCAATAATTAGAGTTCAGAGACACACACATGGGATTTGGAGGGACCTTTGTTTGGAGGCTACTTACAAAAGGCCTTCTCGATGCAGGCAGATTGTCCTTTGGGATCTCAAAATATATACACTAGAGCTGGTTTAGCTCCAAGGTGACAGAATGATTTCTTTTTAACCCAGATTGAAAGATAATGCTTTGTATGTTCTCAGAAGGCCAAATTTGCTTCAGGAGAAGTACTACCTAGCCCCCCCCCAGCCCCCCCCCCCCCC
>CAJQZJ010032178.1:7694192-7769691 GCA_907164525.1 Lophiomys imhausi | reverse complement strand
CGCCCCCCCCCAGCCCCCCCCCCCCAAAAAAGAGGGCAATTGTCCCAGGGTTGGGATTGGGGCAGGGCTCTGTTCTTATCGTTCCAGGAGAATCAAAGCATCCATTAGGGGAGCCCGGGGACGGCTGGACAGCGGAATCCTCAGCAGAGAGCAGAATCAGGCACCAAGGAGGACGAGTGACCCAGTTGATTCTGCCAGACACCTAATCTTAAATCATGTGAACATTCTTTTCTTGCTAAATACAATTTAAGAACCTAAAGATGAGTAAAAAAAAAAATGTTTTTCATTAACATATATAGAGAACACTATTTAATCTTCAAAGGGTTCTTTTGGAAACATGGTCTCTTTTTTCAATAATGTACTGTACATTGTTCCTAAAAGTAATAAAGTCTTCTAAAATTCCAAAGCACATAAACACAGTAATAACTAGATTGCCTTCTGATTAAGAATGTAAGTAGAATGTGATCATGTAAGGATGCAGTAAATAACAATTCCTACAAAAATGTGCTGAATTGTTATAATTTTTATAAAAGGCTCTAAAATCTTTTGGCTCACAGAGTAATAGGAGAAGAAAAGCACTTATGTAAAGTTGTATAAGTAGAAAGAGAAAGAACTTTATTAAATTATTACATATGCCCACTCTTTTTTCTTCAAACAAAAGTGAACATTTATAAGGTAAAATTAGAAGGATCATGAATCTGTTGTCAGTTATAATGAAAGCAGCCTGGGATATATTACCAACACCTAAAAAAAAAGAAAGAAAGAAAAGAAAAAGAAAAAACAGATGTGATGAGCAACAGCAGCACAGCCATGCCCCTCACAGACTACATCTTTGTATCTCCTTTTGTAGGAAAGAAACTTAACATGCTAATTCTGTTTGTCTGTAAAATCTGTCTAAGTTGATAGTCTTCCCTCCTCAGGAGGCCTGTGGGTCCCCAGGAACATTTAGGTTATAACCTACATGGCCTTTCTCCTGCCTGCTGGGCCTACTTGAGACACAGCCAGCAGAGAAACATCCAGGTCTATGAGTCCCCAGAAACATCCAGACAGCATAAGTGAGCAGTCTGCTATTCCCTGAGCTCCACCATCAGGCCCAAGGCTCTCCCTACCTCCCCAAGAAGTCTTGTCAGCATCAGGAACATCCAGTCTGCAGCAGGGATAACCAGATCGCTGAAGGCCAGCATAAGAACACAATCAACAAGAGCAAGGCAGTATAGCATCACCAGAACCCAAGGGAAAAGGACATAGGTCTCTTTGAATACTTACTTCTGATTAGAGTTTATTGGGTTCCTTGGGGGGGGGGCAATACTTATCTCAGTTGTCAGGATATCCAGCAGTCCAGCAAAACAGCAACAGTAAACACAGCAGAAGCATGAACGAGAAACAGTGTGCAGGAGCAACAGCCACCTTCTCCCTGCCTTTCTTTGACCTTCTCCTTCTCTGGAGTTTACTTTTAAGGACTCTGGAGAGGATAAGGCATTAATATCTTCTCCAGAGTACCTAAAATTAAACTACCTACAGCTGATCAAACCATGCCCACTGAACCAAACTAAACTAGAGCATGAGACACTCCTAGTGAACAGTTGTGGACAAATTGAAGCAACCCCCTATCTCACACCTGAGATTAAAACAAAAACATACTCATATAATATAACTTGTTTTTTTAAGTAACAAAACCTCTCACCACACAACTATCCTACTACAGCAACCCCTAGACACCTGAACACAGCCAAAGCAAAAGAAGATGACCATAAACCAACCTTATAAAGGTGATAGAGGTCCTTAATCATCAGAGATATGCAACTCAAGAATACTCTGAGATTCCATCTCACACCTGTCAGAAAGGCTAAGATCAAAAACTCAAATGACAGCACATGCTGGTGAGGTTGTGGAGAAAGGGAACACTCCTTCATTGCTGGTGGAAATGCAAACCTGTGCAACCTCTATGGAAATCAGTCTGCCAATATCTTAGAAAAATTAGATACCTCAAGACCCAGCCATACCACTTCTGGGTGTCCTATATTTTCTTACTCACTTCACAGTCTTTATCACACAATATGAACCAAAGACTTGGCTCTAGATTAAGGAGACCTTACAACACTCAATTCTAAAGTCGCTTACCTCAGGGCTCAGAGAACCCTGTAAAAGACAAGGCGGAAAGAATGTAACCCAGAGGGAAACAAGACCCTCTAAATCATCAGGATCGATATACATGTGAACTAACAAAGACTGAGGCAGCATACACAGGTTCTGCACGAGATAGGGTCCTAAGGCTGAAAGAGAAGTGGCCATCTGCCTTATCCTTCATCCAGAGGCTATCTCACACAAGTAGGCAACCGAGTCAGGTCCAACCTCTGTTCCTGTGATTAGAATACTAACAACAACACAAAGCTTCTCAGCCATAGCATATATTTGCAGGACCTACCATGTCCCTGACACCTCTGGTTCCTCTGATCCTTACTCCCCTCCTCCTCAGGACTCTTTGAGCTCTGCCTAAAGTTTGGCTATGAGACTCTGCATCTGCTCCAGTCTGTTGTGAGATGAAGTCTCCTTTGGATGCTTCGATGACGATTCTGATAGGCTCTGGTCCTGGAACACAATACAGGCAAAACAAACTGTAGGCTGGGTTGATGTTAGGCTTCAAACCCAGTAGTAGACAACAAACAGGAAAAAACAACAACAACAACAACAAAAAAAACTTTAACTGCATCGTGCTGCATCAATTTTGTTTTCTTATTTTATTTTATATTTTTTCTTCCTCTTTTTATCCTACAGAATTTTTGTATATCTATTACAGCTTCCCATTTTGTGTTTTTATGGGATTGCTGTGGATCTGTTTCATGTGGCTTTTCCTGGGTTCTTTTTCTTCTCATTGTTTTGTTCAATTCTGATGTATTACCGTTTGTTTTATCTTACTAGGTATTTTGTTTTGTTATTATTCATTAAAAACTTGGTTGCTTTCTAAGGAGAGGCAGAAAGGGGCTGGAGCTGGATGGAATGGAATGTGGTGAGGAACTGAGAGGAATAGAGTGAGAAGAAAACTTTAACAATGATATCTTATGTGATAAAATAAAGCTATTTTCAACAAATGGAAAAGACAAAAAAATTAAAATGTATGTGTTGAATAGATTCTAAAAATTTGTGAATGGAGACTCGAAGTTCAATGGTTATTCTGATATATTATTCTGGAATTCTCTTCTAAAATACAATATTATTTTTAAGATTCATTTCAATTAATGTATTTATATTTATATGTATATATATATATCTGTGTGTATATGTATGCATGTGTGTGTGAAATTGTTACTGCTCTTTGTTTGAGACAGATTACAGACATGTCAGATTATATTTTACTGAAAATACATGTCAGTTGAAAACTCTCCAGCTTCTTCTTAAATACCATCTACACTCCTGTCATTTGACCATTTGTTATTAAAGAACAGACATCTTTTAGTGCACTTCATATCTCCCCAGTTTTCCTTCCAATAAACTCATTTCTTTTCTAACCTTGTATTTAGCTCTTTACCCAGCTGGTCAAAATATTCTTGGGAATCTCCAGAATGGTTCTCTTATTCCACTTCAAACTCAAAGAGAATCTAACTATACCAAAGGCAAATAAATATTAAATCTCTTTTCTCAAAGTCACTTTGCCTGTCAGGTTATAAAAAGTAATTCCAACTTTGACTGGGGAAAAATGGTAGTGGCCACCATTTTCCCTGGGAAACAACAGTTCATATCATCTTAATTCTCCTTCTTGTATTTTCTCATTAACTGTCCTATTAATTATGATAATGTAATTATGCTTTAATTTCTTCTGTTTTCATTATTATAATGCATAGAGCTTCATTGGTTGAATATTAATCATTCAAAATACTTGAGAACAAATATCTTTCTAATTTCAGAAACTGATGTGTTTGTAAAATAGTCACAGAAACATTTCTAGAGAATCTCTCCAAATTCAAATCTCTAGATGCAGAATCTTCCAAAAATTTTTTGATCAGAAAACTTTAGATCCAGGAGCATTTTAAATTCCTGGTTTTCACATAAGGAATGCGAAATTTCTATTCTCTAATTACAAATAATCTCTTTTACAAATAATAATTATTATTGAATTCTTGTCAACCAATCACAAATAATTTTGAATATTCTTGTATGATGTTGATATAACTGAGTTGATTAATTTTATCATCAGTTATTCTGATGTCAGTGAAAACAGGAGTTGACCTTCATCTAAAGGTTAATATTACTTGCACGAATTTAACTGAATTGGATTCTACATTCCTACTGTGGGTAGGTAGCTTGTTTTAAGTATTTTCAGTCTATTTTCAACACCTCACTACAGCTCAATTGCAACTCTAATTATTTGATGCATTTTTGTGGAAACTCACTGGGAAGGAAATGGAAATAGAGTAGCAGGAGACAGACTATGAATGTGAGGGTGTTTAAAAACCTACTGCAGTATCACCAGAACTCTGACAGGCAAATACCTTTTGATAAGGTATTGATTAATATTTTTCAGCTATAAACCTTCACTGTGCATGGAGGTAGACACAGATCTTTTGTCACCAGAAGCAGTAAGACTAGCAGGAGCTCATTGCAACTGCTGCTCATATCTGTCTGACTTTTGGTTTGCCAGGTTACTCCAAAGGTTTGTGAGAGACTAGAAAGATTGTTTTCAAGCTGTGATTGGGGTGGCCTATTTTTTTTTATCATAAGAGCAACTGCTGTTATGAGAAGCTGACATGAAAGAGCTAAACTATATCAGGTCTCATGAAGGACAGGTATCTTTCCCTTTGCCACACAACTTTCACCTCTATACTCCATGAATTGTCTCAATATATCCCAAAGGATTTCATGCCCATTTCAAAATAACATTTACATCGGGACATGTCATTTTCAGCAATTTTTTCAGGCATGTGCCCATTCCATAAAACATAAGATGTTTATAGCTATGAAAATATAACAGAATTCTAAGTAGAATGAGAAGAGGTAAACTTCAAATGGAAATGTGGTAAGTCATAAGGGAAAAAATATATAATGTCTCTGACACATGCTCCTTCAAGGTTACTATTAAAGTGCTAGAGTGAGAAATATAATTGAGATGAAAAATGAAAAAAAATAGATAA
Organism: Lophiomys imhausi; assembly: GCA_907164525.1. Classification (NCBI taxonomy): domain Eukaryota; kingdom Metazoa; phylum Chordata; class Mammalia; order Rodentia; family Muridae; genus Lophiomys; species Lophiomys imhausi. Next base: position 7,764,565 of record CAJQZJ010032178.1, on the reverse strand, counting down.
CTTTTAGGAACTTTGCAGTGAACTGAGTAAATAAGCTAAGTGAAGATTGCAATATAAAATCCACCCCCGCAGGTGGTGCTCCTACCGACCACAAATGAATGCTGCCACTTCAATGAAAAATGAAACAGCAGGCACTCTCTAGAAGGATTCATGATGAAAATAGCAAAAGTGTATTCATTGTGAATCACATGCACTGTCTGAAATAAGAGGAAATGTTTCAGGAAAGACTAAGAATTCCCCAGGTCCTCATTACCGCAGTCAACACAGAAAGGGAAAAATGGGTTTGAACTCCTCTTTCCATCTGAATGAAGGATGTGGGGAAAACATGGTAGTTTGGCTTCATTGAGCTTCTTGACTTTTTAAAGGATATTTTCAATTCATCAGACTCAAGAGTACATTGCATAAAGCACAGCCCTTCTGTCTTTTAATTTATCATGCTCTGTTTACTCTCATTTATGAGTATCCTCACATGTTATTACAAATTTCTTAGAACCATTTGGGACTTGTCAAGCATTTAACAGAGAAATATAGATGCAAAAACTGCTAAAGATCATAATATTGTTATAGTTCACTCCATTTTTGATTCATGAAAAAATGAATCTAATTGTAATGAGTAGAATCTACAAATTCACTATGATATGAAAATGAGCCAAATTTAAAGGTCTAAAGATAGTAAGGCATTTTAGCCCCCATATTTCTCCTATTTATGTCTATTAATTAGTTTTGAATTCTAACAGAACAAGCACACTGTTTCCAAATCAACTCCTTTTAATTTGGACTTCTGTATATAAATGTTGGACGCAATTTTATCCTTTGTTTTCAAGATTCTTATTCAATGACTGGGTCCCCAGAATAGAGACTGCTAGAACTTGGTCTCTATCAACCTTCTTAACAGTGGAGCATTCCACTAGTAATCTGTGTTCTATCACTGGGATAATTATCTTCTTATTGTACTATCTTTAACTGTCTCTTCTTTGGAAACCATATACTCTGTGTAACAAAAGACAGCGAGTTTTATGAATTAGAAAAGACAGTAGCTGGCAAAAACAAACAAACAAAAAAAACAAGTTATTAGGTAAGTCCAAGTAGATGGAGACAATGAGGTAACAGAACTTTTAAGGAATATTCAGATGCATATAGTAAACATTGTAATCATCAATAGGCATAAAGAAGAAACTTGAAGAAGTTATTCTTATGTCTGATTTCATTTTTCTCAGGCTGGAATATATATTAATTATAAGCAAGGATCAACTACACAACTATTTACTCAATGGAAAGGACTTTCTCATAGAAATAATCTTTGTTCATTCCCTTGTGCTTTGTGTTTATATACACATAAGCACATCTCTGCTTATAAAATCATCTAAAGTAGAGAAAAGATTTAAGAGTCATACACATTAAGGTTGAAAAGAAGGTTAAAAATATGCCTATCTGATTATTCCTACACACCCTACCCAAGAAAATATCTGCTTATTTAAGAATCAATGTGTGGGAATGTAAATACAAATTGTAGTAAAACTGATACAGTATGAGACCTTAACAACAGCCAGCCACTCTATCCTACCAATTACAACCACGTATGAAGAATTTATACATGAAAATCAGAAAAACCTCTATTATCTCAAGTAAATGAAAAAAGAATATGCAATGATTGTGATGGGATTGATTGGGTTTAAATCCCAGAATTCTTGTACTAATATCTGAGTCCTACCAGACCTGAACATATCAGCATCATCACATCCTTCAAGGAAATAGGTTCCACAGGGATTATATTGAAGATAACTATCTCTAGAGGCTAGAGGGGTTCTTTGAGTTTCTCTTCAGGCTTTGCAAACTGACAAGTTTGGACACTAAAGCTGATAAAAGTGTTCTGCTTGGGAGGCATTTATATGAATATTTTCCTCATACTGTATGTACATGACTATCTACCTGAGAATGCTGCAGCAAAGCTGTGCTAGATCCAACCAAAGAATGCTTCATGGAAAAGAAAGGAGTGTCAATATAGAGAATATAGAGAAGCTAAGGCATATGCATAGTGTCTAGGAGCTAAAAAGGAGACTCGACAAATCAGCTAGAAGAAAATCGGCACAAAAGTACAAGGGTGAAAAAAATCCTTGTGGCAAAAGGAGGTCATTCTTCAAGAAGACTAAAAGGGAAAAGCTTACCATTAAAGTCTGCCATTCCCAGAATGAAGCAACATGAATTGTCAATCAAAAGTCTTTTCTCATTCCCATAACAATAGGCTAAGAATGTGAAACATGATCTGATGCATGGTATAGTCTGGAAAATTCCTGCTGTAATCTGTGCTGTGAACATTCAAATTCCACTATTTTACCAAGCATGTACATTAATTCTCTTGGAGCCTCCAGACAAAATACAGGAAATGTTTTCTTGACATAGAAATTCTCATCAGCATTCTTTATCTTAAAACTCTTCCACCTCTGCACTGAAGGCCATAAGGCTGACACCTCCATATGAGAAGAGCTTGATTGGTTGTAAAGGATCTACTATGACAAAATGAGTCTAGGTAATACCTTAAACATTCACTGAGATATAGAAATGTCATGTATCCTATATTTTTACAGCATCATATGATGTTGTTCTACACTGACACATGGATATCCCCTCACAGTCTTTCTTAGGATTCAAGTGCATTTTAAAAAGACTAGTAAGTGGCAAAGGTTGAAGACTCTTGACATCACTGGACACTGCTTCAGTCTTGTGAAGAAATCACCGGAAGCTTTCTGGACTTTCTCTTTATAAGATTATTAGGATTGTCAGACCATTATTTTTATTCCTTCATTTGTTGATTATTTTTAATATTGCAATTTAATTGCAACCTTCCCTTTCTTTACTCCCCCCAAATCCTCTCAGACAAATTTTCCTACTCTCTTCAAATTCATGAACTCTTTGGTCATCAATTGTTAATGTATGTATATGCATATGTGTATTTGTACACACACACACACACACACACACACACACACACACACACACACACTCCTAAATATAGTCTCTTAAATCTATACAATGTTTGCATGTATGTTTTGAGGACTGATTCTTTAGCACTTAGCAACCAATTGATGTGTTCTTCTCCAGGAAGGACCACCTCTTCCACTACCAACTTTCCTCAGTTGCCAATAGCTCTTTGTATATGGTTGAGGCCTCAGGGTCTTCTCGCTGTGCAATTCTAATCTTCTGTAATATAAGAGGAATAAGGTCTGCCATTGAGCAGGAACAAGGCCTGAGTGGCTGGGCTTCTGCATGCAGCTGGCCTGAAACCTGCCTGGGTATGCCTGGACATGCCTTGCCTGAGATCTGCCCGGACCTGCCTGGAAACTGATGACACCACACTGGATAATGAGACATGAGCCAATGAGAAAGAGTTGTAGCAGCCTGCAGTTTTGGAGCCAATGGGACTCTGGGTAGAAATTATAAAGGGGCATCCTCTTCCTGAAATAAACAGATTTGCTTTTGCCACTAACCAGACCCCAGGATTCTGGGTCATTGACTCTGTGCCAGCTCATCTCTGCCCCCAAGAGGCCTGGGCATGGGCCCCAGCAACACTGCAAGACTGAAACTTGAAGGCTTCAGCTTCTAGCCACTACCTGCTCACCTAGGCATAGAATGTTTTTAGCCCCTAAGATTTACTGCTGAATAAACTGACACTGTCTAGTTCTTTCTGCACTCTGACTGACTAGCTGGTTCAGCTTAGCTGGTTCAGCTTAGCTGTTCTGTCTCAAAACTCCTCTCCAAGACTGATTTAAACTGACTTTTCTCAGCTTCACACTGAATTGCTCTGCTTGGAAAAACTGCCTCTTAACTGTACTGACTATACAAACTGCATGAACTCAACTGAACTCAAGTGCACTGAACTAAACTCAACTACACTCCAGTGAATAGCACCAAAATGAATTCAACTCAACTCTCTCCCTGCACTGCTCTTAAGTAGCATATCTGTGATCCCTTATCAGAGTACCCATGTTGCTGTATTAAAATTCTTCTACAAAGGACAAATGTTTATAGATTGTTCTTAGGGATCATGTTGGTAAATTAGTGGTAGGTTACCCTCCAAAAAATATGATTTTACTAGTACTGATTAGTAAGCTAGGTTTGCAGTGCTAGATGTGGTTTGCCACTCTTTAAATGGGTTTTAATTCCTATTAGAGAGCCCTTTCTAATCATCAACATTATGTGTGCCACTACTACACTTGTAGAATTATGCTGTCATACTGGTTGTTGATATGATTCATAGACATCATAGGTTGCAGATTGTTGGTTGCCTTCTTCCTTTAGAAGTTTGCATGAAATCTTATGAAACCATAAAAACTAGTCCTCAAGAAGGGGTGTTTATATTTTTAAGACTTTGATGGATTACTAGAATACCAAGTCTGGTACTATTTTGCATCCTTTCTATATATTTATATCTATTACTACACTTTAAATAGAATGAGAGAATATCTTCTAAAAAGAAAGTTATTGATATAGATTGTGTAATCATCTAAATATACCTTTGTAGTAACATATCACATTGTTGTAAACAAAAAGACAGATTCCTTCTACTGATACTTGAACTTACTTCTCATTTATTGGATTGATCAGACAGTAATGAGGAAACCAAGTTAAAGAATATAATCACTGTTTATATGCTATTAGAGAAATTTTAAACAAAGTGACATGAGATAAATGTCCTCTTGCAAGAGGACATCTGACCCAGACAAAAGGGGACATTTGCACATCAAAGGAGCACTAGTGAAAAGACCCAAGGAGTGTGTGTGTGTGTATACTTGAAATAATATTGAAAAAAGAACAAATCACTGTCTTTGATAAGAAGATTAAAGAAGTATTCTCTATAGAGTACAAGACATAATGGCCTAACCAAGGCATAAGTTAGACATTTCTACATCTAATATAGCCAGAAACAGGCTAAAATAGCATTGGTGGTATTTAACATATACTCAAGACAGTAACTCAATCTGATAAGCCCTTGTTTCATAATTAGTAACTTAAGGAAAGGTATGTCAAAGTTTTGAGACAACATAAGACTCTGTGAAATATTATATACACAGTTGGAGACATTGCATGAATGAAACACAATGTTGTGAGAATACGTAGGAAAGAAAAAGAATGTTTCTAATTGGAAGAGCATTTTTCAGTTCTTTCCTCACTAAGTCATGAAAAATGTTTATTGACAGATGAGTAAATGTATTTTTAAACTTTTTATTGATTCTTTGTGATTTTCACATCATGTACCCTAATCCCACTCATCTCCCTGTCCCTCCATATCTGCCCTGCACCCTTGCAATTTCCCCTTAAAAGAAAATGAAACAATAAAAATTAAATTAAAATATTTTTTACAATATTTTTTTAAAATCTCACCTTGGAAGCTGTGTTGTATCACATAGTATACCATTTTTCCCAAACAGCTTTACTTGCAAAACTTAATTGCAGTGAGTCATTGGTCTGATTTTAGGCCTCTGGCTTCTACTACACTATCAATACTGGATCCTCACTAGGACTCCTCTTGGATATCCTGTTGTTATCCTGTGTCATGGAGATTCTGAAGCTTTAGTTCTAAAGGATTGGCCCCTTCATGCACTCCAGAGATTCACAGATGGGGTAGATGCTGAGGTGGGCCAACTCAAAGCCCTGAATCAGGGTCTGGGTGGTAGCTGAGCTTTTCGTTCACCAGCTCTCCTGTGCCCTTGCCAACAGGATCAGCTCTCTCATTTTGCCCAGGTGAGGGGTGGAGACCTTATCTCCTGCATGTAGTAGCTGGCAAGGGATGAACAGGTTCTCCTGTCCTCATGCCCTCTAGGATTGCTCATCCATGCCCATACAACCAGGACCAGCTCTACTGTGCTGCCCAGATAAGCTGTGAGGCCTGCTTTCCTCCAAGAGCTGTAGATGGAGAGGGGCAGGGATAGCTCTCCTGATCTCATGTCCTCAGGGCTCTCTCTCTCTCCAGATGGCCAGGTGAGGAGTGAGGCCATTTCTCTGCATGCTGTAGCCAGTAGGGGTAGGGCCAGTACTTCACAACCCTTGTCCATCAACATGGTATGAGGCAGCAGCCTTGACTAAAGACACATGGCCTTTGGTGTTAACATGGACCATGGACATCAAGAAAGTCCCCTAATGCTACAGAGTCATATAGACCCAGACATGACTCTCAGTGACACCACAAGCTAGGACATCACCATGGCCTCCGGTGGCAGTGCAGACTACTTCTATCAGACCATTTGTCACCACCCTCGAGTACACAAACCCTTCTTCTTCTCTTTCCCTAATATCTCTTCACTACATACATGCTTCTCCATCATAGTACCCCCCATTCCCTCAGCGGGTGTGCCTCTGGGTGTCTTCAGCCCTGCCCACTGCTGCATGGTGGCAGATGTTGAGCAAATGTATTTTTTGAACATACAAGTGCTGCAGTTCTGTGTTCTTTGCACATTCCTCAATGTTTAAGGGCCTATAAAACAACAGAAGATGTCTTTTATAGTATTCACCATGTGTATAGCAATGTGGGAAATGGAGTGTCAAGGAGTATGTAGCTCTGGGTAGATGTTCTAAATGTTTAAGATGTGTCATGATTTTAAGATTAACATCCCACTGAGCTACTTAGACCCCAAATGTTGCCTAGAATTCCCACAGCAAATAGTGGTGATAAGAACTGAGTGTGGTTCAGCATTAGCATCTATGCTCCCATAGGATATCAGGAACAAGAGTCTATCTAAGCTTTCCTCACTCATAATGTTCAAAGAAACTTTCTGAAGTTGTGGGAAAATGTTTGCTGCACAGTAGTATATTGGACACTTCAGAATATGTAATGTTATTTGGAATTTATATATAATCATAAAAAAGATATGTTTCTCTTTTAAAATGTGCCTCTAATTGAAATAGAATTGTTTCACATTCCTACCTCCCTTCCTCCCTCCAGGTCCTCACAGATACTCTCTTTTAAAATTCTCCCATGCTACCTCACGTTCAAGTTAATTGCCACTTTTTCTTTGATTGTTATTGTTACATGTGTAAGTGTGTATACACACACACACACACACACACACACACACACACACACAAATGAAACTTACTGAGTCTGTTTTGCTGTTTGTGTATATATGGTTTCAGGACTGACCACTTTGCACTGGACATCTAGTAACGTAGTTCATCCCTGGGAGAGGCTAATTCTTCCTCTCTCAGTAGTCATTAATTACCTGTAACTCTTTTTCTAGAGTGGAGACCCCTGTGAAACTTTTCTCCTTCCATATTAGCATGTCCATTCACATAGCCGTTATCCTGGTCTTGTTTGGGCAGCCACTTTAAGGAGAGACTGTAATGGGTTAGTTTCCTTAAGAACCCTTAAGAGGACCAAACAGATCAGCCTGGTGCCTGGCAATATATGGACCCTTTCAAAGCCCAGGAAGCTGAAAGGTGCTTGTAGCTTGGCATTGCCTGGATGCTGCCTCTCTTCAAAATATGTTCAGTGGGGTTGGAGTGGACGGGCACCAGACTGGACAGAGGTCTTCAGAAGGTGTCTCGTGAATGGGTTTGGCTGCAGAGCTGCAGAAGCCACAGGAACTGTCAGAAACATGACAGGTCACTGGAACTGCCAAATAGTGTGAGAAAGGGTGAGACTGTGAAAGAGTGCGAGATCATGCCACAGAGCTTCATGTGAAGCCCCCCCCCAGTCCCCAAGAATGGAGAAGACAGGAGCATAAACAGGAGAAGGGTGAAATGGCATATGCCATTTGCCAGTCCTTAGGCCGCAATAGCCCTGAGGCAAATCAGCAGTCAGAAGCCTCAGCAAGTAAACTGACAATTGCTGAGGAAACTGAGAGCCAGAGTCTGATAAAGACACTCTTGCCACAAGCCAGCCCAAGAAGCCTGGCAGAAAAGGCATGGCATAGAACCTTCTGAGAAAAAGTTCGTGAAATGTAGACACTAAAAATGTCCATTCAGGGGCCGGAGAGTAGTTGTCAGGCAAGTGGGTGAGGTGTCAAGATACAGACAAAGTTTGAAAGCCATGACAAGGACCTCTAAAACCCGAAAAAGGATGGCCCCTGTCACATGAGGTTTTCCAAGGCTTTATAGTTAAAGACTAGGCTACAAGGAACTGATGGGCTAAGGAGACTGTGGGTGTGTGTCTTGGCTGACTGAAATCGGCCCCTACCAAAACAGTATGGCAACTGGCCTAACAAAGCCTGTGGACAGTGGTGATGCTAGGCCTAGAGGAAGCTGGGCCGCGCTGAAGATAGGACTCCCTGCCATGACTGCCAGAGCCAGGCTGTTGAAACCAAGGTGTCCACATGGACCTGCACTAGAGAACCCTAATATCCTTTCAAAGAGCGTTAAAATAGGGTTGTTTAGGCATTCTTAGGTATTAAATGTTTAAAGCTATTAGGTTATAGGTTACAGGTATTAGGTATTGTAGGTTATAGGTGTTTTATAGGTGTTTCTTAAGTATTAATGAATATAGGTGTTTTAAATAAAATTTCAATTGACAAGAGGCTGCTTCCTAGCAGACTTCCTTGTTTACAGACTCTTACACTCTTTCTGCCTTCCCTTGCCATGCTGTCCCCTGAGTGATATAGACGTAAAATCTATGAGGTAGATGTGTCCACTGGGGCCGGCTCCCCAGGATCTGTTGATCTCTGCATTGTTTCCAGTTGTGGATTTCGGTGATGCTCTCCTTTTGCTGTAAAGAGACGCTTCTTTGATGAGAGGTGGTAGCACTTAACTACAGGTATAAGCCTAAGATTTAGAATGCAGTAAACAATTAATCTGGTCTAGCAAAGTTGTGGTAGTGGATTATTTTCTAGGGTCCAGCCTGCAAAGGTCCTTGAAAGCTAGCTAGGTTTCAAATACCAGGTATGATTTCCCTCCTGTTGAGTGAACCTTATTTCTAATTACAGAGCTATTGGTTGACATCAACATGTGAGTGCCTTTATTGCACCTTTATGTATATTAGGCCATGCTGGTCGTTGTTGTGGGTGATTAATATTGCTGAGAGTTAAGACTGCTTAACTGCTTGCCTCCCTTGGCAGCTTGCACAGTATTGCTAGACCACTGGACAGAAGCCTTCACATGGACCTACAAGAATCATAGATGAACAAAAAAACCCAGTATGATGTTTTGAATGGTTTGTCACAGTAATCCAAGTGACCCCAGAACAATATAAATTAGCAAAGTAGCCCTTGGATACCTTTCAGGGACTGAGGGTGGGCCCCATATTGCTGAAGACAACAAACACTCAGCACAGGGGACTTGGATGATTTGAGCTGAACCTAACTTGAAGAAATATACTTCATTTGTCATTCAACTTTATATAATTGCTCTTGGTCTAAACAGATTCCTATCTATATCCCTCACAGTTAGCATAGCATTACCTGCTGAACTCTGACCCTTCAGTTCCCAGTGCTGTGCTAACTCCTCCCTTCCAGGAAGCTTTACCTGGACTCCAAAGCCCTGGGTGCATGTCCAGCTCATGTACTCTGGGAAATATCACTCATTCATTAATGTACTATTTAATAACTGCTCATCTAATTCAGGAGAAAATTGTTGTTTGCACAATTTATTTTGGCATAGAAATACATATATACACATATAAAGCTATTTATAAACAAGGTATTCAATTAATAGAAAAAAAAGTCTTTGGTGTTAGAGCTCCTGTTTTTGTTTGTTTGTTTTGTTTTGTTTTTTAAGTCCAAAAGAACAATTTTCCATTTTCCATAAAATGTACATCGAGGTCTCTGTAAAAACAAAAAAAATTATATAAGAGCATATTTTAAAACAGAAAAACAAACAACAAAAAAAACTTTCTAAGATGTACTGCTTTCAAATAGTGTGAAAAACTACAGGAATACTAAATGAAGCAATTCAGTACCATGGAGACTGAGAGGACAGTTGACTATGGCATGCAAACTTTGGACAGACACCTTTGTTTATGCTGGTGAATCGTCCCATTACCTCTTTTTAGGAATTTTGTTGGAGATAAATTGTGAAATACAAAAACGTAAAATCCACTATTGACATGAAATATGTGAATAAGTGCACTAGTATATTAATTTTCATCTTCTATTAGTCACCCTGTATCAGTTGGGTTGCCATTCTTCGGAGTCTTAAGACACTAAAAAATCATTTCAGAGAGAATTCTCTGACCTCCTAGTGATATGAGTTCATTGCTAGAATCCACATAATGAAAGTAGAAATTTGACTCCTGAAAGTTGCCCTCTGACCTCAGTGTGCTCTGTGACATGCACACCAAAACCCACACACATAAGCACACACACACATGCAAATACATACACACATATTTACATACATATATACATACATACATACTTTGTACATACATAAATTATATGCTTTTTTAAATTCCATGTACTTTTGTGTTGAATAGATAAATACTGGGCAGAGTGTTCATTATTTTCTGAAAAGAACAAAGAACATGTGCGAACAGCTAAACTAGGGAACATAATGTATATTTATAAAACAATGAAAGCAGGATATTTGGCTAAATTAGAATGGATGAAGTGTGGGCAATGGCATTGAATATTCATCTGTGGGAGAGTGTGACTATTCTGGGATACCTATTTGGCAAGTTAAGGGTTTCCAAGTTTCCTTTGAACTTCATAATTATATTCCACCTTAAAGAAAATTTATTTATACCTATGTGGGACAATCGTAATTTAAAATATATTATTGAATTGTTAAATTAGCAATCTTAACACCCCAGCTTCCTATTTTACATGTGGGCTTGATGACTGTGATTATTTCGCTTGTGACTACTGCCCTTATAATTCATACAGGTTTGAAACTGTAATGATTTGTGGAAATTTCCACATCTAATACTGTTCTTCCTGTAACATCACCAATTTCAACCTCCAACAAGCCACATTAATATGTAGCCAGTTGCTTTTCCTTAAAAACCAGAAAATTTTTCAGCATTCTAACATTTGCTTAGGTTTACAGCATTTCAAACATCCACAACAAAGCCTTTATTGCTTAATTCTCTATTTCAAAAAAAAAAATACTCTTTGAAAGTCACTTGTCCTTGTTCATAGCATGATAAAAATCGCAATGTCCAGTGACTCTTAGATTTTAACATAGTTTACATGAAGATAACAACTGAGTAGAATCATTAATCCACATTGTAATCAACTTTCCTCTCACTGTTTTCAGAAAAGCTGGAATATTAGAGAAGAAATGTGTGTGTGAGATGATTTATATGTGGGGGAGTATCTAGCATGGGTGTGTGGAGGGTTTCTTTTACCCTTAAACACTCTTATCAATATTGAAAAAGAAAATAAAACAGGAAAGTAGCTGTCCCTCCTCTCCCGAATATCATAGGCATTAGCTGTGGAGAACTTTTATTGGATGATGTGTTACTTAAGAAGAGAGCTCGTTTAAGACTCATGTAGGCACCCATAAACATTTTAAAAAGAACATTTAGAGATAAGTATGCCTTTTAAAAAGAAAATATTTTTTATTTTGAATATTTTCAAATTGTTTTGAATACTATGACTTATTTATTTAAAATATTAACTGTTATTTACATTTCTTTTCTTTCTTTTTATGTGAAATAGACTTGATTCTCATATAATATATCCTAATTAGGGTTTTCCCACCCTCTACTCCTCCCAGCTCTTCCGGAAACACATATTCAATCTGGATCCCTATCATTTTTCTTCCTCATTATAAAACAAACAGGCTTCTATGGGTTAATAATAAAATAAAATCTAATATAATAAGATAAAATAGAAACTAACACACTGAATTGGACAAAACAAGCAGGAGGAAAAGAGTCCAAGAGAAGGTACATGAAATAGAGACTTATCTTAGGATACTCAGAAATCCCACAAGAGCACTAAACTAGAAGAAATAATATATATGCACAGGACTTTTATATTAAATAATAATAATAATAATAATAATAAATCGAAGATAGTTGATTGATAGATAGATGATAGATAGATAGATAGATAGATAGATAGATAGATAGATAGATACATAGATGATAGAATTTTAGTAAAAGAAAGAACTGTGATACAATATTATGGAAAAATAAATCAGGAACCTCCAAAAAACCACTGTGTTTTTACTGTTGGCCTTTTACTGCTTGCCATGCAGCCTATCCTTAATATTATTTCCCTAATGAGACTCTCTTGGAGAAAACTAAAATTTCATGTGCAAGTGATTGTAAATTGATGATTGTTTCTGAGTTAGGGATGGTGGTGTGTACTCATTTCTCCTTTAATCTCTACGACCCCAACTGGTACAAATTCCTGTACATGTGGGCCCTGTACATGCTGCTCAGTCTCTGTAAATTCCTATATACATTGATCCTGGTGATTTAGAATGGTTTGTTTTCTTAGTATGATCCAACCCCTCTGTATCTTACATTCTTTCTGCCTCCTATTTTATGGGGTTCCCTGAGCACTGAAGTGGAGGATTTGATGGAGACATTCCATTTAGGTCTGAATGTTCCAAAGTCTCATTCCCTGAATAATGTCTGCTGTGGGTCTTGGTATTTGATCCTATCTGCTGCAGGAGAAAGCTTCTCTGATGATTTCTGAGCAAGACACTGATGTACGAGTATGGGAGAATGTCTTTAGGAGTCGTCTTATTACTAAGATTTTGTTGTGTTTGTTTTTAGACAGTGGTATTTGCTTTTACCCTGGGACTCTGGGCTGTCTAGTCTTTGGTCACCCAAGCAGTAGGTTCCATCTCATGGAGTGAGCCTTAAGTAAAATCAGTTATTGGTTGGCTACTTCCATAAGCTTAATACCACTGTTGACCGAGCATATTTTGTAGGCAGGACAGCATTGTAGATCATAGGGATGTGACTGGGTTGGAGCTTTTGCTTCTCTTGCGGTCAAAGTGGAGAAATGCTCTGTACTCTACATCCTAGCATGTACAGGTGATGGTTTTATGTGCATACCATCTCTACTTCCCCATGTACAAATGAGCAGTGTAAGTGTTGTCTTCAGCAATGGGACCTTGCTGTCATTTTGTGCAGAACAACCTATAGTCTTGGCAACAGCATGGATTGCTGTAGTATTCCTCTGAGAACCTTTCAACTAACAATCCAATCCATTGTAACTCAATCCTGGTACTGGAAGCTCCATTCCCTTATTATTTGGCAATTTCAGTGAAACTGTCTTCATATTTTTCTTCAAAGTTTCTACTGTATTAGGTTTCTACAATACCATTCAAATTTCCCTTACTTTTAACTGTCTCTGAATATCCCATCCCTCATCCCCATCACTACTTGATCCACCCATTTTAGTCCTCCCCCATCTACCCATCTGGTCCTGGACTTTTTTGATGCAGAAACTTTTAAAATACTCCTTCTAATTCACTAGGAGTCATAAGTCTGTTTAAATTACTTACCTTATATGTATTTACCATTTGCAATTGATATATACCAATAAAATATATTTTTTTCTTTTTCTTTTATTCTTATCTCATATAAATCATCACAACCACAGTTTCCCTTTCCTCTGTTCCTCTTAGTTCCCTGTACACTTCCCATCTACCTCAGATATACTCCTTCTGTTTCCTTCCAGAAAATAGCAGGCCTTCCAGTGATATCAAGCAAACATGGCATAACAAGATACAATAAGAATAGGCGGGGCTGGAGAGATGGCTCAGAGGTTAAGAGCACTAGCTGTTCTTCCAAAGGTCCTGAGTTCAATTCCCAGCAACCACATGGTGGCTCACAACCATCTGCATTGAGACCTCGTGCCTTCTTCTGGTCTGCAGGCATATATGCAGGAAGAACATTGTATACATAATAAATAAAAATAAAAAAAAGAATAGGCATAAACCCTCATATCAAAGCTGGACCAGGTAGGAGGAAGGGGGTCCAACAAGTAGGCAAAAAAGTCAGAGACACCGCCACTCTCACTAATAGGAGTCCAACTAAAACCCAAAGATAAACAATCACAACATATATGCAGAAGATCTAGCACATTTTTCGGATGGGGTGGCATTAAACATTCTAAATGTTAATTAATTGGTCCTGCTTGCTGTGTGTTACTTACATTGACTCAGATTGGTTAAATAAAATGCTGAGGCCTGAGATTGGGCAAATGTGGGACTTCCTAAGATTAGAACAGGAAGCCTGTGCTTTGGAAAGAAGATAAATTCATTCCAACCAGGAGCAGGAAGAAGGAGGACACATACCATGAGTTGGAAAAAAGAACCCCATTCCACATGGCCAGCAACTTTCACATAGCATGGAGAATGTCAGTCCAAGGGGATGTATGTACATATGGGGTCATATTTGGGTAATAGAATTAAGAGCTAACTTAGATGGGCTAAGATTGCTCAATTCAGGCCAAGGCTTGTTAAAACATGTGGTCTCTGTGTGTTCATTTACAATGTCTGGATAAAGACTAACAACTGGCGAATCAATCAATGATAATCTAAATACTGTTAAATAATTTAATTAATAATTTCTACAAATGGTGCCCAATGTAATTTAATTAGTGTTTTTACATTTTTATTTATTTATCTTTATGTTTTCAGGTTTCCCAGTTTGTTAGAGTACAGGTATTTAAAGAATGTCCTTATGATTCTCTGGATTCCCTTGGTGTCTGTTGTTATGCTGGCACCCCCTCATCTCAATTTTGTTCATTTTGGTAGCCTCTCTCTACCTTCAGTTAATTTGGATAAGAGTTTGTCAATTTTATCGATTTTTTCATCACTGATTTTTCCTTGTTTGTATTTATTTTATTGTTTTTTTATTATTTCTTACCATATATTCTCTTTGAATACGATTTCTTTGTTTTAAAGCTTTCAAGTGTCTCTTGGAATTATTACTATGATATCTTACTAATAATTTTATGTAAGAAACTTAGTGCTATGGATTTGCCTTTTAGAACTGCCTCCCATGTGTCCCATAAATTTGTATACATTGTGTATTTATTTTCATTCAATTCTGGGAAGTCCTCTTTTTTTTTCTTAGTTTCTGTCTTAACTCATTTTTTATTCAGTTGTGAATTGTTCTGTTTCATGTAGACAAATAATTTCTTAACTTAAAAAATTCATTAGTAACTGAATAGAATAGAATAACCATTTACATTTTTAAATTTGGAATACACTCTCAGCATTGTAGGAAATACAAAAACAATCCAAACTAGGGTCTCTTTGAAATGTATGCTCAGAAAAAAAAATCAAGGAAAACTTTGCCAAGATGACAAAATTATTTGTGAAAGACAAAACCTGAAAGTATTTTTGGGAAATATTTAATGCAACTTGATAGGTCTTACTGTGATTTCAGGCTGAAGATGCTGGCTGGCAACATGGAGAAATCAATAAGGACATTTTATCATTGTGGTATCATGAAGAGAACTAAGATTGTAGGGCTTCCCCACACTCACATTCACACAATGATGGTTTTTATGTAATTGACATATGTGTGGAAATTATAATGAATTCTTAGAATTTTTTTGGACCTTCAAGCAAAGAAGATTGTTAGGGAATGGTGGTGATACTGTCAGATATATCTAATTTAGGCTGGTGTCTGTTGAGGTATAAAAACTGAGTGGTTCGTAAAACCCTGTGCAAGATTGTTTGGCATAGAAACAAAGTTTAAGGATAAATGGTGAAGGGAGAGGAAAATGAAAATGAAAAATAGAAGAGGAAAAAAAGAATTGCAGTCTTTTGGGGGATATCGTATTTAGGGTAAAAGGGAAGGTGTAGAAGTTATAATGTAGGAAAGACATTTGATGTGCACTCTCAATGGGAGCAGGAGTAAAGGAATGATGTGGGTTGACCACACTGAATACATTTGGGGACAGTTCACACACAATGCATTGATGTACTCATATACAAATGATGGTAGGACAATAGTAGTTACCATTTATGTGTTTATCCACATACACTGAGACCACAAAGTATTTCCTCATAAAAACATGGGTTACTGCAAAGTCAGAAGAGAACCTTAGCACTACCAATACTAATTATAAATCTTAGCACTATAGTATGTGATATAAAACATTAAAAGAATTGATTTGTTAACAATTTTTTTCAGTTTGTATGATAGTTTAATAAAACTTATAGTGAATTAAGTGATCTTGAAATGACCCTAGAAGAAATTAATATCTAGGAACACATTTTTTTCTTTACTCTACTTTTGTGATCTGAGCAACTGTTTTTCAGGTCTTTATTCTAACTACACCCATTCCCATAAAATAATTAATGGTAAATTGTAGAACCAAAACCCCCATTTCTGTTTGCCAGCAATCTTGCTAAATATTCAGCTTTCTGAAGAATCTTCCACTGACATTGGGAAGGTCTTGGAACATAGGCATATCATTGTCAAGAGTGAATTGTCAAAATCAAATAAGTTAATGTTTACCCATGAGGTATAATCCTTAGCACCTTCCTCTCCCTAAAAGACTAGAGTTTTAACCTAACAACCATTTGGCTCTAAACTCACAGAAAGCAAACAAATTGGAAACAGACAATGTGGCTTTGTTTAGAGAATTCATATTTACATTTTGACCTTTCAGATCACTTTTCAGTCCAAATTTTCCTCTGAGATTCTAGGTTTTCATTGTATTCAAAGACTCCTCCTTGTGAGATAGATGTGGCTATGAGTATTAAAATTTTTATTTTTTTATTTTCTATTCACAAAACTGCTCAAATAACTCAACGATGAATTATCACATAGACTAAAATGGCACTATAAGATCCAGAAAACACTTTCTATTATTCAGGTGGAATTCATCTTAATTCATGTTTATGAGATAAAAACATGTAATTATCTGGATGACTTTAAGATTCTAAATTCCATCTGATGTTTTAAGCAAAAGGAACTCAATTGTTTTGTTTTTCAGAGAGATAATTGCCCAAATTAGTTCCCTGTCATGTGTAGAAATTATCAGAAATGACAATACTTACGGATAAGATTTTCAATATAATATCAGAAAATTATGAATGCCCCTTAGCTCTGTGTGTGCTCTCAGGAACGTGACAACTCATCAGAAGGGGAAATTGTTTGATCTAGCTTTGAAAAGCTGTGATAAATGAGTCTATTAACATATAATGTCCCCATTTACTTTAGAATTATCATGAGATAAAATTATAAGCTAAGGTTTTTCTCATTAACCCTCCAAGGAACAGCTTGTAGAATGATATTACTCACCATAACATTGATTACTAGAAATATCAATTATCAAGATGTGCAATTACTCAGTTTTGGGGTGGATACATTTTATAAACAATGATGATATGTACTTATGAGTGCTCAGCATTTAAGCTCTCTCCAGCAAATCAGAATCAACTCTGGGTTTTGTTCTTTTCTTTTTCCTTCCTTCTTTTCTTCCTTAATTCTTTCTTTGATGTTAATATTGATGACTGATTAATGTACCTAAAATGTTCACTTACCAAGGAATTTCCAATATGTGGACCATTTCCTGGTCAATTACTTCTCATGTAGAATTGAAGTAACAATGGTGTTAGGTTTTCGGGTATTGTTGTCAGAGTTATAAAGTGTACATAAAGATATTAGAACAGTGAATTTAATGCAAAGAAGCATTTGATGAAAATGTTACTTATTTTATAAACCATATTGGTTTTAATAAACATATCACTAGAATTTGAACAGTATATTTTCCCATGTGTTCCAGGTACTTTTCTATTGCTGTAATAAATCATCATGAGTTAAGCAACTTATAGAATGAAGAGTTTCTTAGGGACTTACATTTTCAGAGGGTTATATACATTACCATCACGGTGGGTAGCATGACAGCAGGGAGGAAAGCATGGCACTGGAGCAGTAGCTGAGAATTCACATCTCGATCCACAATTTTGAGTCAGAGAAAGCCAACTGAAAATGGCATGGACTTTTGGAGCTTCAAAACCTGCCCTCGGTGAAATACCTCCTCCGATATGGCAATACCTACTAATCCTTCCCACATAGCTCACCCACTGAGGAATAAGTATTCAAATATATGAGCTTATGAGGGCCATTGCCACTGAAGGTACCCCACCATAGGTCAGGATTTATCACTGTTGATGTGCATACAATGTTTATTACTAGCTGACACTATGTTCGATGACTGTCTAAGACTCATTTGCTCTCTGATGTGTGCAGACACAGAGATAGGCAGGGCCTATCACAAACGATCATAGCTTATACTTATTGAAACTGAATAGAACAGTAGAATACCAGTTTCCAATCTAGTACTCAGACAAATAGACTAATAGTTACTAATAGCTTTCTTATGCAGCATGCTAATTTTCTATATAGTGACAATATGGACTTTAAAATCATCAGAAATTATTCATGTGGGAACTCTCAGCAAAGCTCTAACAAACATTTCAGCTACCCTGCCTCATTTTGAGGGCCTAAAGCTTTGTTTCTCATGTTCCTTGGAATAATTATAGAGTCTGTTCTGTGATGAGAAGTTTGTGAACTTGATTGTTTAAAAATGCCGAGATGCAGTGACACACACGCCTGGGTGTCTGTGAGGCCTTTTCCAGAAACGTTTTGATTCAAGTGCCTTTTCCTACACTGGATATTGTGTAGAGTGGGAAAAGGAGAAAGAATTACATAGGAATGATAAACGCACACACACACACACACACACACACACACACACACGCGCGCGCGCGCGCGCGCGTGTGTGTGTGTGTGTGTGTGTGTGTGTGAGAGAGAGAGAGACAGAGACAGAGAGACACAGAGCCAGGAGCCCCTCAAAGTGTTGACATGTGTGTCTGAATGCTGTCGCTAAAATGGAGAAGACAAACAATTGTCTTTCAAATCACTTTTACAATGGCGGTGAGAGAAAAGGTTTCACCGTAAGGTGTGAAACCCCAAAATTTGTTTAGGCACAATACAGAGCTAAGTTTATGTGAGCCAAATGTTTCCCTTGGACCTTATGATAGAGAAATGCCTGGAGTTGTCTGTGCACCTGTTCATAAAAGCAGTAGTAAAGAAATCCCAACAAAGGAAAGATGAGCAAATCTCCTCATTCCTGGAGGCCAAACAGAAGATTAACCTCTAGAAAGTAAAACATTCACCAAAAAAAATCATTCTGATGTATTTAAGTTATGTGAGGACTCTAGAGGATCACAAAGATGATCATAAGAGTGTGTTCAAAATATCTCTAGCATAAAATCCATGCTTGTGCTTAAAACAGCAACAATCAAGTAAGAATTCTACAATAACTCTACATTGCTTTTGGGAGGGTGTTGTTTCCTTTCAGTGTCTCTGAAAAATAAACCTAATGAGTAAGAACTCTAATGAAAATATCATCAAACACAGTAATTTTCTAGGTGATCTAGATAGTTCATCTGTATGGCTTATCCCCCATTTTTTTTTTTGTTCATGTTCAACCAATTTATTCTGCAAACTTGAATAGGTAAAAGTTAATAAGAACAAAACTGATATTAATGTAAGCAGTATATGCCTATCACATTTCAAAGCTTAAGACTACATTTCCCAGACAGGTAGCCTAAGCCAAGATGGTCCTCAGAACAGAATAGTTATTTTTTTATGTTTATGCATGTCACCTTCTACTTTAAAATATGTCACAATTGTCACATTCCTTCTTCCTTCTCTTCTGTGTATGCATATGAAATGACAGGAATGAGAACTCCATACATTGTCAGCATATATATTACTCCATGGTCAGCACTGACATCCATTAATTATCAACAGCTAGGAGGAAACATTCCAATATCTTGAAAGATTTCACCTTAGCAATATACACTAATGCCATAATTTGAGTCTAAAATATCCCTATTATGCTTATGTGGTTTTGGTACCTGGTCCCTCTTTAAAGGAATGTGAACCTTTGAAAGGTAGGGCCCACTGAGAGAGAGTTTACTAGTGGGAGGACTATGGGTTTTATGGTTGGTATGCTTCTGGTCAACTTCTCTGCTTCCTGATCTTATGAGACATTAACAAGTACCTTCCTAGGTCTTTTACCACCTGCTTGTCACCATGACTTTTCTGATTAAAGGACCAACAGTATCCCCCAAGACTGTGAGCTACAATACATCTGGCCTTCAATTAAATCAATGAGAAAAGCAATGAATAGAAACATGGAATATTGAATAACAAATTCTAAGAGGTAAGGGATAATAAAAAAATAATAGGTGTGACAAAGGCAATGAGAAGTCAATTCACATTTTGGGCTGCCTCGTAAGACAGTTTTTTTTTTTTCCTTAAATAAATGCAGATTTTATTGTGAACATTTTACAACTTTGTCATCCCCTTAATGTTTCAGTACTACAATGCTAATCCCTGCACTATACTACCCAGGAATAAAAGAGTACTATAGTAGCTACATTTCTTACCTCTGTGATAGAAGTTTCTGACCAAAGCAACTTAAGGAAAGGATGCTTTATTTTGGCTCACACATGGATGGGACAATCCGTTATTTTAGGCATACTGTGACAGCAGCAGCATGAGGCAGCTGATTACAGTGTGTCCAGTCAGGAGTAAGGAGTCATGAATCCTTTAACTCAATTCTCTTTCTCGTTTTTATTCAGTCCAGGACATAGTCCTAAAATCTTGCTATCCACATTTAAGATGGTTCTAAGATTACTATAACCAAGAAAACCACGCTGACATGTCTGGAGGCTAACTAATCTACATACCTTCTCACTGGCATATCTGGAGGCTCCATTGCTAGAAGTCTAGGTCTTTCCAACTGATAAAATAAGCCATCACAAATGTCCAAGTTAAATCATTTTTACAAGCATTGTTTAGGATAAGAATTTATTAAGCCATTCACATAAGAGAACACATGATATAAAATACCCTAAAATTTTAAGAACTCTTTTTTTAATTTTACACTTTTTGTGTTGTTTATTCTCCATTTGAGCCATCATCCTCTCACTTTATTCTAGGTCCTAGAATAATAGAATTATTAGTGTCAATTGTTCTGTAATGACAGCTTCTAGCAGGAGTATTTGGTTCTTGCTAGTTAGATTGTGGGTTGGAGATCTTACCACGACCAATTTCTAGTGGTTACTAGTGTCCAAGCTCTTTCGATTCCCCATATTTCTTCTTATGAACCTATGCATACCGCTGTAAATAATCCAGTAAGTTCTCTCCAAAATCACATAAGACTGTACCTATGGTTCCTGATAGGCCCATTCATTCTCCCATGCTCATGGATAGGTAGGATCAACATAATAAAAATGGCCATCCTACCAAAAGCAAGATTCAATGCAATTCCTATCAAAATACCAGCACAATTCTTTACAGACCTTGAAGGAACAATCCTCAACTTCATATGGAACAACAACAAAAAAAAACAGAATAGCTAAGTCAATCCTGTACAATAAAAAAAAAAAAAACTGAAGGTATCACCATCCTTGATTTCAAGCTGTACTACAGAGCAATAGTAGTAAAAACAGCATGGTATTGCTATAGATACAGACCAGCTAATCAATGGAATCAAATTGAAAACCCATAAATAAACCCACACACCTATGGTCACTTAATTTTTGACAAATAAGACAAAATCGTGCAATGGAAAAAGGAAAGCATCTTTAACAAATGGTGCTGGTCTAACTGGATGTCAACATGTAAAAGAATACAAATAGACTCATATTTATTACCTTGCACAAAATTTAAGTCCAAGTGGATCAAGGACCTTAACATAAAGCCCTCTACACTAAATCTAATAGAAGAGAAAGTGGGGAAAAGCCTCGAACTCACTGGCACAAGAGATAACTTCCTGAACAGAATAGCAATAGCTCAGGCTCTAAGACAATAAATAATCAATAAATGGGACCTCATGAAACTGAAAAGCTTCTGTAAGACAACGGACACTGTCATTAGAACAAAACAGCAACCTACAGTTTGTAAAAAAAAAATATAACTCTTAATAGAGAAATATATTTAAAATTTGATAATAGCAGATGGGAACACAGAGACTCACAAATGGACAATGTGTGGAGAATAAGAGACTTTGGTACAGTCAATCCTAGTAGGGCTGCCTTCATCAAGCCCCTCCCGTCAGGGCTCAGCTATGTATAAGAGGAGGAGGAAAGACTGTAAGAGTCAGAGGGATGGATGACACAAGGAAAAGCAGGAAGGGTACACATGTGAACAGACAGACAGAGATTGTAGCAGCATGCACAGGGCCTGTATACACAGGTCCAAGCAAGATGGGGTGCCAGAGCTGGAAGAAGGATGTGAACATGAGCTCCCATTGCTAAACAAGAAGCTACCTCCAATTCACCTCTACTTGCAAAGGAAAAATTAGTTTGCTCCAATGGAATCTCATTGGCTATGTCAACAACCTCTTAAGGGCCAGACCTGTGACCATCAATAGACAGGCAACACAGAATAAACTCAATGGTGTTTTTGAAGACTTTTTGTTTCATGTTGTTGTGTCTGGGCATTTTTATTTTGTCATACTGGACTTTTGCTTATATATTATCATTTTCAAATTGCTGTTGGTGTGCGTATGTGTGGAAGTGTGGGTGTGGGTATTTCTTGGGGGGTTGTTACTTGTGTTTTTTCACTGTTTTGCTTTTTTAAATTTTTATTCTGTTTCACTTGTTTTTGTTTGCCTATTTATTTGTTTTTAAAGAGAGAGAGAGAAAGAAGTTCTGGTTCTTGGAGGAGTTGTGAGGGGGGAAACCAAAATCAGAGTATATTATATGAAAAAATATATACATGTGTGTGTGTATATATATACATATATATATATATATATATATATATATATATGTGCTTACATATGGACAGACAGGCAGGCAGACAGACAGTTAAGCAGACAGACAGGCAATCAGGCAGACAGACATATAGAGGCATAGATAGCTAGATAGAATATACATAGAAGATTTTTGATAAGAAGGACTGGATAGCTGTTCTTCCATAGGACCCAAGTTTGATACCTAGCAGCCACAGCATGGCTTACAACCATCTGTAACTTCAGTTCCAAGGAATATGAAACATTTTCTTGGCCTTGGTGGTCTCTGTACACATGTAGTGCATAGGTGTAAATACAGGCAAAACAGCTACACACATAAATTAAAATGAATACAACTTCAAAAATAATTTAAAACCTAACAATATAATTTAATAGATGATGTGAACAGTCAGCTCCAAAATAAAAATAGATCACTTTTTTCTGGCATCACAAAATGTCTACTTGGGTTAATGAGATCTGGCATGGGGAATTCACATATTTTTGTCAGTTAATAAAAAAGATAAGGAAAGCAGGCACACACACACACACACACACACACAGAGGCACACATACAAGTGCACATGCACACACACAGATATATAGCAACAACTAAAGAAACAGAGGCCAGGAGTATGAGAGATCAAGGCTTAAATGAAAAATAAAAGGAAAATCTAGGTTTAAATATGTAGTATGTAATCAGAGAACAATAATCCTTTTTAGCACATAAAAAGTGAGTATTCTATTAAGTAAAAAGGAAACAATCAAAAAGTAATGAGAGAATTATTTGACAATATTTTGCAACTCTAGGTTAAAGATCAATAAAATAATAGGGCATAATGAAAAATAAACAGGAATGCTAACATAGTATTTAGTGATAATTTGATCCATTTATTTCATCCAGAAACATTTGAAGAATTCCTTAAACACCCCAGGGATCCAGTGAAAAATAGAAGAGATTAAGAATCTCAGTCTTAATTGAATTTATATCATATTTGAGGGATAGAGTCAATTGGCAGAAGAGGAAGCAAAATGCATGTTTAAAATATTGCTAAGAGAAATGGATAAATACTTCTGTGGGATACAAGATCAGCTATATATTAAAAACTACTATCTGAAATGAGGTCACTGAGGCACTTCACTGAAAAATAAAGATGGTTTTATTTTATAGTGTGTGTGTGTGTGTGTGTGTGTGTGTGTGTGTGTGTGTGTGTGTACAAGGAAATACACTCCAGTTAAATGGTCTATTAGACATTAAGGTTCTTGTGTAGAAATATGTCTAGAGTGCTTTAGTACACTCAGGGTACAGATAGTTAGAAGATGATAAAATCCAAACTAGGATGTTCTGTCTGAATTAAATCATTATGGATCACTTTAGATTTAAGGAATTCCTTTCTTTTTTCTTTTTCCATATAAAATGACATGAAAATGGAACATTTTATTCTTAATACACTAGTATTGTATTTTCAGTGTGTGTGTGTGTGTGTGTGTGTGTGTATGAGCACATACATGAGTGCACACTACACCAAGGATTTAAATCAAGATTCTTATGTATGCTAAGAAAACACTCTGAAACCGAACTACACCTCCACTCCTGATTATGCATTTTTAGACACTTATTACAGAGCTTCAAGTACATAACAATTAGAAGAGTACACAATTAATCCCCATCTACTTATTACCGAGCTACAACAATCAATCGAGTATATTCCTGCTTCATTTACATGGCAATCTAATCTATATTGGTTGTTTCCAAACAAATCTTAAAGGAGACAAAATCTTATCAATAAATATTTTAGCATACATCTCTAAAACATAAAGGGTGCTGTTAACATAGGACAGAGCTTCTAACCTCAAAATTCTTTAAAATGAAAACAAAACCAAAAACAAACCTCCCATAATATGAACTATCTAACAATATTAAAATATGGAGATGTCTGCTTTCATATTGTTTGTTTTATAAGGAGCCAAACAAGTTTACTTGTGACCAGTGTTGAACTGGCAGGGATTTCTTAACCTGTTGCTCACCCTACTGGGTTAAATGCCTGGCTAGCCATATAGCCAGGTTCACAGAATTTCTATTTCTAAACAAGAAATTAAATAATTATAAGACCCTAATACTTACACACTTATCAGAATCATAGGGTGTCCATAGTTCTCAGGAAATACATTAGGATATAAGGAGAGTTTAATAAAATAATTAACTGAAATAAAATTGTTAATTGAAGAAAACTTAGTGGTGAGCATACAGAAGGTCAGAGAGAGCAAAGTGTCCAACCCTAAGTACCGTATCTGTATCATACAACCTCCTCCCAGTTTTCAGGAAAAAAAATGTCAGGAGAGGCATCAAAAAGACCGAAAGAGTAAGAGGAGGTATTATGGTTTCATAATATACTTTTTAAAAATGCAAAAGAGAAGTTGCATATATAACCTCATATCAGGTGAGAAAGCATACAGCATACATAAGATCAAGCCATACAAAAACCCAGACTGCAGAGATAAACTCAAAGTCCCACCCTTTTCTGAGGCATTACTAAAGTTGGCTGGCACTGGAAGTTGAAGAGTAGATTTTCTTTAAGACTTTTGTCCAAGGTAGACAAAGCATGCTCTAGCAGACTGCCTCACACTCAGAAGAATATGGGAAGCACAGACTGGAATAAGTGGACCATTAAAAACAAAGGAGGCCATGAAGGTAGGGATGTTAAGGAGGTTGGGGTGGACTTGGAGAGGTTACAAGGGAGAATTAGGGATGTGCATGATCAAAATTCATTTTATATAATTCTAAAAGAATTAATGAAATACTTTTTAAATTAAAACACTGATATGTTGTATTGAAATATAAACAAAATTTGAGTAGAAAGGCATCCTAAGATTTTCTCCATTTCTTTACATTCCCAACCAACTCCAGTGGTTTGCCCAGATGTTGATTTTTAGGACTTTTGTAAAGAAGTTTAAAATTTTAAATTTAATTATAAAATTAAACATCAGAATAATGTCTTAGTGATTAAAGATCGTTACAATATTGTAGTATTACTTTCCACTGGGCGTACTAAGTTTGTACTTTATTATATCGCAGAGATTTTTGATATGAGTAGTGGTCAGGGTGAAATAAAAAAATAAGGGAATGGTCTTTATGAATGGTAAATCTTTATGAATGGTGTGTGTTCAATTATCAAGTAAAAAGTTAGATATTTTAGAAGGCTGAAAAAAACAGTATCATAAAATAAGAGAAACTTTAACAAAGATGTGTTTGAAGACCTTCCACATGTGAGGGAGAAATTCTCTGGCACACAAATGACAGAATCAGGAACTGACTGCCTGAGATACATTTGTTACCTCCTCCCCTCCCCTTCACTTATTTCTGGATCAGCTGGATCTGGATGAGCAAATCCTGGTGAGATCTGCACTTGCAAGAATGGGGTCAGCCTCCATTCAAATACAGTCAGGGAGTATGAGTGACTTCATTTCTCAGAAGACCCTCTAGAATTGTGTGCCTGGTTGCCAGAGTGGTGAACCGGTCCTCCTGTCAGAAAGTTCATCCTTCCCCCAACTGTCATACTGTTATCAAATTTTTGTTTGTTTGGGTTTTTTTGTTTTTTGTTTGTTCGTTTGTTTTGCTTTGCTTTTTGAGACAGGGTTTCTCTGTATATCTTTGGCTGTTCTGGACTCACTTTGGAGACCAGGCTGGCCTTGAACTCATAGATATCCGCCTGCCTTTGCCTCCTGAGTTCTGGGATTAAAGGCGTGTGCCACCACGCCAGGCTGTTATCAAATTTTTATCTGCAGTGCCTAATATCAGTTATGGGTAAGAATGAATTGAGGATGATAAATCGTTCATTTTCAGTGTAGGTGAGAGCCTGAAAAAAATGGGAGAAGTTGTGGTTTGGAAGCACTGTTTAATGTTTACATATACTCCGGACTAAAGTGCATCGCTGTTGTTTGAGAAGTAAAACATCCTCTTTGTTCGTAAATTCTTTCTAGCACCAAAGACATTAATATATACATTTAGGAAGCAAAACAGTTAGTCAAATTATTGCTAATGTATTTTTTTTTGAAATGACAACTTAGTGTTGTTTTTATCAGAATCTCCAGGTGAGCACTTGACACCTGCTTCCTGCAGTAGTGTGATTTGGGAAAAGTGCAGTGTAGACACTAACCTCTCAAGTGCAAACTTCATCAAAAATATTTCATTTTCTTCCTGTGTATTAGAAAAATTAACTGCTCATGTAGAGATGACTTGTGCAGTATGCTTTGTTTTACAGGTTTGTTTGTTTGTTCAATGGAGATCAAAATGCAGAGGGAGTACACTGTCACACAGCTAGCTAGATTTTCCTTTCTGGTGTTCATTTGTTTTGGTTTTTAGACAGAATCTTGCTTTAGGTCTGGCTTCCATGCCTGCATGCAGTGCCTTAGCCACACGAGGGGGTCTCACAATTGTTACTACTTCTAATTACGCACTTATGTTTTAAGATGGTGTCTTGATTGGTTATATTTTCCTCTAGTGTGAATGGAGTCTCATATGGTTTGCATGTCTTTGTCAGCATAAATGTTGATAAATTTTTAACTTACATAATAGATTTTCATACATTTATGGCATTAACTGATTAAAAAACAGACTATTACCTACATATATTTATGCTTTTGTGACATACATTACTTCTTCTGAATTTTTTAAATAAGTCTATGCTACATGGTTTGTAAATTCTTTTCAAATTCCTCAAAACATCAAAAAGAAATACTGAAGAAATGCACTTAGTAGTGGACTCACAATTCAAAATAGTGTTGATCCCATGTAACTTTTAAGTAAGATAGCATTGCCATTATTCATTCTTCACATTCTTCCCCCGAGGTGATATGTGTCAGTTGACTGTCGGCTTGAAATTCATCAGTAAAGTTGGTTTTTTGTATTTTTTTCATGTTTATTTATTACTTCAAGTTACATCTCCATCACAGTCCCCTCCCTCCACCCCTTCTGATCTCAGCCTCCCACCCTCTCTCTCTTCTCCCACCCATCCTACTCATCCGGTGTGGGGTGTGGGGTACCCCTACATATCTGCCCCTCTCAGTTCAGCAGTCATGAGGGCTAAGATCTTCCTCTTGCACTGGGGGCCTACATGGCAGCTTCACTGGGGCAAAGTGTCCCACTAACAGGTAATAAAGTTTAAGTTCTGTTCCTTTTGGTCTATTGGTTGTAGGATAGTTATCCTGTACTATATGGCTAAAGGATTTTAGCCATTGTTCGGGTTTTTAACATCTAGTTTAATTTCCTGGAGAACCCTATTTTCTATGTAAAGCATGTCCTTCCTTTAAAACTGCCAGATTAGGTCCTTGATGTCATCTGTAATGAATTTGATGGCCAGAGACTTCTCTATCAAAGGAGTCTACAACAATAATTTTTATTATTATTAAGATGTGTTCATTTATCTTAAACAATTAAGTAGTTCAAACTATAGATGAGAATATATAGTAATTCCTCTATTCATAAGAAGATTTGATTTGTACTTTTTTGTCGAAAATAATGATCTTGTTTCATTCCCAAGCACTTTTCTTGGAGATTTTCTTTCTGTAACAATTTAGAGTTATCTTCTATGTATCCAGTAAGTTTTATATTATATTTTACATATATATATATTATTTTTAGATTGTCATATGTGAGTACTAGATTTATACCCTTTCCACTCCTCACTTTTGTCCTTCTACCTCCTCCTATGTTGCTCCACTCCCTTTCAACTTCATGTCAGCTTCTTTTAGTATCTTTGTTTAATATGTATATATATATACACATATATATGTATATATATTATACTTACATATAAATAAATAATATTATAAAGCTTACTGAGGCCATTCAATGTCACTAGTGCATGTATGTTTAGGGCTAAAAAACTGAAATCATATAACCTATCAGGAAGCTTATATTTTTTTAAAGACAACGTATGACAGCATTTGACTTCCATCATTGTATGTATGTGTTTCTGACAGTGATTAAAAATAATTCTAGTTCTCCAATCCCATAAAATAATTAAGTTACATCTGTTGATGTCTTTGTGCTGAGAACCTGGAAAATACTATTTTCTATTCTTAAAGTGGATATTTCAGTTGTCTCTTCCCTTCTCTTTGTTATTCCATTACTGAAATACTTTGAAATTATTTTACAAGGGATTGTTTTATTTCTTTGTTCTGTTTCTCTTATCACAGATGAATCTCCACTTGTTCGTAGAAGATTCCTGAGCAGGTGTCTAAAAGCACTAACAGTTCTGGTTTGGCTTATTTCAAAGATTGACATTATTGGAAAATTTGCTTTAGTAGATAAATACATGTCTGTTCATGATAAACTCTCAGTGTGATATACTGAGAGAGTGTGAGAAATAAAGTCAAAATTTATTTGTTATCCTTATTTCTATCAATTTCTATCACTCAAACACAACACATGCACATACACACACACACAACACACATATACATACAACACACATACACCACACATAATATACAACATGCATACCCACTCAACACACATAAATAACACACACACACACACACAAACACACACAAATATACACGCTCACAGACAAGTATATTGCCAATTATACTCCTTTTAATATTTTTGTCTTTCTACTTCATTAAAGTTACAATTTAGAACCTTGGTTCCTGTCTGGTGGCACTATTTCAAAAGTTCATGAAAGTATAAGGCTATGGGGTTTAGAAGAATGACGTGGGTAGTTCTCATAATTCAGCCCCATTTCAAGTTATATGCTCATCTTCCCAGATGCAGCCAATCTCCACCCACCACAGCCATCTGCTTCTGTATCCATGCCTCCTCTACCAGGATGGATTCTATTCCCTTAACCTAGGAGCCCAAATAAATCTTATTTAATGCAAGGGGAGATCATTTATAGATTATTTTTATTCAGCTTTGGTGGATTTTACACCTGTACAAACAACTGAGATGCCTTTTTAACATATCAAAACAGATCTAACCTCTAGGTTCTCCCAGCATCCCTACCTGTTGCAAGGTTTGGCTGGCATACTGTGTCCTCTGCTCTGAACTTTCCAACCCTGGGGCTGGGATTCCTCTTCCCCAATGGCTTTTCCCTATATAATTCAGACATTTTGCTCTCTCTCTCTCTATCTCTCTCTCTCTCTGTCTCTCTCTGTCTCTCTCTCTCTGTCTCTCTCTCTGTCTCTCTCTCTGTCTCTCTCTCTGTCTGTCTCTCTCTGTCTCTCTCTGTCTCTCTCTCTGTCTGTCTCTCTCTGTCTCTCTCTGTCTGTCTCTCTCTCTCTCTCTCTCTCTCTCTCTCTCTCTCTCTCTCTCTCTCCCCCCTGTATGTGTATGCTCTCCCCCACCCTCAGCCTCCCTGTCTGCACAGCAATTTCTTTGGTCTTGTTCCTTGGGACCTGTGAACTTTCACAAGAGCTGCCTCAAAAAAATAACCTGCCTTTATCTTAATTTAATTTAATTTTAATTCACCTTGAATTGGCTTACTTCGTTACCTGAGAAAACCTATTTTCTTGGGCCGAAACTCGGGATGGAATCTGAGACCAGCCTTTTGTTGATAATACATGAATAAGGGGCAACAAAACTCATCTACAACTACTTCCCTGCTGACATTGGAGTTGTTATTCAGGATCCAAAAAGCTGGAATGTTGGCAAAGTCTAGGAAGAGAAGGGTGTTTCTTGCTGTCCAGGTTCTGCATGATCATCTGAGGCTAGGGACAAAATATTACAAACTGCAGTTGGAGCAGTTTGTAATTTTTTTCATTGACTAGAAATCTGCTGGAAAAGATATATATTATGGACAGGAAGTAAAATTCAGTAGGCTAAGGAAAAAAATCTGTATTTAAATTTTTAGGCCCATGGTCTTGATAGTCAGAGTTATGGGAGTTGCAAAACCAGGGATAGAGGAAGAGATCTCACCCTCAGGAATAGGCAGATGGGAAACAGGCTGCTGATTGACAGTTTCCCAGTCATGCTCTCAAGTTGGCACTTGAGTCTAAGGGAAAAAAAAAAAAACTAAATCCTCATGACACACTCATTTCTCTGGGTCTCCTCATCTTGAATATTATTCTTAGAAGATTTCACTCCTCAGGAAATCTACAGATTTTCTAAAGGCAATTTCTTTACCATTGATTTCTATTTCTGTGTCACTCTTTGTAAGCTGACTGATCCAGGTTAGATAATTAACAATTTTCCAAAGCCAAAGTTGCCAATGTCCCTTTCATGAGAGAGTTCTCTAGTGTACGTGGTGTATGTTAATGAGTAGACATTTTAAAATTGTTTTACATGCCACATTTTACTTGTAACTTCATAATATTATAATGTATGATCTATTTTTATTAAAAGTCTGTAAAACAAAAGCCATTACCTTTTAGTTTTTAGCTGCTTCAAATGCAGACGTTGGAAATGG
This sequence comes from Lophiomys imhausi, assembly GCA_907164525.1. Classification (NCBI taxonomy): domain Eukaryota; kingdom Metazoa; phylum Chordata; class Mammalia; order Rodentia; family Muridae; genus Lophiomys; species Lophiomys imhausi. The sequence continues at coordinate 7,733,490 of CAJQZJ010032178.1, read as the reverse complement.
CCTTTTTTTTTTTTTTCATTGCAAAGTTAGTTTTGTGTCACAAACTCACATCCTGAAGTCAAGGACAGCACACTGAGTTAGCACCTTTTATAAAACTGTAGGTGCGAAGCTAATGCTGATGCTGATACAGCAATCTGGGGTCCCTTTTTTTTCCAATGGGTGCAAATGCTAATTTGTTCCAAAGGCAGAAATAATTAAAAGGAACTTCGCATGATAAATGATTAACCAAAACGCTAAATTGAGGGAAACTCTGAGTTGCTTAAATGTCAACATCTGTGTGGGTCTCCGCTCCTACTTATTTTGCTCTCATAGGACTATCTTTGGTGAAATAATCTTCATATTTGTGGAACAGTTCAAAACACCAGTTTGTATTTTAATGCGTTGATTTAATATCCTAGGAATCCCGCCCTGTCAATGTAGACATTCTTATCATAGCTGAAATTTTTCCCAATGGAAGGTCCTATTTTAATTCTTGAAGCTCAGTTCAAAAGTTTCATTGTTCAGCTAATTAATATTTTTCATGAAAAAAATGACAAGTGGGAGATAATATCTGCTTCTTATATCTCAAATCTGCTTGCTACACCAGTGCTGGTAGCAGTTGGCTCCTAGCTCTAAAATATACTTTTTAAAAGAGTTTCTTCATGGTTCAGATTACACAGCCTTATATATGGGTCTACCAGTCCTTCAGCAGATAGAATCTATAGGGAAACTCCACACCCTGGGAGGTTATAAACTATAAGCTTTACTTTATTCAAAATCCAGTCCAAGAAGTCAAACCCTGTGCCATACTGTGGCTATTAGAGAATTGGAGACTGCAGCGATCCATTCATAATAGCCATTTTAGAAGTAAGTGGTGCTCAAGGGCTTACAGACAATTATTTATGTGGGAAAAAATGCCAGACTAATAGAGTTATTCCTTAAAGCTCATAGTCAGAGGGCACAGATATATTAAGACTACATACTTGGATACAAATACAGCCTTGGTAAAGTGTGAAAAGCAACTTAATTACTCAGTAAAAGGTGGGGGAAAGAGTTAAGTAGTGTCGTTCTTATGTCTTTTACCCCAAAATCTGCCAGATTGTTCCTAGGAACTGAGTCTACTGCCAGTTTTATAAGAATGTGATCTTGTCCTGTCTCTTACATAGGTGAATGAGCAATCTTTAGGACATTATCAATGCAAATCACGTCTTTCTACTCACTTCATTCACTCTTCCCATTACTCTTTGTGGATTCTGTCAGTGGACACATTATTGGAATTCAACATTTTTGCTTAAAGAACAAGCAAAGTAACAGGAGGCAGGACTTGATGGAGGCCATGGACTTATTTCATTTTGGCCAAAACTGCAGAGACGATTTCAGCCTCCCTCCACCTTGACTACACAGTATAAGAACTTACAGGAAAAAAATAACAGAAACAAGAAATACACACATATGTAGATTTAGTTGTGAGACCATGTTATCTCAACTAGCAGCTCTGTCCTGTCTGCTGGAAGACCAATTCCTCCTTTGGTTTCTGTGGAGATCCTATTCTCAAAATAAGCATGGAATTTCCTAGGAAAATATTATTATCATTGTTGATGTTGTTAACGTTCATTGCAGGTATTAATTATACAATACAATGAGTTTAGTAACGAAGCTTAATTGTTATATATCTTATACTTTTACTGCATTCACACTTCATTGCCCTCTCAGGATCAGTGTCCTTTCTGGTACTTCCCTTTCTTCTTTTCAGACAGTCCCTCTTCATTCTCATTGTGAGTGTGTTTGTGTGTGTGTGTGTGTGTGTGTGTGTGTGTGTGTGTGTGTGTGTAATATCTAGGCTTCATTTATGAGAGCAAAATGATATTTATTCTTCTAGATCTAGATGACTTAGTTTAATATGTTTTATTTAATTATTTAAAATAATTAAACTAATAATTAGTAAAAAAATAAACTAGATAAAATGATTTAGTTTAATATTAATTATTTAGTTTCAGTCTCCCGTGACATGCCATGATTCTTTGCTTTTTATTCTCTTGTTCAGGCAGGAAAACTCACAGATTGAGGACTTCCAAAAAATGGAACTACAAGTAGTGTGAGGTCAGGGATATATTATTCCTGGTACGTAAGTCCTCAGTTACATTGAGGGGCATATCAGTAGTTTGATGCTGGCTGATTCAGTTTCTGAGCAAAGGTACTCATACTAAAGGGACTTGCAGAAAGTATCCCAAGTGTTCTGGGGGCACTTAGAGCTCTCGTAGCTGAAATTAGCCAAACTGTAAATTTGAGTGGGGCAAATGATAAATCCCAATATCTTTGCATAATAATTTAAAGAGACAAGAGAAAAAAATTGAATACCGGTCTCCTTACACCTTGAATGGAAAAGTGATGTGAATATTGTCTACCCACTTTTGCCTCTGAAACTACCATGGGAACTCTAAGTAAATGAGCAGATGCCCTGTTATTAGCTATTTGTTATTAGAGCAGATCGACACCATTTGCTGAAAAACGTCTAGTAAATTATGTGGTGTGATGAGGTTGCCGATGACTTGTGACTAGAATTGTAGTAGAAAATGATTTCTGGAGGTTGAATGGAAAACATTACAATGTTTAATATGAATAATTAATAGATATATTCAAAGCCTTCTGTGTTGAAAACCAAGATTTCTGGTGGAATGTTGCAGTCCCCTCTCTATATTTCTGACTATATGAAAGCTTTCTTTACTTTAAATCTTGAAGCTACTAGTATTAGAGAAGTAAATTTAAAAAAAAAAAATCTTCCACCACTCAAGAAAATCTGTTTTCAAAGTTAGTACAGAAAGAAAAGTTTTATTAACGAGCAAATGTTAACATCATTCATGGGCCACCTGCTAACAGAGGAACTGAAAAGACAGAAATCTCACCCTTTTATGTAGCTAAGTAAATATGACACATCACACATATTTTTCCAAGATGAACAATAACTAACTAGTCCTCAGGTAGGACCCCTCAGCAGCAGTACCTCACACTGTTTAACCTCATCATGATTTGGAAAAGACCATCTGTGTCAGCTAATTGGCTTCATCAAGAAGAGCACTAAGAGGTTTAACAGCTTGAGGCGTGGTCCCCACTGAATGCAGGCTCCTACTCTCCCAGAGAACATGACAGACAGGATAACTGTCTTTGCTGAACTGGAATTGTAAAAAGAAAAACACACCTGGTTCACAAAGCTGGCAAAGAGCCTGAATACTCTCTGAAAGGTGTATATGTATATATACATCTTTAAAGGATGGGAAATTTCTTACAATTATAAATTTTGTATGGTAAGTTCTCTGAGAAAATGAGGGAAAGAAACATCTCAAACTCTTATTTTCAATAGAGGGAATTAAAGTTCTTATTTTAAACATACATTCATCCATTTTCTTAATTTTAAGATTTATGTGTTTTATGTGTATAAGAGCTTTATCTGAATGTGTATAGATGAACCACATGAATGCCTGATACACAGGGAGGACAGGAGAGGAGCTGAAACTCCTGGAACTGGAGTTATAGGTGAATACGAGCCACCATGTGGATATTGGGAACTAAACTTGGGTCCTCTGAAAGAGCAAGTTGTCTTAACCCCCGGAATCATCTCCCTAGCACCCCGTATATTCATTCTTATATCAGTCTAACATTTGTATTCTATATAATGTTTTTTTAAATTCTCAAGCAACTGTTCTCTTATAGATTTTTAACATGTGGTGACCATGACAACCTCAACTTGTCACTTTCACAGATGTTTTATTCTAAGAATTTGACTATAGAGGAATGATTTAAAATTTTGTTGATTTGTGATAACCACTATCTTCTATGTGAATAGGCTTGTGTCTCAGTTAGGGCTTACATTGCTGTAAAGAAACAAAATGACCAAAACACAAGTTGGGGTGGAGAGGGTTTACTCAGCTTACTCTTCCACATTTCTGTTTAGTACCAAAGAAAGTCTGGACAGGAACTCATACAGGGCAGGAACCTGGAGGCAGGAGCTGAAGCAGAGGCCATGGAGGGGTGCTGCTTACTGGCTTGCTTTACCTGGCTTACTCAGCCTGTTTTCTTATAAAAGCTAGTACCACCAGCCGAGGGATGGCACCACCCACGGTAGACTGGGCCCTCCCTCAATGATCACTAATTGAGAAAATGCCTTACACTTGGGTCTCGTGGAGGCATTTCCTAACGGAGGCTCCTTCCTCTCTGATGGCTCTAACTTGTACCAAGTTGACATAAAACCCCTGGCTGTGGCTCCAGAAGGTCCACCAAGTACACATCAAAGAAGGACTAATTGGAGTGGATGAGGTATGTTAAGGTGAGCCTAGAATGGGGCTTAGAATCTGAAGGCCTCCTCATGCTCAGATGTGGCCTTATCCACAGCTGGAAAGAATGTAACATTTAAGCACAGTCCTTAATGTACACATACATTAAGAGCGTGACAAGAGTCGAAGTATGTGAAGAAAGCCGGACTGGTGTCTCACAGCTGTATTCACAGTATGGCAGAAGAGTATGGACTCTGTAAAGAGCATCATAATTAACATATGAAAAATGTTGGGTCTAGAGAGATGACTCAGCAGATAAGAGCACTGGCTGCTCTTGCAGAGGTCCTGAGTTCAATTTTCAGTGACCACATGATGGATTACAACCAACCATACTGGGATATGATGCCATTTTCTGGCATGTATCATATAGGCACACAGAACATTCACACATAGCTAACTAAAATAAAATAAAATATTTAAAAAGAAAGAGGAAAAAAGGTCAGTTGGCAGAGATGCTTGGAAGCCTTTTTCACCTGTACTGAATAAAACAGAGCATATCTGAGAAAAGCCCACAGTAAATAAAAAGGGAGAAGCCAGCTGGTGCAATGCATGTGCCCATTAAAGGCCATGAGGCTTGTGGACCCCTTTCCTCTCCTCTCAGCCCTACTCTCCCACCCACTTCCCTCAAAAACCCCTCATACCCTGCACCAACGCACTCTGGCACATCAAACCACATCCAGACTATGTGTCTCTTCTTCCACTGAGGCAAGACAAGGCAGCTCTGCTAGAAAAATGGGATCCTAAGAAACCCTGTCTTGAGAAAAAAAAAAGATGGACAACAATCAGGAAGGATGCTCCACATTAACCTCTGGCCTACATATGTGTATGTACATGTATATAGCCCACAGTAACATGCTCATATACCAGAACAGTCAGGAAAAAAATCCAGGATTTCACAAAGTACAATTTATTACATACTTATAGACTTAATTGTATCTCTACTGTGGAGAAACCATACCATATAGCAGGAAGAAAGGGTTTATATGCTACACAAAGTTGAGAGTAGCTCATCGATTCTTTTTTAAACCTCTTTCATTAAATATCTGTTAAAAACAACTTTGCCAGTCTAGGACAGCCAGGAATACACAGAGAAACCCTGTCTCAAACAAACAAAAAACAAAAAACCAACTTGGCCACTAGGCATGGTGGCACATGCTTTAATCCCAGCAGTGAGGAGGCAGAGGCATGCAGATATCTGTGAATTCAAGGCCAGCCTGGTCTACAGAGTGAATCCAGGACAAGCAGAGATACACAAAGAAACCCTGTCTTGAAAGAACAAAAACTAAATAAATTTGGCCATCAGTAGTTATCATGGAATGCTCTACTGACTTATCTTAATAAGTTTGTTTATCCAATAGGTTTGGAAAGTGTACCAAGGTTATGACTAAAATAAAGTTATGGCTAAAAAAAGAAAAAGAAAAATGGGATCCTGAGGGAGGCAACAGAATCCAAGTCAGAGATAGTCCCTGCTCCACTTTTTATGGGATCCACTTGAGGACCAAGCAGCCCATCAACTTCATACTTGTGGCTAGGGCCTAGAGACTTTTAGGATGTGCCTTTTCTTCAGTTCAACATCCCACTCTGGTTCTCCAAAGTGCTTTTCTTTCCTTATACATTGTTTCTAAACATGTGTCTCTGTTACAATTCTTGGGCTGTAAATGTCATGTGCCCTGGGACTCAGATCCCCACCTGTAACATTTGGTGACCCAGTCAGGAGGTATAATGTTGCATGTTCTTATTTCTTGCTCTCTAATTTTCATTTTTCCAGGACACGCCATCCTATCTCTAATTTTTCTTTTATCCTTCCTTTCTTCATGGCCTGAGATGCCCCACAGTGCAGCTTGGAGCCCAATTCATCCCAGGACAAGGAAATGCATGCATTGTTGACAGCTACCAAGCTGCTGGGAGGCAACTACTCAAAGAGACTCCACATTTCCTGGGAAGTCCACAAGAATCTGTACTACTGTGGGAGAGGAATGGATCACACCCTGTAAAAAGAAAAATATGGCTAATTAAACTATTTAACCAGTATTTATATTATTGTTAATTGGTTCAGCAGTTGTTAATCTTTAAGCAGCCATTACAAAAGAGTAAACAGAGACCACATGGATTTCTAACAAGCCTTGGCCTGAGTTGTGCATTCCTGGCCCATCTAAGCTAGCTCGCAATTCTATTTCCCAAATATGACTCCATATATACATACTTCCGCTTGGACTGCCATTCTCCACGATATGCCGATGTTCCTGGCCATGTGGAACGAGGTTCCTTTTTCTAACCCATGGTGTGTGCCTCCTTCCTTCTGCTCCTGGCTGGAATTCCTTCTTCTTCCTGCTGCTGGCTAGAATGCCTTCTTCTTCCTGCTGCTAGCTGGAACGCTTTCTTCTTCTGTCTAAAGCACAGGCTTCCTGCTCTAATTTCAGGAAGTCCCACCTTTCTCTGTCTTTGCCCATTCTCAGGCCTTGGCATTTTATTTAACCAATCGGAGTCAATGTAAGTAACAGACAGCAAGCAGGACCAATTAATTAACATTTAGAATGCTTAACATTACCCCAACAATTCCCTCCTTTTGTCTAAAAAAAAGGCTAAATTTTTTAACTTATATAGTAAAAACAATAAGAATATGAAAAAATAAAGAAAACCATATATAAAAGTTATATACATAATGTTTAGCCTATTTGTATCAGGCAATCTTGAAGAAGAAAAAAATCATCTATCTTGCTGTGTATAAAGTTCTGAACCTAAATAATTTCTATCATATCCTATATTTATAAACCTAAAGATTTTATTTAGACTTAAAACTATCCTTTTAAATTCTAAACAACTCAAGTTCAATTGAAATTTTATAACTATTATGCCTTCAACCCTATCAAAGTCATAAGAAAGGATAAAGTTATTATTTGAGTGATTAGGAAGCATAGGAGAGCAGCTTCCAAAAAGAAATATGACAGTTTGTTGCCTAGACAGTCCCAAATATCTCGCAATATCATTGGAGCATCATCTTCAGCCTAGTGGCCAAGCATTTTTCACAGACCAAATTGTGCAGCAGGAAATAAGGATTTTCCCATTCTGTCTCTGCAGAATCAGTACATCGACTTACCTGTATTTAACTCTGGTCCATCTTTGGACTGTATATAGTCTGTTGAGAGAGCAGGGGGATTTTTGCCCAATAGGAATTATCCCCTGATGGGAGATTTCTTTTTGAGGAATTATCTCCTGATTGGAGATTTCTTTTTGATGCTCATTTTCTTCTTTCAAGTCAAATGGGAACTGTCAGGAACTAACTGTCTTAAGTCAAATAATTCTTAAAATAATAAAAACATCTTTAAATGCCATTTTATGTATGCCTCTGAGGGTTTTGAAGACATCTATTTATTTATTTATAAATCTATCTATCATCTATCTTCTATCTATCTTTGAACAAACAAGCTGTATATTTTTAACCATTTACTGTCTGTTTAACCTAATAAGTCTATTTTGTGATAAATTAAGACTAATATTTGACATGACTAGAAGCCCAACTGTCCAGTCAACTTGTATTACCCAGACTCCTAAATAGATTTCAATAGCAACCCATAAAAGGATTAGAAGTAAACTTATACTTTTAAATGAGTTGTATAGGCACAACACCTCATCTAAGAGTTGAAATATACTTATTATGTGTGAAAATATAAAATTCTATACTAATGAATCAAAATTAATCTTATTTTTGTATCAATATACAAAATTCTGTACCAATGTATCAAAAAATAACCTTATTTAAAGAATAACAATAGTTTGAGTTTTATAACATATTCAATAATCTATCCTTCCATCTTTTCATTTCTATACTATATATATTCCCCTCTTTTTCTTTTCAAGTCTTTTCCCCCATATAAGAGAGAAAGAAGGATAGAGAAAGGAAAAAGAAATAGAAAAGTCCTTGAATCTAATATCCTATATCTTGCTTAACAAGACCATTTAACAATTTTAACAATTCCCCCTAAACAACATCTATCATCCACCCCACTTTTGGGAATGGGACGTCACTCTCTTAAAACTGCTTCCTGCTGAATTGGGGCACAGAAAACCTGTTTGGGGGCCCAAATAAAATGGAAAAAAAATGGTTAATCAAGTTAATTGTAACATTTGTTGTCGAGTCTCTATACGCTCAATAATTTGAATGTCCTGAGCAGTTTATAGTTCAAAGCTGGATTTTGGGTATGAAAATTTAGGTCTTTATTGAAGTCCTGTCTGGAAAAGTCTTTGAGGCTGGGCCATCTCAGCAAGCTGTTTGAAGTTGTTCTGGATGCAGATTTTTGAGGAAACGGCTATTGAGGGAGTCTATGAGGCTGGATCATTTGGGTTACTTATCTTGTCTTCTTTGGACTCAGGTCCCATTGTTCTGAAAATATATAATTTCTCACAAGTAACACATAGTTCTGCAATTACAAAAATGCTTTGGATGTGCAGGATGCACAAATCCAATAAGGAATATTTTCTGTTCTTTTTATGAACAGCAGATAGACATTTGTAAGTCTCCATTCATGTTATATAAAAGGATTACATGTAATCATATTACATATATATGCTATATATAAAATCTATTTAAAATTGAAAATACAGCATAAGACTGTATGGAGTTTAAGTATTCTCCTCTACAGTTGACATAAATTTATTAATTGATTAAAACAGGTTTATTCTGTGTTATTCTGACTTTTTGTAGACTAGGCTGGCCTCAAACTCAAAAGGAACCAATCTGTCTCTGTCTTTATCTCCCATGTTTTGGGAATAAAGGTATGCATTTATATATTTCTTCTTTCCTTTTCTCCTTTCTTTGGATATTTAATTTCTATGTGGTTATATCTATCCTTATTGAGACAGGGTTTTTGTAGCTTGGGCTGTCTTGATTTGCTCTGTAGAGCTCTGTAGGTTAGATTGGCCTCGAACACACAAGGAACCTGTTTTGTCATTGTCTCCCAAGTTTTGAGAGATCAAGGTATGAATTTAAATAATTGAATTACCCTTATAATAAATAACATTAGTTAAACCATTTTGTATTAGTTTGAGTTCCAATTCTCCCATGGAAACTCCATTCTTAAGGAGATTTGTGTAGAATAGCATGATATGCTAACTTATGTTAGCTTTTCTTAACTGTTGGCTGTGGGAGGCATGCAGTTTGCAAGTTCTTCCCCAGCCTAACTCTGGGTCCTTACATTGATTAACAGAATATATCTCTTTCTGTCTCTCTCTCTTTTTTCCCTCCCAGAGACAGGATTTCTCCATGTATCCTTGTCCTGGACTCACTTTGCACATCAGACTAGCCTTGAACTCACAGAGATTAGTCTGCTTCAGGCTCCAAAGATCTGGGATTAAAGGTGTGCACCACCATACCCGGAGATTAACATACCTCTTTTAGGGGCAAAATGCCTCTTGAAACCAGTTCTCCAGTGGGAGCCCCACACCTAAGGAGACTGGCTTGTGACCATTTTCTTTTTACATACATTTAAGATTATGTGTATTTATCCATTAGATCAGTAAGGACATTATTAAACTTAACATCAAGGAAAAATGTGTCATTTTTAATTCTAGACTGTCTTTAGTAAGCAGTCTTATCTTATAAGCAGGGTTCCTGCCCTGCCTTCATTGTTTAGACTACACTGTTCTAGAATCCAGAGATCTGCCTGTCTCTTCCTCTAGTGTGATGGGATTAAAGGATTAAGGGTGTGTGCCAGTACCACCCTGCTCAAATATTTCACTTAAATCCCAGATTTTGTATCTCTGTAACCCAGAGAGCAACCTTGAATTGTAATAATTTGAAATCTTCCCAAAATCTTCAAAAATCTCATTTTTTTTAGCTATGCCAAACCAGAAAAATATCCTTTCTACCTCTGATATAGGAAAATCAAAGACATCTAAATAAAAATCAAGCAAAGAGACAACATTCCAAAAGCCTTGGCATGTCTAACCATGCCATCCCATGCTGTGATTAAAGCTTTGTTCATTATTCCTTGGACTCTAGTTTTGGCTGCATTTCACTGGCGGGCCAATACCAAAAACTCCTGACAGGCACCTAGTACCCAGGGAGCTCTTAGCTCCAGCTGCCATCAATTTTGAATTATCTCTCGGGAAGAATGGACTCCATCCTCCCTCCAGTATCATTGTTGGCAATTTAGCATTCCATCTGTAAAGTCTTTCCTTTAAGACTATCCTAGTCTGAACTTTCTCAAAAAAGTTACACAAAACCACAATTGTCAGGGTAAAAATCATTTGCATGCTAAGAGGAACAAACTCAATTGGCATCCATGTGTTGAGGCATTATGAATTCCTCCATTTTTAATCTAGGTGGTTAATTCCGCTCTCAAACTCTGTTTAGAAGGCTGCCATTTTTTTAATAGGTAAGGAAAGCTAAGCCTTAGCTCTCAGTCTTTGCTGCAAGGCAACAGCTTTTGTTAAGGTAGCCGCACCTTTGAAATACATTTGAGTCTGGTTCCCTGCTCTTGGGCTAGGAAACCGGCTTTTTTACTAAGGCCTTCTCACACTGAAAGCATGGATTCTAATTGCCATAGTTGGATGCCATGTGTAAAAAAATATAGCTAATAAGTTATTTAACAGTATTTAGATTATTGTTGCTTGTATTGGCAGTTGTTAATTCTCATCCAGATATTATAAATGAGTACACAGAGACTGCATGGATTTCTAACAAGCCTTGGCCTGAATTGTGCAATCCTGGCCCATCTAAGCTAGCTCACAATTCTATTACCCAAATATGACTCCATATATACATACGTCCCCTTGGACTGCCATTCTCCATGATATGCCGATGTTCCTGGCCATGTGGAATGAGGTTCCTTTTTCTAATCCATGGTGTGCGCCTCCTTCCTGCTGCTCCTGGCTGGAATTCCTTCTTCGTCCTGCTGCTAGCTGGAATGCTTTCTTCTTCTGTCTAAAAGCACAGCAAGCAGGACCAATTAATTAACATTTAGAATGCCTAACACTACCCCAACAACACCCAGGTACCCTGAGGTAAACAGGCATGCACTTAAACCATAGGTGCCATCATGCAGCAAGTGCATGTGCAGTGTTTGGATGGTGCATCAAAAGAACATAGGGACAAGCCTAAATGACAGAACCCATGTGGTTGCTCAATGTCCCCAGAGCCCCGCTCAACTGCAGACTGATGGGGTGGAGTTAAGCATTCTAAATATTGATTGGTCCTGCTTGCTGTCTGTTACTTTCATTGACTCTGATTGGTTAAATAAAATGCCAAGGACTGAGATTGGGCAAAGACAGAGAAAGGGGGGACTTCCTGAGATTGGAACAGGAAGCCTGCACTTTAGACAGAGGATTCATGCATTCCAGCCAGGAGCAGGAAGGAGGAGGCACACATCAGCTCCTGACAGCACCCCCTATTCTACTCCAAGTAGAAGATAAGCATCGAAGAATCTCCAGTGTGAGATGGCTGAATTAGCGGGAAGCCTATCTCTTGGCATGAAAAAACCCCTTGCTCCAACTGCAGACAGACTGCTGTCCAAAAAGGACAAAACTTGGTAGCAGGGAAGTCGACAGCCTAGCTCTGCCAAGACAGGGTAGGTAAGTCCTTTATAATCCCTGCTCTACAACAAATGTCTGTCAGAGAAACAGGACCCAAAGGCTGAAGACTGATGCAGGAATGTATGGAGAGAAAATGGGAACTGTCCAGGCAGTCATTGGTATGTCATTTCTTAGTTTTGGAAGCTGCAGGCTCTGCACTTCCTATATAAGCAGATATATTTATCCCTTTCAGGTCTCTGAGGTAGTTGAAGAATAGACAGCTAGAGTCTCATAGTTAAATTTTTAGTTGTTTAGGAATCAAGAGGGTGTTATAGATCTAAGAAGATACTCTTAAAAGTGTGTTGCAAGTTAGTATGAATGTTGAGTCAGATATAGACCTTTAAACTCATGGAGATGGTTAGATAGTAGAATGTTAAAGTCAGGGGCCAAATATGTATAAACTGGACATTGCGAAGGTATACTGGGCCATTTAACTCTCATAAATGTGGCATATTTATATCTGTTGTTTTGTATAGTATTTACTGTTATAAGAGACGGAACCATCTGTTGGACTGAAAGGGGAAACTGCTGGGGGGAAGAGGGTGGAAGGGCGGGATAGGAAGGGGGAATAGGGAAGGGTTTGTGACTGAGATGTAACTTGAAGGAAAAAAATAAAGTATTTAAAAAGAAAGAAAGAAAGAAAGAAAGAAAGAAAGAAAGAAAGAAAGAAAGAAAACAAATACAATTTAGAAAGATGCTACTGATAACAGATAAATGAGAAGAGCAGAGTAGTTCCTCTCTCTGAAGGACAAGCAGTTTTACAATTCATTGTTGGTAAGCTGGGAATAAGAAGGAAATATCCCAGCTCCTCTACAATTATTAATTGGGTAGACAATATGAATGTAGATGAAATTTGTATAAATTAATCAAAAACTCAAAATCAGACATTTGCCCTATAACAATTTTATTAATTCCTTCAGAATTTCATGGAGTGTGGTTTGACAATATTCACCCCTGACTCCTCCACCTCTATCCTACCAGACCCACGATCATCTCCTCACTCCCTCCCGATGTCTTTTCTTCACTTTCTTTTTAATAATGCACTGCCCGTGTAGACGCACAGGTGTCAAGCCATCTCCCAGAGTGTGATCTGCCTACCAGAGGTCACTTCCTCAAAGATTCTGACTCTCCCTGCCCAGAAGCAATCCATCGTGAATATAACTAAGAGAGTAACTGCTCCTCGTTGTAGGTTGGGGTTCATGAGTCCCTCTCCTTCCTTGACAGAATGTTGAATGGCTTGATCCTGTATAGGTCTTTTGCAATGAGCTCTTTAGTGCATGGGTCTGTTAATGTGCGGAAGATAGTGTCAGTCCTATGTACGATCTAGTTCTTTTTTTTTTTTTTTTTTGGTTTTTTTCGAGACAGGGTTTCTCTGAATATCTCTGGCTGTCCTGGACTCGCTTTGTAGACCAGGCTGGCCTCGAACTCACAAAGATCCGCCTGCCTCTGCCTCCCAAGTGCTGGGATTAAAGGCGTGCGCCACCACCGCCCGGCGTCGATCTAGTTCTTATGATCATCACACCTCCTCTTTGTGACTGGTTTCTCTGCCTTGGGAGAGGAGAGCTGTAGATGTTCCATTTGTGGCTGAATATTCTACTGACATTATCTGCACTTTAACTAGCTGTATATGTCTGTTTTAACCAACATCCACTGCATAAAACAAATACATAAAAAAATAACTCTCCAAGAAAGTTACTCTAATCTATGGAAATAGAAATGTGAATTTAGAGAAAAGTTTGATACTATTTCCACTGACATAATAATAATAGTAAGTCTGTCCCTGGAACACTTAAGCTCCCCAGTCAAAGATTATTGACCAGATTTATAGAACCAGCCATGTGCTTTTTCTGTGCAACTGATCTTAAATCCAGTCAGGAAGTCATTGTTTGCCTCTGTAATTCTTGTGTGACTAAGCACCCAAAATCATATCTTGATGTGCAGCAATTATTGTAGTTCACAGGGTTCTCACTTGGGTAAGACTACCAATGCTCTGTTATTTGTTTGTTTGTTTGTCTGTTCCCCCTCCCCTGCAGTCTACAGAATACCTCCCAGTATGATGAAAGTTAGTCCAAGAAGGTAGGCAGTTTCCTGATCTTCATGAACTTGGTTTCTCCATGTCCTGTGATCAAAGTGTACAGTGTCTTCAGGAAGAGGGTCCTACCATCAAGTTCTGGTGGTCAACCAAGAGCAGTGGAAATGGCAGGTAGAGTTTTATAATTCAGATACATTTAATGTGAGTTACCCATGAGATATCTGAGAGGTAATGACAAATAAGCAGGTCTAAGGAATCACTTAGAAAAGAGACCCACAGCACATAAATGAAGCTGAGAATTGCTTGCTGAAAGGGGGCATTCTACATTGTAAAGAAAAAGGAAAATCTTGTTAAGGTAAATAATACAGAGGAAGGTAAAAGCAAAAAAACAGTTAGAAAATCCAACAGAGAAATGCAAATTTGAGAAATATGGTAGAGAAAAGAGCATTATGAAACAACAATCAAAGAAAGGTGATTGAAACATAGGCAAATATACTCCCAATTTTTCACCTTAGCTTTCACACTATAGAAGTTTCATCTTAACCCATGGACAGAAATTTGATCAATGATTTAAGGAAACTCCATTATACAATTTGAATCATGTATGTCTCTCCAAAATCTATACTGAAAGTTGAAACCCAAAGATTCAGATCCAAAGGTAGAACTGCATTATACAATTAGGGACATTTCCAAAGAGCTAAAGGGACCCAACTGGGCACATAGGCTCTTCTATCCCTTCTGACATGTGCAGAAGTTACCATGAAATCATATTAACACTGGACCTGTCATGGCCTTGATCTTGGACTTTCTAGCCTCCAGAACTGTGTAAAAAATGTTTTCTTTTGTTTTGGTTTTGGTAATAAATATTCTAGTCTCAAATATTTTGCTATAATATTAGAACAAAACAATTTGTGCAAGTGTTGTTTCTTATATTCATTTTGTGGTAATCTACATATTTATATATAGACGGTGCTGGGTGTATTTATTTGGTAGTGATAGAAGATGTACACAAGGAGGGGGCCAAGATGGCGGTGACCCGCACTGATGCATTTTGAATGTGGGAGAAAAGAGCCATAAAAAACACAGAGTTATTGGACACTGTGCAAAAACCGGAGAGGCTAGACCCTCCGGGAACATTCACAGCTCCCAAGGGACTGTTAAAAGTCCCAGGGCAAGGCTCTTCCTCCATCTCTCTCAGACTTGGAAGCCACTAAATACGGGACTCGGGAACTCCCATTTGGAGAGGCGCCTGTTAAGATCGACCCCAATACATAGCAGGCAGAATCAGAGCCCACATGGCGATCACTTACTAGCCTATTAGACTCCCCACCCTTAAGGAGGACCTTATAGCTATCTAGGAAACTTTGTGGGCTAGTTGAACTATTAGCAAGGCAGAAACAGGGTGAACGGCGGGTGGTCTGCAGCCGCTCGAGCCGCAGAGGACCTGAGTGAGCGGGAAGCTGGCGGGCAGGACAGAAGCGCCAAACCCGAGCAAAGCAGCCAAGGTGGGAAGCAGACACAGGTGGGCGGGGCTGAAGCTCCACACACCAGTGGCAAAACAGCCAGGGAGTGAAGCCGGCACAGGCGGGCGGGGCTGAAGCTCCGCGCACCCGCGGAAGAGCAGTCAGGGCCGGAAGCAGGCCCAGGTGGGCTGGATTGAGGCTCCACGCGCCCACAGCTGAGGAGCTGGGGCGGGAAGCTGGCACAGGCGGGCGGGGCTGAGGGGCCATGCCTGCGGTGGAGGAGCCTAGTGAGAAACCAGAAGCCAGGGGACCAAAGCTGTATTCTGGAAAACCCAGACATATCAGGTGTGGAGCAAGGCCCTGTCAGTCTCCGTGATGACAACCAAAGCCCACAGAATCTGTGCCTGGGCAAACAGGTCCATACCATCAGAACCATTACAGGCTGATCACTCAGTGTGCAACACAGAGAAGTCTGAATTGGGAGCAGTGAAACAATCCCAGACCATTACTCACTACCTGGGAATAGGCTGCACCACCTCACAGTGCTTCAGGCTATTAGAATGACAGTGACCCTGAGATCCCCCTGTAAGCAACGACAGATAGCCAAGCAATTCGACTCCTACACCAAAGCATCCCCTGTGGATCCAAGCCCAGAAAACAATGAAAACAGACAGCTAAACACATCCATATGGCCAAAGGTCCAAGAAAAAATAGAAATCAAGGAAATATGACTCCAACAATGCAGAATTATCCTAGCTCATCCAATTCGGATGACCTCACACCAACAGAAACACATGAAAACGATGACAATTCTGCATTATGGAAAGTGATAGAGTCCCTTCAAGAAGAACTTAAATCTATGAAGGAATTCAAAGAAGCCACAATTTTACAAGTCAAAACAACAAACAACACCATTAAAGAGCTTCAAGCCAAGGTGACCCAGCTTGAACAGGAAAAGGACAAAGCAATGAAAGATTTCCAGACAAAAACAAGCAAACTGGAGAAGGAAATGTAAAGAATGAACAATACCATACAAGACATGAAAATAGAAATAGAAACAATAAAGAAAACACAGTCAGAGTTAAAAGAGGAAGTGGAGAATCAAGGAAAGAGAACAGGAACTATGGATGTGAGTATCAAAGTTAGGATGCAAGAGATGGAAGACAGGATCTCAGGCATGGAATATTCGATGGAAGAAATCAGTACAAGATCAAAAGAAAATGAGAAGGCTAAAAAATCTCTCACCCACAACATCCAAGAAATCAAGGACTCATTGAAAAGACAGAATCTAAGAATTATATGCATAGAGGAAAGAGAAGACTCCTGACTCCATGGTCCAGGAAATATCTTCAACAAAATCATAGAAGAAAACTTCCCAAACCTGAAAAAAGAGATGCCAGTAAAAATCCAAGAGGCTTACAGAACACCGAACAGATTAGATCAGAAAAGAAACTCCTCTCGCCACATAATAATTGAAACACCAAATGTACAGAACAAAGAAAGAATATTAAAAGCTGTAAGAGAAAAAGGTCAAGTCACATACATGGCAGACCCATCAGAATTACACCTGACTTCTCCTCAGAAAGTTTAAAAGCTAGAAGGCCCTGGACAGATATCCTACAAGTCCTGAGAGAATATAAGTGCCCAGCCAGACTACCATACCTAACAAAACTCTCTATCAACATAGAAGGAGAAAACAAGATATTCTATGACAAAATCAAATTTAAACAATATCTACCCACAAACGCAGCCCTACAGAAAATCCTAGAAGGAAAATCCCAACCCAGAGAAGAAAACTTCACCCAAGAAAACAAAGGGAATAGAAAACCTCTCATCAACTAAACCAAAAGAAGCACAGGACCATCACCTATACCAAACTAATGGGAAATAACATCCCCAGGTCACTAATATCCATCAACATCAATGGACTCAACTCCCCAATAAAAAGACACAGGTTTACAGAGTGGACCCGCCAGCAAGACCCGTCCTTTTGCTGCATACAAGAAACACATCTCACTACCGAAGATAGACACTACCTCAGACTAAAGGGCTGGGAAAAGGTTTTCCAAGCAAATGGACCCAGGAAGCAAGCTGGAGTAGCCATCCTAATATCAAACAAAACAGACTTCCAACTGAAGTTAATGAAAAAAGAAAAAGAAGGGCATTATATACTCATTAAAGGTAATATTCATCAAGAGGAAATCTCAATACTGAACATCTATGCCCCAAATACAAAGGCACCTACTTTCGTAAAAGAAACACTTCTAAAACTTAAAGCGCACGTCGATCACAACACATTAGTAGTGGGAGACTTCAACACCCCGCTCACAACAATGGACAGATCAACAAGACTGAGGCCAAACAGAGAAATATTGAGTCTAACAGAGATCATGAAACAAATGGACCTAACAGATATCTACAGAACGTTTCACCCAAACACAAAGGAATACACCTTTTTCTCAGCACCTTCTCAAAATCGACCACATAGTCGGACACAAAGATAGTCTCAATAGATACAAGAAAATTGAAATAACACCTTGTATCTTATCAGACCACCACAGAATAAAGCTGGTCTTCAACAGCAAAAGAATCAACAGAAAGCCTACACACACATGGAAATTGAACAGCTCCTTACTGGATGACCACTGGGTCAGGGAAGAAATAAAGAAGGAAATCAAAGACTTCTTAAAATCCAACGACAATGAAGGCACAACATACCCAAAGTTTTGGGATACAATGAAAGCTGTGCTACAAGGAAAGTTCATAGCATTAAGTGCTTTGAAAAAGAAAATTGTGACAGCTCATATTAGTGAATTAACAGCTAAGCTGGGTGAATTGGAAAAAAAAAAGAAACAAACACTCCCAAGAGGAGCAGAAGGAGGGAAATCATCAAACTTAGGGCTGAAATCAACAACTTAGAATCTAAAAGAAGTATATAAAGAATCAATGAAACCAAGAGTTGGTTCTTCGAGAAAATCAACAAAATAGAAAGACCCCTAGCCAAATAAACTAAAAGACAAAGGGAAAGAACCCAAACCAACAAAATCAGAAATGAAAAGGGAGAAATAACAACAGACATTGAGGAGATCCAGAAAATATTTGGGTTCTATTTTAAAGATCTATATTCCACCAAATTTGAAAACCTAAATGAAATGGACAATTTCCTCGATAGATTCCACCTAACAAAACTAAATCAAAATCAGATTAACAGCTTAAACGGCCCAATAACCCCTAAGGAAATAGAAACAGTCATTATTAATCTCCCAACCAAAAAAAGCCCAGGGCCAGATGGCTTTAGCACGGAATTCTACCAGACCTTCAAAGAGGAACTAACACCATTACTCTTCAAACTCTTCCACCACATAGAAAAAGAAAGAACACTGCCAAACTCATTCTATGAGGCCACTGTCACTCTGACTCCTAAACCACACAAAGACCCAACAAAGAAAGAGAACTTCAGACCAATCTCCCTCATGAACATAGATGCAAAAATACTTAATAAAATACTAGCAAACTGAATTCAAGAACACATCAAAAGTATCATACATCATGAAAAAGTAGGCTTCATCCCAGGAATGCCGGGATGGTTCGATATACGAAAGTCTATCAATGTAATTCACCATATAAACAAGTTGACAGAAAAAAAACCACATGATAATCTTGCTAGATGCAGAAAAAGCATTTGACAAAATCCAACACCCCTTCATGCTAAAAGTTCTGGAAAGAACGGGCATACAAGGACCATACCTAGAAATAATAAAGGCAATATACAGCAAGCCAGTAGCCAACATCAAATTAAATGGAGAGAAGCTTGAAGCATTTCCTCTAAAGTCAGGGACAAGACAAGGATGTCCACTCTCACCACATCTCTTTAATATAGTACTTGAAGTCCTTGCTGGAGCAATAAGACAACTAAAGGAGATCAAAGGGATAGATATTGGAAACGGAGAAGTCAAATTATCCCTATTTGCAGATGATATGTTAGTATACATAAGCGACCCCAAAAACTCCACCAAAGAACTCTTACAGCTGATAAACAACTTCAGCAAGGTGGCTGGAAACAAAATAAATTCAAAGAAATCAGAAGCCCTTCTTTATACAACAAACAAATGGGCTGAGAAAGAAATAAGGGAAACAATCCCCTTCACAATAGCCACAAACAACATAAAATACCTGGGGGTAACTCTAACCAAGCAAGTAAAGGACCTATACAACAAGAACTTCAAGCCCCTGAAGAAAGAAATGGAAGAGGCCTTTAGAAGATGGAAAGATCTCCCATGCTCATGGATAGGTAAGATCAACATAATAAAAATGGCTATCCTACCAAAAGCAATATATAGATTCAATGCATTTCCGATCAAAATACCAACACAATTCTTTATAGACCTGGAAAGAGCTATTCTCAACTTCATATGGAACAACAAAAAGCCCAGAATAGCTAAATCAATCCTGTACAATAAAAAAGCATCTGGAGGTATCACCATCCCAGATTTCAAGCTGTACTACAGAGCAATAGTAATAAAAACAGCACGGTACTGGTACAGAAACAGACCCAGTGGATCAATGGAATCAAATTGAAGACCCAAACATGGACCCACACACCTATGGCCAACTAATCTTTGACAAAGAAGCCAAAACCGCACATTGGAAGAAGGACAGCATCTTCAACAAATGGTGCTGGTCCAACTGGATGTCCACTTGCAAAAGAATGAAATTAGACCATACCTATCACCTTGTACAAAACTTAATTCCAAGTGGATCAAAGACCGTAACATAAGGCCGGCCACACTAAAGACACTAGAAGAAAAAGTAGGAGAAACCCTCAAACTCATTGGCACAGGTGACAACTTCCTGAACAGAACACAAACAGCTCAGGACATGAGATCAACAATCAATAAATGGGACCTCATGAAACTGAAAAGCTTCTGTAAGGCAAAAGACACTGTCATTCGAACAAAACAGCAACCAACAGACTGGGAGAAAATCTTCACCAACCCCACATCTGATAGAGGGCTATTATCTAAAATCTACAAAGAACTCCAGAAACTAAATGCCAAGAAACCAAATAATCCAATCAAAAAATGGGAGACGGAGCTAAATAGAGAATTCACAAAGGAGGAATCCCTAATGGCCAAGAGACACCTGAAGAAATGCTCAACATCCTTAATCATCAGAGAAATGTAACTCAAGACGATTCTGAGATTCCACCTCACACCTGTCAGAATGGCTAAAAGAGCTCAAATGACAGCACATGCTGGTGAGGGTGTGGAGAAAGGGGTACCCTACTCCATTGCTGGTGGGAGTGCAGGCTTGTGCAACCACTGTAGAGGTTAGTCTGGCGATATCTTAGAAATCTTGGAATAACTTTGCCTCAGGACCCAGGAATACCACTTCTGGGCATATACCCAAAGGACTCCTAACGGAGTCATAGGGAAGTCTCCTCATCTATGTTCATAGCAGCCTTATTTGTAATAGCTAGAAATTGGAAACAACCCAGATGTCCCTCAACTGAACAATGGATTAAAAAACTGTGGTACATCTATACAATGAAATATTACTCAGCTATCAGAAACAATGAAATCATGCAATTTGCAACCAAATGGATGGAACTAGAGAAGCTCATCCTGAGTGAGCTAACCCAGACTCAGAACGATGCACATGGCATCTACTCACTTATAGTAGGATTTTAGCTATATCGTACAGGATATCTGTACTACAACCAACACACCAAAAGGAACATGGACATAGACTTTTTTTTTCTTTTTTTTCTTTTTCCTTCTTCTTTTTCCTCTCTTTTTTGTTGTTGTTCTTTGTTTTTGTGGGTTTGTGTGTTTGTTGGTCTTTTTTTTAGTTTTACCCCCGTAGCAAGGAGACACCTTTCACTGGCGGTACTGCCTCATAGGCCCCCAGAGTATGAAGAGGCTCTTGGCCCTCATATGACTCCTGAGCTGTGGTGAGGGACTGTTATGCAGGAACACTCCACTGCAGAGGAACAAGACGGAAGGGTTAGGGGTAGAGGATGGGAGGGTGGGGCTGGGAAGCGGAAAAAGAGGACAATATGATAGGGATGTAACCTGAAGAAACAAACAAATAAATTTATTAATTAAAAAAAGGCAGGTAACAATGTTAAAACACTGTAAACAAAATAAAGGTTACAGCCAGTCAACCTGGTTTTATAAACCTCCAAGAGTCGAAAAAACTTAGAGCTAAGGTAAAATACATGAAAAATGTGGTGTTAACCCATGCCTTTAGCTTCAGCAGAGACGGGAGGAGCACTATAGAGTTAGTGGTCTTATAAATTCTAGAGTTACATGGTACAGGGTGGTGAGGGTGCACACCCTTAATCCCATCATTCAAGAAGAGTACACCCTTAATCCCAACACACTAGCGACAGAAACAGGCAGATCTCAGAGCTCAAGGTGAGCCTGATATAAAACAAACTCTAAATAAAGAAAAACTTCGATCCAGGAGTGGTGAAACACATCTTTAATCCCTTCAGATGGGAACCACAGGTCTTTGATCCCAGTAATTAGAATGCAGAGAGACACACACATAGGATTTGGGAGGACCTAAGTTTAAAAGCTACTTACAAAAGGCCTACTCAACACAAACAAATTGTCCTTTGAGATCTCAAAATATATACACTAAAGATGGTTTAGCTCCAAAATAACAAAATAAATTCTTCTTTAACCCAGATTGAAAGATAATACTTTATATATTGTCAAAAAACCAAATTTGCTTCAGGAGAAATATTACCTAACCCCCCCCAAAAAAAAAGAGGGTAATTGTCCCAGAGTTAGGACTAGGGCAGGGCTCTGTTCTTATCTTTCCAGGAGATTCAAAGCATCCATTCAAGGAACCCAGGGACAACTGGACAATGGAAACCTCAGCAGAAAACAGAATCAGACACCAAAGAAGATGAGTGACCCAAATGATCCAGCCTTACAGACTCCCTCAATAGCTGTTTCCATCAAAAGTCTACGACCACAACAACTCAAAATCACTAAGACCGTTCAACTCTACACACTGCCCCAGCCAGAACTTCAGTAAAGCCTGGAAGATCAGCTTCTGCCTACAAACTCCTTAGGACATCTAAACAACTGAGCACAGAAGGACTGAACATAAAAGAATTGTACTAACATTTTTAACCATTTTTCCATTCTGGTTCGAGCCCCAAACAGGTTTACTACAACCCAAATCAGCAGGAAGTCATTTTAAGAGAGCGACGTCCCATGCCCAGAGGGTGGGGAGGGTGTTTCTCCCCCCCCCTTTTGGTTATTTGAAGGACAACTGAAAACTCTGTTATTTAGGGGAAGAGATTACAAGCTGTTAAATGGTCTTGTTAAATGGGTTTTGGAGGTTAGACCCAAGGACTTCCTTCTTTTCCTTTTCTGTATCCTTCTTTCTCTCCTATGTAGGAGTGCACAGACTTGAGAAAAATGAGACATAGACATAGTATGGGAAGGACCAAGAAGAAGGGACAGATTATTGAATATTCCCTTATACCTTTGTATATTGATACAAAATTAGTAGTATATTTGGCTAAAGTGGTATTGACCATTGTTTATTGTGCAAAATTAAGATTGTATTGGACTACATCAGTATTGATCTTTGTATATTGATACAAAATTAAGATTATTGTTGGCTACAATGGTATTGACCCTGGTATATTGATGTAATATTAAGATTGTATTGGGCTACATAGGCATTGATCTTTGTATATTGATACAAAATTAAGAGTATATTTAGCCACATTTGAATAGATCTTTGTATATTGACACAAAATTAAAGGTAACGCTTCCTAATGGTATTGTACCTAGAGATACTTAAAAATGAAATGTGAAGCTCTGGCCTCTTGATGCCAACCATCTTAAACTGTTTAGCATAGTTAAGATAAACAAACTCCTAGTCATGTAAGCATATCACTTTGTTAGCTACTATGACAGTCTATCACAGATATTCTCTAAGCTACTCAGAAATCAAGTTGTTAAGAGACAAGCAGCATTTGCTTATCTAAATACAAGAGATAGATAGGGCATCTTCAAAACCCCAAGAAATCTGCAGTACATGACATTCAAAGATGTTGTCTTAAATTAAGATTTTTTTTTGATATTGAGATGTATCAGCTCCTGACAGCTCCCCCTATTCTACTCCAAATAGAAGATAAGCATCGAAGAATCTCCAGTGTGAGATGGTTGAATTAGTTGCAAGCCTATCTCTTGGCATGAAAAAACTCCTTGCTTCAACTGCAGACAGACTGCTGTCCAAAAAGGACAAAACTTGGTAGCAGGGAAGTCGACAGCCTAGCTCTGCCAAGACAGGGTAGGTAAGTCCTTCATAATCCCTGCTCTACAACAAATGTCTGTCAGAGAAACAGGACCAAAAGGCAGAAGACTGATGCTGGAATGTATGGGGAGAAAATGGGAACTGTCCAGGCAGTCACTGGTATGTCATTTCTTAGTTTTGGAAGCTGCAGGCCCTGCACTTCCTATATAATCCGATATATTTATCCCTCTCAGGTCTCTGAGGTGGTTGAAGAATAGACAGCTAGAGTCTCATAGTTAAATTTTGAGTTGTTTAGGAATCAAGAGGGCGTTCTAGATCTAAGAAGATGTTTTTAATAGTGATGCAAGTTAGTATGAAAGCTGAGTCAGTTATAGAACTTGAAACTCACGGAGATGGTTAGATGATAGAATGTTAAAGTCAGGTACCAAATGCATATGGACTGGACATTGGGAATGTACGCTAAGCCATATAACCCTCAGGGGCCAAATATGTATGAACTAGACATTGGGAATGTATACTGGGCCATTTAACTCTCATAAATGTGGCATATTTATTTCTGTTGTTTTGTATAGTATTTACTGTTATAAGAGAAGAAACCATTCGTTGGTCTGAAAGGGGAAGCTGTGAGGGGAAGAGGGTGGAAGGGTGGGACAGGAAGGGGGAATAGGCAAGGGATTGTGACTGAGATGTAACTTGAAGAAATAAAAATTAAAGTATTAAAAAAAAAGAAGATATATACAAACTAAAAAGAATAGGCAACAGGAATGCCAGGTTTTTCTATCCTACTCATATATACATGAATATTAACATTTTATTTAAATTTAGTTTATTATTTTTGTTAATCTTCTATATGTGTTAGCTGAAATGGAAGGAGTATTATATACAATACTGTGCTGTCTCAGAGTTTAGCTATAACATTATTTATATGTAACTGAAGAAGAGGAAGACCTGAAATGTTAAATCCATCATGATTTGATGCTATGGTTGGTGAGAGCAGAAAAAAAGGTAATGGCTAAGAGGTATATTTGAATTTCTATAAATATGTTCATGGTATGGAATAAAAAGTGCAGAAGTTATCATTGAATTTATTTTGATGTAAAGCTAAAACTATGCCTAGAAGAAGGGTGAGTATTATTTATTACTCCCTATCCTAGATTAACAATGAGGAGAGATGAAATTTAATTTAATGTCACCAGTAGAAAGCTGTCTGTGGATCAATATCTGGTGACAGCCTTGTGTTCCTCATATTTTATAGGCTTTATTAATTCTTCCATAAAAATAGAGCAATGCACCAAGAGAGCATAGGAACTAACAGCTGGGTTATATTAGTAATTCGACCCTGGAAATCAGAGCATCAATGCACACAAAATAGGAAAGGCTAAACCTTTATGTAATCACGAACTGGGCATCCAATGTTAGTTCCTGGCCTTTACCGTAAAAGAACATTTAGTGCCCAGGCAATTACGAGAAAAAAAGTGAACTGAAAGATTTTCAATTTAGCTCTACAACAAATGCCTTGAATTTATTCTGGGCCAGAAGATCAAGTTGCTAGTTTACATGTTGGCTTGAATTTATTGAAATTAAATTACTCATTTGACCATAGTGCTATATTTTGTACTTGAACACTGCTTGGTATTTGTTGGTATTAAATAGGTCAGCACATTTCTCAGGGAAGAATAAATTCAAAACTTTGGTTTTTTATGTTTCAATTGGTAAGGAAAGGGTACTGTTTCTTTTATTTCATTTTTAAAGACTCAACAAACTTGTATTCTCTACCTTCTGGTATCCTCAAAGAGTCCTTCCCTTCACACATTTATATTCTTAAGAGTGTATTAATACTAAATTAGTTCAATTTGTGAGGATTTTTAATACATTGAGAAACAGAAAGTTGTTCCAAAACCAGGGTGACAGCAGAAATACTTATTCCTTTTTTTAATTGAAACATTTTTATTATGTGAATTTCACATCATGCACCATGTTCCCTCTCATCTCCCACCTCCCCTCAGACCCACCCTCTACCCTTGCAATCTGTCCCAGCATAAAAAATAAAATCTCATTGTGGAAGCTGCAGTGTGTCTCAGTGTGTCCCACAATATTCCCTTTTGTCTATACATTTTGCTTGCAAATGTTCATTAAAATAGCACATTGGTCTGGTATGAGGCCTCTAGTTTTTGCTACTTTGTCAATACTGGAACTCCACTAAAATTCCTCTCAGATATGCTGTAACTGTCCTGTGTCATGGAGATCATGCAGTTTTAGGAACTGGCCTCTTCTTGCACTCCAGCAGTTCATCCAGCAGTTGGGGTGAGCCAACTCAAAGCCCTGGTTCTGGACCTGCAACCCCCACTTACAGGGCCAGTTCTACTATGAAAATGTGCAGGGCCTGTTCTCCCAAGTGTTACAGCATGTGAGGGACAGGGACAGTTCTCCTGCTCTTGTGACCCCCACCTGGGACAAATCTTCCCCCAGGGCTGGATCTCCATAACCCCTGCATCCAGGGCCAGACAGAGTTCTCCTAGTTTCTGGCTTATTTCCTGTCCTAGGAACCCATCTGTTTCTTGCCTGGTACTGGTCTGGTGGTCATCACAGGCTACCCCATGGCACCAACATTGTGTTGGTATCCAGCTTGCTTTTTTTCAGGAATGTTAGAGGCCACTATTCATTCATATGTTCATATGACAAACACTGAATGTAGATATAGTCTCTCTCCTCTCTGCCACCTACTGATGCACATGTGACATAGGAGTCACATCTGCAATGTCTCTAGGGGCAGAAATTCCTATTTCTTTTAAGGAATTTTAAATTCCTATTACTTCAATGTGGTTTGATAAATATGTCTGCAAGTTTTATTTTCAAGACTACCATATAGCACTTAATTTCACACATACATCAGTATTACAAAATATAAAAATGAGGATCAAAAGTAAAAACACTATGTGTTTCCATCTAGTTATTTATAATGTTTCCTATTGTCAAATTTCAGAAATGTGTCAAACAGTTCAAAACATAGTTATAGCTATCACCAAGGAATGAGTGTAACATTAAAAATATTGCTTGAAAAAAATGAATAACTGAAACTGAAACTTAATTATCAATTGTATGTATTAATAAGTATAACCTGTAATATTGGGCCAGGAGAGCAGCTAGCAGGCTGATGGGAGGCCAGCAGATCTGGCTCACCTTAACTGGCAGCTTGACTCATCCTGGGGATAAAGCCCTGGAACAAAGGTGGCCTTCACCATCTGCAACCTAAACTCCATTAACTAATATATTTATTAATAACAATAAATTGTTATATTAGGCCAGTGGAACAGTTGGGGCCTGGCAGGGTAGGTGGCCTGTGGCCATAAGGCTGTAGGCCTTCCAACTTGAAAGTTGGCCTTTCTCCCAATAATTAATTACACCAAGACCTTTTAACGTTTCAATGCTTAGCCCTTCGCCAGGCAGACTTTCAACTAATGAATCTAAATTAACCTGGACTACCTAATCCCAACCAGTCATGTGACTTGCTGTACCTTCCAGAGCTTTCAGACACATCTGTCTGCTTCTGTGTCTCCTAGCAGTAAAAAAAAAAAATTTCCTGTGTGTGATACCCAAGGTTCCTTTCTCAGTACTAGGAAGACCTACCTTCCTAAACTCTTTCTGCCCAACTAAGTAACCATCAGCGATTTTTATTAACTAATCAGAGAATGTCTCAGAAAGGATGGTAACCAGATCTCTAGCACTGAAATCAGCCTCTGAGAGCCTCTGGACCATCCTCCAACAAATAACTAAGAAATATAGGGACTAAAAAATATGGGGATAGAAAAATAGGAGGTAATTGGTTTGGAAGGTTATGTTTACCCAAAGGCATCTTTAAAGAGGCTGAGAATCCTACCATATGCTTGAAAACCTCATGATACTAGATTGAAAGATATTACAGCTTAGGGGTCATTAAAAGTAAAAGCTCAAAAAGTCAGTAAAAGTGTCTTCCTGAGTTTTTTAATTCTATGGCACCAGCAATATTTCAAATAATGGTTACATAGCCAGCCAAAATCAAAAGAAATGGTAATCCACTAATATCTGTTTAGTATGTGCAAAATCCTAGTTCAATTCCCAAGAACAGCAACAAAAAATTCCCTGAAGCCACTCAAACAACTTCTACCTCATATTTAATTGGTCTCCCATGATCAGAACAAAAATAGAAAGTGTTTTGTGTTTCAACACCAAAAGAAAGACAAAGTATTGCTGGTGACCTTGCAACACAGGGCAAATTAGTAAAAAGTCAAGTGTATACATTTACGTGATGAATGCTGTAGATGGAATGAGAAAAGAAGATTGGTTAAAATGGGGAGAAAATAACCATCAGAAAACAGGCAAAGGTCATGAGTAAACATTTTATATTTTAAAAAATGTACAAGCTATGTTTAAAAAAACTGTTTGCTCTTACTAATTAATTGGAAAGACTTAAAAAAATAGATCCACAATAAAGTTTTGTGTTTTGCCTTACAACTTGGTAAAATACTCCCTTGGCAAATACCAGCGGTCACAAATACTATCAGCAGAATTTGAAAATGTTACACATAGAAAGTAATGTTGAATTATCTAATAAAATTGAGAAACATTTATTTATTTGCTCACTAGTCTCACTTCTGGGAGTCTAGCCAGCTGAGATAGCTAAACACCTGCAAAGTAATCCATCTAAAACTTCGTGTACATATGATCATAATAGCTCAAAATGAGAACAACTACAGTGTCTATGAATAGGATATGTCTAAATGACTGTTGCATATTCTTCTGCCTATAATCAGTTATGAATCTCGAAGTTCCTTGACACATTTCACCAGTTTTCTTTCCTTGTACTTCACTTCCTTTCAGATGTGATTCATCCCCAACTCTTACCTGTACCTCTATTGCTGTCTGTAGTGTATGTGGGGTAGGGGCGGGGTGAAGAGTCTGGTCTGTGGATTGGAATCAGCAGACTGTGTTTCTCATGAAGTCCTCCTGGGTACAGAATCTGAACAAAGAGAAAGTGTACAGCACCTTGTAGGCTTTTCTCTGGTCTGGTCCATGGGCAGGACCTTGACAGAAAGCAAGAATGCAGCTGGAGACCCTTCTATTCCCTTCTTGGACCAGCGAGCACCAAGGAAAGCAGGGTCACTATGACTGCTATCAGGGGTCTCGGGGATGCCGTGCCATTTTCTTTGGGGTCTTCCAGGTCAGAAGCCATGGTACCAGGGCGGAGAAAGTGTGGCGGGTTGAGGGGAGTGCAGGTGTGGTTGGAGATCTTTCTCTGACAGCAGAAGTTTCTTCAGGCAAAATCACAACAGCACTGAGGCAAGACATTTGGTGATACAACAATACTTTATTTTCATCTTAGGTGTCATGGTGGTCTGTCTCCCATGGTCTATTAATCATCTCCGAAATCTCCCAAAATCCTCTCTTAACTCTGAGATGGGTGAGGGTTTTTTGAACTGTGGGAAGTGTAGAGGGATTTGGGGTGTGTATGCATCCATTCTATTGGCATAGATTGAGATGTTGGCAATGCTATATTTACATGGGAAAAGGTCCTAGACATTGGTTGCATGACCAAGCTCACGAATGACCTCTTCTGGGGCTTGGTTGGATCCGTGGTAGAAGGAAGGTGGAGGCTGTGTCCAAATGCTCCTGAAGCAGGCAGAAGTAGGGAAAGAGCTTGTCCCACAACTTCTGTTCTCAGGATGTGGCATAAGACCCCAATTTTAAGATTTCCAGGGTTTTGAAAATGCTGATATTTTAAAACCAGCTCCATGCCAAATCGTCCAGAGCCACACCCAACAGCTGGCATGTTTTATATTTTGCTTAATAGTTCAGATGGGTCTACTGAGTTTGCCCTCTATGTCTAAGTATCAATTAAACATCTTCAGTTAAATAACAAGTCCCATCTCAGGATTAGTATCCAGAATTGAATACTATTGACACTTGTGTACAGAATCTATCTTTCTTATTCTGTTCAGATCCTTGAATTCATGAGAAACTTTAACTTCCAACTTTTCCACACTTCTACCAGCTCACTTTACTCCTCTTTTAAAAAATAATTTATTTAATTTTATTTTATGTATACTGATATCAGAGTGTCAGATCCCCTGGAACAGGATTTACAGATGGTTGTGAGCTGCCATGCAGATGCTGGGAATTGAACCCCAGTCCTTTAGAAGGGCAGCCAGTGCTCTTAGCCACTGAGCATGTCTCCAGCCCCTACTCATCATCTCTTAGTTATTTAATTTTACAAGACATATATATATATATATATATATATATATATATATATATATATATATATTATAGGATTGTAAGTTCAGGACCACCCTTGCCTACCCAGTGAGAATCTGTCTAAAACACAAGACAAATTACACATGCAACTGCTCTTGAAAGTTCCATTTCACCACTCATGATGTCTTGTGATTCCCTTTTAAAGTAATTAGCAAAATATGCATATTTAAGAATAGACTATATAGTTAAATATCACAAATGTAATTAATCCATAGCAGGTATATAGCAATAGACATCACAACTGTTACTACATAATCTGAAAAAAGGTGGTCATAATTTGACTGAATAAAATGTTTACCAGAATTCTTAAAATTCTCATGTTTCCCAGAATTCTTAAAATTGCAAAATGGTATTCTTTGTTACACAAGACTCCAGATTTATCTCTCAACACTATACCACTATCTTAGGCAACTTGTTTTTTCTATGTTGGTCTTTCTCATATTTTCCCCTATTTTTCAAATATCTCATACTCCATCCCACATGATATCCTTACAAAAGCCATTTTTACTGTCTGGAATATGCCATCCCCTCCTTGTACCATTTCTTTTCTTCTGAGATGGACTGAGCAGTTCACATTTCCTGAATTCTCATTATTTTCTATCCAGTCTTTCTGATGGCTCTTACAAATAAGGCCAGTTTGTTTACTTAAGGAGGTGTTGTATTTTATGAATATTACTTTTTCCATAGGCAAATTCCAAGTATTAGAATGAGATGAACAGCTACTGGGCTAGCTGAAGTTTATTTTTTAAAAATATATATACATTTTTTTCAAGATTGTTTTGCCATTTAAAATGTCTAATAGTTGTACACAGTGACAAACACCTGTAATCTCAGAATTCTGGGCTCTTCTTCTGGATCCTTTGCGCTCTGGTCCTTGCTATGTCCATCAAAATAGTTAAGATGACACACAGGGAGAAGCTAGTGGAATTTATTACAATGTAAAATATGGGCACTCTCAAAAGTGAACATGAACCATTGTAAAAGAGACCATTACAGAAGAAAATACTGTCAGGATTGAGAGTGGACAATGGCATGAAAGATCATTATGTAGGTAAGTACACAGGAGGGACTTTGAAAACACACAATAGCTAAAGGGACAATTGTGTGATGTATATTCTCAAAAGAGGTGACTCAGCAATGGCAAGAGGGACCACTGTGTCAACCTACATGTTATGAGGGGTCTACACTGTTTCAAAAATGTCCCAAGATTAGACACTTTTCATGAGGGAGATTTTCCTATCTAGGTAATTGGAAGATCCATCTGGGTTATCTCTTTAAGAAGCAGTCAATAATATGTCTTTGTTCTTTACAAAAAAAAAAAAAAAAGAAACCTATGCTAAATCACAGCATTATGAACCCTGGGGCAGATTAAAATATCAGATCTACACAGAAACACAAAGATATTACTCACAGATCCCATGCTTTGACCACTAATCAAAGACCTGCTGTATCTCTTCTTGGTTTTATAAGCTTCCAATAATGAGGCAAGGACCATCCTCAATGCCCTTCAAATCTGCTAATATGTACTTTACTACCTGACATGAGAGCCTGCAGCAGGAGAATGATGAGTTCATAATCAGCCTCTCAACCTTGCTGTATAAGACCTTTTCTAAAAACAAACAGTAGTACAATTGAATATCCTCATTCTCTTAAATGGTTATTAGCACATGGCTGTTCAATTTTGGAAATGCAAACAATATGTATTAAATTTCTTTGGGATGTACTATATATGCTCACGAACACTAGTGATTTTTATCATCTCTTCATATTTTTATTTAAGAAGTTAATTCTGTTTTCTATGCCTAAATTAAAATTCCCTGTCTTTTAATATAAATGTTTGGAAAATAAGTGTTTTTTTTTCTTCTAGCATCTTTATTATCTTTTTCTCTACCTTTGATTAAGGCTGAAAAATTTTTATGCTTTCATTTTTTAATTCATCTGATTACCATATGGGTCTATTAAACATTATTTGTTCAATAACTTTTTTGGTTTAATGTTAATAGTATGTACGTTTAGTCTAGCAGTCTGCCTTGATATGGTAATATGCCACTTCATGGTAGTAAGTACTTCCCAACATACATCAGTTTTATCACTGCAGGCTTCTGCTATAGCTATCATTACTTTTATTTTTGTATGTTATATACTCTGGATTATCATTTTGAGTAATCATAGACAAAGTGAAGGTACTGGAGAGATGATTCAGTATAACAAGTTGAGAAGTACCTGGACCTGAGTTCAAATCTCCAGAAGTAGCAAAAAGACAGGTAAGGGCACATGTTCACCTGTATCCCAGAAGTAGCAAAAAGACAGGTAAGGGCACATGTTCACCTGTATCCCCAAACTGTGCAGGACTGAGAGAAGAGGAGTTCTGAGGTTGCTGGCTACCAGACTAGTTCCAGAATCTGTGAGAAACGCTGTCGTAGAGTCAGAGATCAGAACACCTGATAACCTCCTCTGGCTTCTGTGATGCACACGCACATGCACACACACACACACACACACACACACACACACTCACAAACACCCACACATGCGCACACACAAACACACATGCATACAACCCCCACTTTTGTGCACATGTGTTAACACATGCATATACCGCATATCATACACACACTCTTGCACACATATGAATACAAAAACATAATGAAGTTTATAGAGTACAAAATGCCATATAATCATATATGTTCCCATGTTTATCTGTCTCTAATATATGCTCTTTGAAAAGTCATATTTCAATTTGATAATATTTTTTCTTTACCACTTTATCAGTTCAAATCAATGGAACTACTAGGGAGAAAGTGAGGAATGAATTTTGTTTTCATATGTCCAAAAAGTATTACATTATCCCTGTTCATCAGGAATAATGTTTTGTTTGTCTTGTTTGTCATTGATCTGAGAGATCTGTCCACTGTGGTCTTAATCGCATCATTTCTGGAAACATCCATTGACATTCTTACTTTGGTTTCTATGTATCCTGTGTGTTCCCCTCCTGTTGCTAATTCTTCACTTTTTAAAATATTTATTTATTACTTCAGATTACATCTCCATCACAGTGTCTTCTTTCCACCCCTCCCAGTCCCACCCTCCCACCCTCTACCCCCTATCCCTTCCATCTCACTCCTCTGGAGTGGAGTTTCTCTACATAACATAGTTTCTAGCTATTACCAATAAGGCTGCTATGAACATAGATGAGGAAACTTCCTTGTGATTTGGTGAGGAATCATTTGGATGTATACCCAGAAGTGGTATGGCTGGGTCCTGAGGCAGAGCTATTCCAAGTTTTCTAAGATATCTTCAGACTGACCTCCATAGTGGTTGCACAAGCCTGCACTCCCACCAACAATGGAGGAGAGTTCCCTTTTCTCCACAACCTCGCCAGCATATGCTGTCATTTGAGTTTTTGATCTAAGCCATTCTGACAGTGTAAGATGGAATCTCAGAGTCATCCTGAGTTCCATTTCTCTGATGGTTAAGGATGCTGAGCATTTCTTCAAGTGTCTTTCAGCCATTAGGAATTTCTCCTTTGTGAATTATCTGTTTAGCTCTATTCCTCATTTTTTTAATTGGATTACTTGGTTTCTTGGAATTTAATTTCTTGAGTTCTTTGTAAATTTTGGATATTAGCCCTTTGTCAAATGTGGTGTTGGTGAAGTTTTTTTTTTTCCAATCTGTGGGCTGCCATTTTGTTCGAATGACAGTGTCTTTTGCCTTACAGAAGCTTTTCATTTCATGAGTTCCCATTTATTGATTGTTGGTCTTAGGTCCTGAGCTGTTGGTGTTGTGTTCAGGAAGTTGTCACCTGTGCTGATGAGTTCGAGGGTTTTACTCACTTTCTCTTCTAATAGATTTAGTGTGTCAGGCTTTATGTTAAGGCCTTTGATCCACTTGGACTTAAGTTTTGTACAAGGTGATAAGTATGGATCTAATTTCATTCTTTTACATGTGGACATCCAGTTGGACCAGCACCATTGTTGAAGATGCAGTCATTTTTCAATGTTTTGGCTTTGGCTTCTTTGTCAAAAATTCAGTGACCAGGGTGTGTGGGTTCATTTCTGTGTCTTCAATCAATTCCATTGATCCAGTTGTCTGTTCCTGTACAATTACAATGCTGTTTTTATTACTATTGCTCTGTAATACAGCTTGAAATCAAGGATGGTGATACCTCCAGATGTTTTTGTTTGTTTGTTTGTTTTTATTGTACAGGATTGATTTAGCTATTTTGGTTTTTTGTTATTCCATATGAAATTGAGAATTGCTTTTTCCAGATCTATAAAGAATTGTGATGGTATTTTGATAGGAATTGCATTGAATCTGTATATTGCTTTTGGTACGATGGCCATTTTTATTATGTTGATCCTACCTATCCATGAGCAGAGAAGACCTTTTGATGGCCTCTTCAATTTCTTTCTTCAAGGACTTGAAGTTCTTGTCATACAGGTCTTTCACTTCCTTGGTTAGCATTACCCCCAGGTATTTTATATTGTTTGTGGCTATTGTGAAGGATATTGTTTCAATAACAACCTTTGGTCATTAATATCCATCAACATCAATGGACTCAACTCCTCAATAAAAAGACACAGGCTTACAGAATGGATCTGCAAACAAGACTCATCATTTTGCTGCATACAAGAAACGTATCTCACTAACAAAGATCAGTGCTCCCTCAGAGTAAAGGGCTAGGTAAAGGTTTTTCAAGCAAATAGCCCCAGGAAGCAAGCTGGAGTAGCCACCTTAATATCAAATAAAATAGACTTTCAACTGAAGTTAATCAAAAAAGATAGAGAAGGGCATTACATACTTGTTAAAGGAAATATTCATCAAGATGACATCTCAATATTGAACATCTATGCCCCAAATACAAGGGCACCTACATTTGTTAAAAAAAAAAAAACTCTTCCAAAGCTTAAATCACACATCTATCCCCACACATTAGTAGTGGGAGACTTCAACACCCTACTCACAACAATGGACAGGTCATTAAGACAGAAACCAAACAGAAATAATGAGTCTAACAAAGGTCATGAACCAAATGGACCAAAAAATACCTACGGAGCATTTCACTCAAACACCAAAGAATATACCTTCTTCTCAGCACCGCATGGAACCTTCTCCAAAATCGACTGTATAGTCAGACACAAAATAAGCCTCAAGAGATACAAGAAAATAGAAATAACCCCTCGTATCTTATCAGATCACCATGGAATAAAGCTGCCCTTCAACAACAACAGAAATAACAGAAAACCTACACACTCATAGAAATTGAACAACTCTTTAATGGGTGAGGAAAGAAATAAAGAAGGAAATCAAAGACTTCTTAAAATCCAACGAAAATGAAGGCAAAACATACCCAATCCTATGGGACACATTGAAAGCAGCGATACAAGGAAAGTTCACAGCACTAAGTACCTTCAAAAAGAAAATTGTGACAGCTCATATTAGTGAATAAACAGAAGACGGGAAGAATTGGAAAAAAAGAAGCAAATACTCACAAAAGGAGCAGAAGGCAGGAAATCCTCAAACATAGGGCTGAAATCAAACACTTAGAAACAAAAAGAACACTACAAAGAATCAGTCAAACCAAGGGTTGGTTTTTTGAGAAAATCAACAAAATAGACACACTCTTAGTCAAATTGACTAAAAGGCGGAGGGAAAAACCTCAAATCAACGAAATCAGAAATGAAAAGGGAGAAATAACAACAAACATTGAGGAAATCCAGAGAATCTTTAGGTCCTACTTTAAAAATCTGTACTTCACCAAATTTGAAAATCTAAGCAAATGGACAATTTTCTTGATTGAATTGGTGGTAAGGCAAGAAAAACCCCTTGCTTCAACTGTAGACAGACTTCTGTCCAAAAAGGACAAAACTTGGAAGCAGATAAGTCGACAGCCTAGCTCTGCCAAGACAGGGTAGGTAAGTCCTTCATAATTCCTGCTCTACAACCAATGTCTGTCAGAGGAATGGGGCCAAATGGCTGAAGATTGATGCTGTAATGTATGGAGAGAAAATGGGAACTGTCCAGGCAGCCACTGGTATGTTATTTTTTAGTTTTGGAAGCTGCAGGCCCTGCACTTCCTATATAATCAGATACATTTATCCCTCTCATGTCTCTAAGGTGGTTGAAGAATAGATAGCTAGAGTCTCATAGTTAAATTTTGAGTTGTTTAGGAATCAAGAGGCTGTTCTGGATCTAAGAAGATATTTTTAAAATTATGAGGCAAGTTAGTATGAAAGCTGAGTTAGATATAGAACTTTAAACTCATGGAGATGGTTAGATAGTAGAATGTTAAAGTCAGGTGCCAAATACATATGGACTGGACATTGGGAATGTATGCTAAGCCATATAACTCTTATAATTGTGGCCTATTTATTTCTGTTGTTTTGTATTGTATTTATAGTTATAAGAAAAAGAACCATTTTTTGGACTGAAAGGGAGAGCTGTTGGGGGGAAAAAAGAAATACCTTAAACTAAAAAAAAAAAAAGAAGAAGGGAAGGGGATGGGGGGGTTGAGGGGGAGGAGGGTGGAAGGGTGGGACTGGAGGGGGGAGTAGGGAGGGGATTGTGATTGAGATGTAACTTGAAGAAATAAAAAATAAATTATTAAAAGAAAAAATCTCCTTACCAAAAAAAAAAAAGCCCAGGGCCATATAGTTTCAGCACACAATTCTACCAGATGTTCAAAGAAGAGCTAATACCAATACTCTTCAAACTCTTCCACAAAATAGAATCAGAAGGAACACTGCTCACTCTATGAGGCCATAGTCACCCTGATTCCTAAACCACACAAAGACCCAACAAATAAAGAGAACTTCAGACCAATCTCCCTCATGAACATAGATGCTAAAATACTGGAAAACAGAATCCAAGAACACATCAAAAGTATCATACACCATGATCAAGTAGGCTTCCTTCCAGGAATGCAGAAATGGTTCAACATATGAAAATCCATCAACATAATTCACCATATAAACAAGCTGAAAGAAAAAAAAACCACATGATCATCTCGCTAGATGCTGAAAAAATTTGACAAAATCCAACACCCCTTCATGCTAAAAGTCCTGGAGAGAATAGGCATACAAGGACCATACCTAGAAATAATTAAGGAAATATACAACAAGGCAATGGCCAACATCAAATTAAATGGAGAGAAACTTGAAGCATTTCCTCTGAACTCGGGAACAAGACAAGGATGTCCACTTTCACTATATTTCTTCAACATAGTAATTGAAGTTCTTGCTGGAACAATAAGACAGGTAAAGGATATCAAAGGGATAAACATTGGAAAGGAAGAATCCAATTATCCCTATTTGCAGCCAATATGATAGTATACATAAATGACCCCAAAAATTCCACCAGAGAACTCTTACAGCTGATAAACATCTTCAGCATGGTGGCTGGATACAAAATTAATTCAAAAAATTTAGAAGCCCTTCTTTATACAACAAATAAATGCAATGAGAAAGAAATTAGGGAAACAACACCCTTCACAATTCTTCATATTTAATAGTGGGATACCTTGTAAGTTTTCCTTATTTTCACTGTGTGTGTTTATTTTTTAAGCTCTTCAGATTTATTTTGCATTATTTTTCCAATTAGTAAATAGTTAAGTGACCACTGTTTCTAAATACTCTGTGCCTGTTCTTGGGAACTCAAATTACCTCACAGTTTATGATACTGATGATAACTTTCCCAACACACTTTTATTATTCTCTCCTTCACTTTAGATAGATTCAGTTGTTCTACTTTAAATTCTCTGATGTGCTATTTTCAATAACTAATACCTATTAATTGTATTCAAATTACAAATGTGCATTCATTTTACCAAAAGCTTTCTTTATGATATCCTTGTACATAGATACCATGTACTTTTTGCATTCTGATACACCCATTGCTCCTTCCTTCCTCCCACCTTCCCACTCCAATCTGCCCAAAATGACTCTTTCCAAAATTTCTGCTCTCTGTTTCAAGCCATTTTGAAGGCTGAAATTCTAAATGAGAAAGAATAGATATGATATTTTTCTTTCTGTACCTGATGACCCCCCAGTTCTATTTCTTTGCAAATGACATACTTTTGTTCCATTTGTTTTTTCTTCTCTCCCTCTACTCTTCTGTGCCTTACCCCCATCCAGATCAACTTCCTTTCTGTCACTAGAATAACTATAGAGTAATGTGAACATATACAGTATAAACTATGTTTCATCTGCTGATGAACAACTAAGTTGGCTCCATACCTGGACTGTTGGAAATGGTGATGCAGAACACAACATGCATAAATTTCCAGATATCTCTGCTCTCTGCTGTTCACTTACTTGGATTTCTTAGGGTATACACAGAAGAATGATATAGCTGGATTATAAGCAGGTCCTATTTTTACTTTTTGGTGAAATTTCATACTGATTTCTATAGTGGTTGCAGTAATTTACATTCCACCAATTGTATAAAGAATCCTTGCTGGAATGTACTGTTTGATTCTTTTTTTTTTTTTTGATTATGATGATAACTATTCTGATTGGAATGAAATGGACTCTCAAGGGAGTTTTGATTCAAATTTCACAGATGGGTAAAGAAGTGGAATATTTTTCATACTTATGTTGCTTCTATTTATTCTTTTGAGAACTGCCTTTTAAATTAATTTCTCTACTTATTGAATGGATTGCTTGTTTTGTGTTTAATTTTTTGAGTTCTTTCTATATTTTACATAACACATTAATTCACAGCAGTTAAACCTGGATTTTGTAAGTCATTCTATGTTTTAACTCTTGAATGCATAAAGTGATTCATAAACCTTTACTAACACTGTCTCCCCAAGCTAGAACAGGATCAATGCTGTTTCGGTTTGGATGCACAGTGATAATTATTATAAGTTAAACTGTCATTCTCATCTGTATTACAATTCTCACCCACAAAGCATTTTACCCAATATGTTGCTAGCCATTTTTGTTCTACTGTAAAATTGGCTTTATTCTGGAACCCACCTTAGCTACTTGAAAATACATTGACCCTTTTGTATCACTGTTAATATTTCTTAGGCAAGACCAGTCTTGTGCTTTTAGTATATGGCTATTTTTAATTTACTTTTGAGTCAAAGATAATTCTGAATATTTTACCCAGAACTACAAAATTTGATATTTTCAACTTTAACTGGTAGTATTAAGCACTATTCCTGGCCTTATGTGAATATTTTATCTTTGCTTTTTCTGTTCGCGTGTGTGTGTGTATGTGTGTGTGTGTGTGTGTGTGTGTGTGTGTATGTATGTGTGTGTATGTGTGTGTGTATGTGTGTGTATGTGTGTGTGTATGTGTGTGTGTATGTGTGTGTATGTGTGTGTATGTGTGTGTGTATGTGT
>CAJQZJ010032178.1:7641818-7689192 GCA_907164525.1 Lophiomys imhausi | reverse complement strand
TGTGTGTGTGTGTGTGTGTGTGTGTGTGTGTGTGTGTGTGTACTGATGGATGTAGTGTTGAACACATGATGCAGCCATCCCAGTAGTCCGTGGTATGCTGATGCATAACTCTCTCTGTTGTCATATTCTGTAGCATCTACTCTAGCAACTTGATTGTTCCTGAAACATCTCAAACCATGGAGCACACTGAATTCCACACTTCATAGATCAATGCTTAGTGAACATCCAATGCTACTGCCTCCTACTTGTTTCTGATCTCTTTGGAATGAGGTCCAGAAATATGAGAAATTTCATATCACACACTTTATCTGCTTTCTTCATTTGTTCCTTATTTCCTTCTTTCCTTTCTTCCTTCTTTTTGGTAGGAGATTCATTCAAGTTTCCTTTTTTTAAAATTTTGTATAGAAAATAAATGAGTGGTTCTGGTATCAGAAAATTTAAACAAAATATCTTTATTTATATTTCATTTATTAAAAAAAGAACAGTCAATGTCTCTAAAATTAAGCCATGGACTTCCTGACAATGACATACACAAAGACACAAATACAATTAATTCATAAGCCATGAAGCAGAAAGTTGCATCACATCACTAATGGTACAGATTTTCAAATTGTCCTTTTCAAAAAAAAAAAAAATCACACAATAATTCAGAAAAGATTTGATCAATTTAACATCTACATGGAAAAATGGGTGCTAGAGAGGTTAAGACCTTTAGTTTAATGTGGAAATATAGTTGTATTTAACATATTTCATTACATTTTGAATTTTCTGAAAAGAAGCAATTTGAGAAACTTTTTTGGTGGATGATCTTTTCGATATATGCCCAGGATCGGTATGGCTTGGTCTTGAGGAAGAAGTATTCTCAATTTTCTAAGATACCATCAGACTGATTTCCAAAGTGGTAGTATGATTTTGCACTCCAACCAACAAAGGAAGAATGTTCCCTTTTCTCCACATCCTAGAAAGGATGTGCTATCACTTGAGTTTTTGACCTTAGCCGTTCTGACATGTGTGAGATGGAATCTCAGAGTTGTTTTGAGTTTTGTCATTGCCTCAACTGTGTTCACAGCAATTTTATTCATAATAGCCAGAAACTGGAAACAACCCAGATGTCCTTCAACCAAAGAATGGATAAAAAACAAAAACAAAGCAAACAAACAAAAACTATGGTACATTTACACAATGGAAAAATACTCAACCATCAAAAACCAGAAAATCATGCCATTTGCAACTATATGGATGGAACTAGAAAATCTCATCTTGAGTGAGCTAACCCAGAACCAGAAAGATACACATGGTATGTACTCACTTATAAATGGATATTAATCATATAGCACAGGACAACCATCCTACAACCCACAGATCCAAACAGACAAGAACCTAGCATAACTACCCAACGAATAACGCCACTCAGCAGTGGGTCATGGACCTTGTTGTTTGTTAGTTGAACACATTGCCTTAGCTGGGCTGCCATATCAGGCCTCAGTACAAGAGGAAGAAAGCTCTTAGACCTGTGACTGATGAACAGAGGGGGTTGATATGTGGGGGTTCCCCTCATCGGAGGAGAAGGAGAAGACAGAAATGGGGAAGAGGAAGGGAGGTTGGGACCTGGAGGGGAGGAGGAAGAGGACTTTGATCAAGATGTAACTTGAAAAAATAAATTATTTATTTTTAAAAAAGAGAATCATTTTTGTTTTGGTTTTATTTTGTGAATTTCACATCATATACCCTGTTTGCTCTCCTCTCCCACCTCCCCTCAGACCCATTCTCCACACTTGCAACTTCTCCCCACATTAAAAAAAAATCTCATTGGCAGGAAACAAAGTCTATGTTCCTGTTCCCTTTGGTGCATTGGCTGTAGTATAGTTATCCTGTACTATAAGGGATAGGGGGTAGAAGGTGGAAGGGCAGGACTGGGAGGGGTGGAAAGTGGTTACATCTCCTGTGAAGTAATAAATAAACATTAAAAAATAAATCTCATTGTGGAACCTGTAGTATGTCTTAATGTGTCTCACAATATTTCCTTTTGTTCACACGTTTTTGCTTGCAAATGTTCATTATAGTGACTCCTTGGTCTGGTATGAGGCCTCTGGCTTCTGCTACTTTGTCAATACTTGAAACTCACTGGTACTCCTCTCAGATATGCTGTTATTGGCTGTGTCATGGAGATACTGTAGTTTTGGGTCTGTGGAACTGGCCTCTTCATGCACTCCAGCAGTTCATTTATGGGGTAGTCTAACTCAAAGCCCTGGATTTGGGCCTGCAATCCCCATCTGCAGGGCCTGCTTTCTTGAGTGCAGATAAGTGGTTGGGTCAGCTCTCCTGCTTTCATGACCCCATCAGGACCAATTCTCCTGCCTGTTACTTGTGGTGAGGGCAAGAGAGTAAAGATGATCTCTCCCTTGCCAACACAACCACAAAGCAGACAGAAGGCAGGACTGGATCTCCCACACTCACACCCTCGGAGATGGCTCACCCACAACCCTGTCATCCAGGGCCAGGCGGGGTTCCCCTAGTCCCTGGCTTGCTTCCTGTCCTGGGAGCCCATCTGGTGCTTGTGTGATGCTGGACTGGTGATTG
The DNA here is from genome assembly GCA_907164525.1 of Lophiomys imhausi. Lineage (NCBI taxonomy): Eukaryota > Metazoa > Chordata > Mammalia > Rodentia > Muridae > Lophiomys > Lophiomys imhausi. The sequence goes on along the minus strand of CAJQZJ010032178.1, from coordinate 7,686,612 downwards.
TCACAGGCTAAGTCCCCTTCTGGATCCCATGTGGTGCCAAAGTTGTGTTGGTATCCAGCTTATCTCCCCACCTCCAACCCAGGAATGATGGGGAAACAAATGGTGGGGGAAATCCACTACTGTTCATTCAAAGGTTCATAGGTCAGAACACTAGGTAACCTCTCTCCTCTCTGCCACCTACTGATGCACATGTGACACAGCAGCCACATAGTCAAAGCCTCTAGGGGCAGTGCAATTAGAGAATCTTAATACAAAGTTTGAATGAGAGCTCAAAATGTCAACCTGATATTTATTCCAAAGAAATGCATTACTACATACATTAAGTTTTGTTCAAGCAATAAAACATCCCAATCATAACTAGAAATTGCCATAAGACCCTTTCATAACATTTTCCCTGAGTTTCTTGAATTCTCCATTTCATAATGATGAGAGAAATCTTCATTCCTTTATTGAAATCTCTAAAGTAGTTTTTATTCTCACTGGTAATTTATATTTTATTCTGATGTAGCAATGCCTTTTTGTCTCTGTATAAGATCAAAAAACATTGTATATATTTTCTCCTACATTTAATAATTTCAAATACATGCATTATGTCTTGCAAGGAACAATATATATAAATGAACAACACAAAAAAACCATGAAAATGCCTTTTGAGGTTAAAACTAAAGTCATGGAAGCCTGGAAAATAATAAGGAAATAGTGCTATGTGTATAAAGATGCCAGGGAATTAAGGATTTTGGTTAATAAATTTTAGGAAATAAATTATTATGAATCATGGAGTTTAAGTGCTGTATGATGAGAAAGGTATTTTGATCCTCATAGGTCAATTCAAATTTAAATTTATATTAAACATTTTTTAAACTAGGGATTTTGTTAATTTTTCAATGCCTATAATTATATTTGTTTCCAAATCCTGAAAACATAATAAGATTTTGTAAGACCCCAAAATTCTCAAGTTCATATTGTACATATCTACCTTTGGGTAAATAAAACAAAGTGCCACATTCTAACCAATCCTTGGATAAAACAAACTTCTGCATTTTAAGTAAAACCTGTTTTTCTGCATGATATTCTAGCTGCATGTATTTGTGATTTCTGAGATGCTTTACTTTCTTCTTTAAATATTCTGTGACTACTTTGTTTCCCTTTCTTTAGTAAGGATAAATGTGTATTTTAACAAATTTTTATATTTCAGTGTCTTAGTACCACTGATTACTTCCATTTTCTGTAACTTTAAGGGGAAAGTTCAGTTTGTGAGTTATTTAGAAAACAGTGGTAATAAAACTCCTTGCAAATTCAGCACCAAACAACAAGAAAAATGATATTGTACAATTGTAATGATGTTTCTAAGTCAACTTGTAAGTCACTTTCTCCATATTCTTCTACCAGAACTCAGTTGTAAGTTTCCATCATGTGTAGATTAATGATCACTAGTAAGAAGATGGAAGAAGCAGTTTAAAAAGCAGCTAGTAACTTGGGCTATGTACCACATGAGATATAATGACATCGCACCCAAGACATAGTACACAGGTATCATCAATGTACAAAGCAGTATCTAGTTTCTTTGCTATTGAGCCAAGAACTGCCTTGAGCTCTGGAATCCTAATATTAATCTACCTTTGAGAGGAATGCATTTTGTCCAAATACATATGTGTAAGCATTAACTCTAGTACAGAGTACAATTTTATTTGGAGATAGGGTCCTTAGAAAGATGCTTTTGCAAAATGATATAATATGGGTGTGTCCTGATTCAGTATGATAGATGTCTTCATACAAGAAGACTAGGATCAGATATACATATGAAAACCACATGCTGGCACAATTAGAAAGCTAGCATGGACAAGCACATTCTGAGGAATCAGAAAGAAAGAATTGTGCTGATGACACCTTTACTTGGATTTTCAAAGTCCCACAACCAAAGATCATTTATTAGAAACTGTGGTGAATTTATCTGGGATGACTGGTTTGATTTTTTTTTGTTTTGTTTTTATAAATAATCCAGAAATACACAATGTAAAATAAGAAAGCATCTTCAACAAATGGTTCTGGCCAAACTGGATATCTGCATTTAGAAGAATGCAAATAGACCCTACACAAAACTCAAGTCCAAGTGGATCAAAGACCTCAATGTGCAACCAGACACAATGAACCTCATAGAGGAAAAAACAGGGAATAGCCTTGAACACATTGGCACAGTAGACAACTTTCTGAGCAGAAAACCAATAAAGAAGACTCTAAGATCAATAATTAATAATTGAAACCTCATGAAACTGAAAAGCTTTTATAAGGCAAAGGATACCATCAATAGAATAAAATGGCAGGCTATAGAATGGGAAAAGATATTTTTTTTTACCAATTCCACATCTGGCAGAGGGCTAATTTGCAAAATATATAAAGAACTCAGGAAACTAGATATAAAAAATAATAAACCAATTAAAATACGGGGTGCAGATCTAAACAGAGAATTCTCAGTTGAGGAATCTCAAAATTTAAAGAAATGTTCATCACCTTTACCCATCAGAAAAAAAGGAAACAAAAACTGCTCTTGAGTTTCTATTTTATCTGTCAGAATAGCTAAGATCAATAACACTGGTGACGGCTCATGCTGGTGATAATGTGGAACAAGGGGAACACTCCTCCATTGCTGGTGGAAGTGAAACCTTGTACAGCCACTATGGAAATCAATATGGCTCTTTCTCAGAAACTTGGGAATCAATCTATCTCAAGAACCAGTTATACCTAAATTGGGCATATACCCAAAGGATGTTCCACCTTACCACAAGGACATTTGCTCAGCTATGTTCGTTGTGGCTTTATTCATAATTGCCAGAACCTGAAAACAGCCTAGATATCTGTCACCCAAAGAACGGGTAAAGAAAATATGGTGCATTTACACAACGGAGTATTACTCAGCTGTTACAAAAAAAAATGACATCATGAAATTTGAAGACAAATGATGCAACTAAGAGTACTCATTCTGAGAGAGGTAATTCCGACCCAGAGAGACACACATGGCATGTATTCACTTGTAAGTGAAAATTTGCTCTTAAGTAAATAATAGCCATGCTCCAATCCACAGACCCAAAGAAGTTCGGTAAGAAGAGGGAGCAGGAGCGGGGTAGGGGGTTGAGAAGGATGCATAGACCTCCCGGAGATGGGAAAATAGAAAAAAAATCTTGCAGGTGGCTTGTGAGGGGGTGTGGATGGGAGCAGTAGTGATCAGTTGATGGGGAGGAAGAGAGTCCAGGTAAAGACAGCTAGACTAGCATTGAGAATCATAGGGGATGTGAAAACCTAGTGCAACGAAATTTTCTGGCATCTATGAGAGTAAACCTAGTGAGGACTCTAAGAAAAAAAAGAAAAGAAAAAAAATACTTAAATGCACAAAATTTATAAACCAATGTGTAAGTCTTTGAGGCTGTGATAGATTATCTCCAACTGTAAAATACATTAAGATGTAAACCTGCTGGGCAAGGAGAAATACACCCTTGTATTCCCAACACTGAAGAGGCAGAGATAGGAGGAACATGGGTTTGAGGCAAGCCTCTCTCTAAATAAAGTGTTTCTTAAATAAAACAATGAAAATCCAGAGAAGCAAAATAGCCATATTAGAGAACACTCCATGGGAAATAACCTACATTTAATCATTTGTGCCCAGGATTTATAATGTTGTATGCTTATCATCATGTACATAAATCACTCAGAGTGAAGTCTTGGAGAACCTCAGAAGACATTGGTGAAGAACACCGAATAGGTCAGCAAGATGTTTCAGTGAATAAAGGTGACTGCCACTGAGCCTGATAGCCTGTGTTATTCCTGGACTCACAAGGTGAAGAGAGAAGCAACTCCCACAAGCTATCCTCTGATCTCCACATGTACTCCATGACACTTGTATTTAAAGACACACACACACACACACACACACACACACACACGTGCACATGCATACATAAATGCACACCTGTATGCTCACAAAAATAATTAAAATGTAATAAGAGTACAAAATAAGAGCTCAAAAGATCTCTTGTACAGATGTTGGCTATACCTACTAACAATGTACTATGTATTTGAAAACTGCTAATTGTTTTTGCTTTTTTCCACTACACATGTCAATTGTTATGGTAATTGCCTAACATAAACTGTCATATGAGGTATAGATACTTTAAAACATCATACCTGGGCAGCATTATCTAGATTTAGTGGGTTATCAAAACACACAGACACACTAAAACACATGAAGTGGAAAAAGTGTATGTTAGGGGAACATAGGGAAAGTGGAGGGCAGTGGAGGAGGAATTGTGGTAGATATCATATATCACTGTATACATGTATTAAATTCTTAAAATTAAAAAATTGAAATGGTCTTTTTATACAGTATAGGTGTATATAAATACTATTTGTCAAATAGAAATCTATAAATAGGAAGAAACTTAAGAAAGATAAGAATGCATTCCTACATAGGAGAGGAAGAAGGATACAGAAAAGGAAAAGTAGGAAGTCCCTGGGGCTAACCTCCAAAACCCATTAAACAGGACCATTTATCAGCTTGTAATCTCTTCCCCTAAATATCAGAGTTTTCAGTTATCCTTCAAATAACCAAAAAGAAGGGCGGAGAAACACCCTCCCCACCCTCTTGGCATGGGACGTCACTCTCTTAAAGTGACTTTCTGCTGATTTGGGTCGTAGTAAACCTGTTTGGGGCCCGAACCCAAATGGAAAAAATGGTTAAAAATGTTAGTACAATCCTTTTATGTTCAGTCCTTCTGTTCTCAGCTGTTTAGATGACCTAAGGAGTTTGTAGGCAGAAGCTGATCTTGCAGGCTTCACTGAGGTTCTGGCCAGGGCATTGTGTAGAGCTGAACGGTCCCAGCGACATTGGATTGCCGTGGTTGCAGGCCCCCCCCGATGGAGACAGCTATTGAGGAAGTCTGCCAGGCTGAATCAACTGGGTCACTGGTCCTCCTTGGTGCCTGATTCTGCTCTCTGCTGAGATTTCCGCTGTCCAGTCATCCCCGGGCTCCCCGAAAGGACGCTTCGATTCTCCTGGAAAGATAAGAACAGAGCCCTGCCCCAATCCCAACCCTGGGACAATTACCCTCTTTTTTTTTGGGGGGGGGGCTAGGTAATACTTCTCCTGAAGCAAATTTGGCCTTCCGACAACATACAAAGCGTTATCTTTCAATCCGGGTTAAAGAAGAAATCATCTGTCACCTTGGAGCTAAACCAGCTCCAGTGTATATATTTTGAGATCCTGAGATATAGACATAGCACAGGAAGGTCCAAGAAGAAGGGGCAGATTATTGAATATGCCCTTATACCTTTGTATATTGATACAAAATTAGTAGTTTATTTGGCTAAAGTGGTATTGACCATTGTTTATTGTGCAAAAATAAGATTATATTGGATTACATCGGTATTGATCTTTGTATATCGATACAAAATTAAGATTATAGTTGGCCACAATGGTATTTACCCTTGTATATGGACGTAATATTAAGATTGTATTGGGCTACATAGGCATTGATCTTTGTATATTGATACATAATTAAGAGTATATTTAACCACAATTGAATAGATCTTTGTATATTGATACAAAATTAAAGGTAACGCTTCCTAATGGTATCATATCTAGAGATACTTAAAAATAAAATGTGAAGCTCTGGCCTCTTGATACCAACCGTCTAAAACTGTCTAAGATAGTTAAGTAAAACAAACTCCTAGTCATGCAAACATGTCACTTTGTTAGCTACTATGACAGTCTATCACAGATATTCTCTAAACTACCCAGTAATCAAGTTGTTAAGAGACAAGCAACATTTGCTTATCTAAATACAAGAGATGGATAGGGCATCTTCAAAAACCCCAAGAGATCTGCAGAATATGGCATTCAAAGATGTTATCTTAAATTAAGATTTTCTTTTTTTTTATATCGAGACATATCAGCTCCTGACAGCACCCCCTATTCTACTCCAAGTAGAAGATAAGCATCGAAGAACCTCCACTGTAAGATGGTTGAATTAGTGGCAAGCCTTTCTCTTGGCATGAAAAAACCCCTTGCTCCAACTGCAGACAGACTGCTGTCCAAAAAGGACAAAACTTGGTAGCAGGGAAGTCAACAGCCTAACTCTGCCAAGACAGGGTAGGTAAGTCCTTTATAATCCCTGCTCTACAACAAATGTCTGTCAGAGAAACAGGACCAAAGGCTGAAGACTGATGCAGGAATGTATGGAGAGAAAATGGGAACTGTCCAGGCAGTCACTGGTATGTCATTTCTTAGTTTTAGAAGCTGCAGGCCCTGCACTTCCTATATAAGCAGTTATATTTATCCCTCTCAGGTCTCTGAGGTGGTTGAAGAATAGACAGCTAGAGTCTCATAGTTAAATTTTGAGTTGTTTAGGAATCAAGAGGGTGTTATAGATCTAAGAAGATACTCTTAAAAATGTGTTGCAAGTTAGTATGAATGTTGAGTCAGATATAGACCTTTAAACTCATGGAGATGGTTAGATAGTAGAATGTTAAAGTCAGGGGCCAAATACGTATAAACTGGACATTGGGAAGGTATACTGGGCCTTTTAACTCTCATAAATGTGGCATATTTATATCTGTTGTTTTGTATAATATGTACTGTTTTAAGAGAAGGAACCATCTGTTGGACTGAAAGGGGAAACTTCTGGGGGGAGGAGGGTGGAAGGGCGGGATAGGAAGGGGGAATAGGGAAGGGTTTGTGACTGAGATGTAACTTGAAGAAAAAAAAATAAAGTATTTTAAAAAAAGAAAGATAAGAATGAGGTTCATTGACTTAATTACAATTGGTATATATTTTCTGTTGCTATGACTAAGTACCATATACTGGTTATGTACATAGAAAGAAAGTCCAATAAGCTGTTTGTCCAAGATGGTAGGATTGCATAATTGGAGAGGGTCTTCTTGTGGATGGCATCTCTTTGAAGTGGCACAATATATTGTAGAGTAAGAGCCCACACACAAGAAATAGCCAAACTTGGCTTTTCTAACAACCCCCCACTGTTGAAGTTAACGCATAGATCATTGAGTCATTCATTAAGTCTCGCTTTAATGCATGAAGGAATTGGCTTTCTCATGGGAGCCAAAGCCCTTATGATATAATTCTTGAAACCCTAACTTTGTCATACCTTTTAATTGTAAAATAAGATGGAATTGCAGCATCAGTTTTTGTGAAGGACATTTGACTCATAACAGAAATTCTCTTTCCTGTGTTGCTCAGTTACTCAGTAATTCAAACCCTAGTTCCCAAGACTAGGCTGGCAAGGAGTCTAAACAACCACCTATTTTTCTCACTTTGTTGCAAGTTTAACCACACAGATAAATCTCTCTTCATTTTTAAAGATAAACCTTCCATTGGGGATACACACTAGACAGAATTATTTTTTGATCTTTTCTTTATACTTATTTGTGTGTTCATATGAGTGTATACCACGTGTATCCACCCAGAGGAGGATGCTGGATACCTTGAAGATGGAGTTACAGGTGGTTGTTAGCCCCCTGACATAGGTACTAAGAACTCCGGGGTCCTTTGACGTAGTAGGACGCACTCTCAACTGGTGAGCCATTTTCCCAGCCACTTAAAAATCTTTTGAGATAAAATGCGCTGCATAAACACAGTAATTAAGAACAGCCCGCAACAGAAACCTTCATTCTGTTCTCTGCATAAAGAAATCATGCTGTGAGCCACGTGGAATGGCGGTGCTGATTCCAGTACTTAGGAGTCTGGGGTTGGAAGCGTGCCTGTAAGGGTGCTTTGTGTTGAGTATTTAAGTGGTTTTTCACAAGCAAGGATGGCTGTGTGTCTCAGGATAATGTGTTTTAAGTAGCAGCAGCCTTGCTTTAATGTCTCGATGAGCCTTCTGTGTGACTTCTACTCCCTGAAGCACTAACAGAATGGGAAAGAGCTGTGATGCAACAGCATAAATACCCCTGAATCTTTCCAATAAGATTAAGTAGGAGGAAAGCACTTAAAGATAGTGAAGACCTTTGGGGCTTGCCAGATTCTCCCCCTGAGTGTGTTTTATCCTTTTTAATTTATCAGCTTTTTAGACAAGTTTCCTCCGGTTTAAAATCTCTATGAAATTGATGCCCACTTCATGCGAGCATGTTTTAGAACTTTGCTATAGCAATTCCCTTACAATAGACCAATTACAATAATTCCAGTGGAAGCACTACAGCATTTGTTCTTCTCTTCTTCAACCACCCCCTTCTGTAGCTCTTCATTTAAAGATGGGGATCAGTTATATTTCCTCTGTCCATGTAGTCATTTTAATTCTGCCCTTTTAGTTCATGTCTTTGCCTTTTGTCTTCCATTTATTTTCTCCAATTAGTCTCATGATAGTAAGTGAATATTTGGTTTCCTATAATAATTTCTGTAAGACCCAGAACTCTGGTGAAAATTACTTGAAATATCCTCAATGTTCTTGCTGTTGATTTTATTATTATTATTATTACTTCCATATTAACTGAGGTTCACATTTTGCTCAAGTTTCCATAGTTTCTATCAAATCCCAATTTCCTGCCCCAGGATCCAATCCAAGTTGCCACCTTTCATTTAGTTGTCAGGAATCTCTTCTTTCCTCTTCAGTGTGACAGTTTCTCTGGTTTCCAGCATTGTTTTTCTTGTTTTTGTTTATACTTAAAGGATAAGAGTTTATTAAAATTCACACTTACAACATCAAACTTTGTAGAAGGATATAGATGGAAGCTAAGATAGATATAGAAATAATTGAATTTGTGAATTCTGTATAACCCTACTGCTATGTTTTTTTATTTAATATGAGTGAACTCTATATCATTTCTCCTCTCCTTCTCCAACAGTTCCCCCTGTAACTCATTATGGAGTTCAGTTATATTTCCTCTACCCATGTTAGCATATCAACAGGTGATATCACTGCTTAGGCCTTGTTTATGTGACCATATTGTTGAGATTTTCCAGGTGCAGATTTTATGTCTTATACAGAAGAAACATTCTCCAATAGTTATACAATCAATTGGCCCTTAGAGTCTTTCTGCTCCCATTTCTGCTTTTCTGTTGATGTAACAATTGGGGTTGTGTGCCAACAGTCATGAGTCAGCCATTTGTCACATTTTGACCAGTTGTAGATTTCTGTAATAGTCTCTGTCTACTACGTAAGGAAGTTTCAACAATGAAGAGTTAGAACTATCCTATCTGTGTACATAAGGATAAATATTTAGAATGCATTGACAAGTTATACTGGTTTAGGGCAGTGGTAGTAGTAAATTCTCCTCTAGGTTCCATAGCTGGGTTTACAGTACTTAAGCAAGTCTAAAGTCCAACTAGACTGGTTGTCTCACAGTATTTGAAGTTATCTCCCTATTGCTATGTAGGGAATACACAATAGTGCTAAAAACAACATACTTCAGAAAAGGGACTCAGAGGAATCAAGCTGAACCTAATCTGGGAGCCTGCTATCTGAGGCCAAGCTTTTATAATATCCAGAATGTGTTATGCACACTATAAAGGGGAAAAGACAACTAGCAGTTCTATCCATCTGTGGCAACTATGCACCACAGCAATGTCCAGTTTGGCAAGATATTCCCAACAGTGCAATAGTGACAACCAAGGGCAAAGACAAGCCTTGATTGTATATGACATATTATACATTATATATTGGATTTCCTTGATCCCCTGACCAAAAATTTAAAGAGGGTTTTCAGGCCTGGCATTTGAGTTTTTGATAGTTATTCTGTAGCTCTTGGGAAGAGCATTATCACTGCCAAGTTAAGTGTATATAGCATAAAGATTTATTTAAAAAAATATTATTATCTCATCTTCTCAGACATCATTTTTGTTAATTATCATCCCTCTTCTATCTGTATTATCCCACCGTTTCCCAAATTATTCCCGCCGTCTCATTTTTTTTCATTTCCTCTTCATAGAGTCATAGTGTCCTGCTTTCCCCCAATCTAGAGCTTCCTCTTTCCCTCTGTCCTGCCCTCATCTTAGTCCCTTTTTACTTTTCTGATTTCTTTAGTCACTCTATGTTTTGTACCCACTTCTAAAAATTCTGGGCTAGGATTTACAAATAACAAAGATCATGTTGTATTAATCTTCCTGAATCTGGGTTACCTCTGTCAGTTTACTATTTTATTGTGTCAATTAAATATGTTGTGCTTAAAATTCAATTTTAGGTATGTGAGTGACTAGGTGGATGGATGGATGGACAAATAGACAGATGGACAGATATACATACATTCTCTCTTTCAAAAGCATTGACTTTTACTCCATCCAACATTCTAAAGACTTAAAGAATGTTGAGAATTTACTTTGCTCTTTCTTCACTTTTTTAAAATATATGGACACTGAGATTTAAGGAATGCATGTAACTGCATCCATGGGAAATTTCCCTCACAAGAAAACTGAATGTTTTACCCTTTGAGTGACTCTCATACTCTCTCTGAATAACATACCTTGTTTATTCTGGCTAGTCAACATCCTTTCTGGGGAATCTCATGGTTGTCATTTATGTTGGGCCTTTTGTTATATTGTATTATTACTTGATTTACATAGGTATTATAAGCTTTTGCTATATTTTTGCTCATTACCAAAACATACATGAAAAAAAGTATTCAGGAAAAGATAACACAAACGTATCTGTTCTCAAATACATTATAATTCTACTTTACATAACATAAAATGTGCATCCATTGTTGAAGTTGGCTTGTTTTCACCCAAAGGAATTGAGATTATATGTTTTCTTTTTCCTGTCTAACAGTTAGATTTTAAAAATGAAGCACTGTGGATATTACATGTTTTCAAAAATTTAAATGTTTTTAAAAATTATCTCTATTTGTTACTCAATTTTTACAATTTGCCAGATGCATCTGAATCTTGGCATAACCTGCCCAATGTCGTCTTTACTGTTTGTGACTCACCTTTATGAGCAACATATTTCAGCACTGTGATGAACTTCATACTGACATTTTAATGGCATCTTGCTCATGGGCACATGCATTTTCATTTGCAATCAATATAACCCTTATGGGATTCTTCCCATGTAGACTTTCTTTTTCTTGCATCATACATCTTCAGGTTTGAATTATGCCATGTGCAAGCACTTGTTGAGAAGTTCCCAGTGCAGTCTAAGTCAACCTTCCTTACAGTTATAAAGGAGTGGTTTCTAATTTTGGTTCCCAAGAATGTAAGAAACTAAGTTGATATGCATGATTCCGACAAAACCAGGGGAAGTAGTTTTGCTATTGAATCAGTGAACCAATGTAGACAGAAGTTCAATTACACTCAGAAGATTTGTTACCCCTATACTGATGTAGAAGAATTTCATTTTTATAACTTTATACTAGCATTTTACTAGAAAATGATATAATAATTATTTTATTATCCATATAGTGTATATGCATTTTCTTCTAATAAGTTAGTATTGTGTTCAAATGGTTTACTGATAGAAATCGTTGTTGAAGTATCTTAAATTATGTGTTAAATCAATATTCTTGTACTCTTCTGCTAATAACAGCAAGAAACTTATTATTCATACACAATTTTGGAAGTATTTCTGAGCTTCTGTAAATGACTTTCAGTTACATATTTGTCATTACTGCCCTTTGATTTTTAAAGCATAGTTTACTTCACAGAAATCAATAAGAAACTCACATATTCCTATTGTGCACAAAAAAACATGTTTTCAGACATGATAAAATAAATGCAAACTACAGTGTGCCAGAAAAGATGTCTTATTTATTTGTTTATTTATTTGTTCTCTCATATGCTACACCTCAACCACAGTTTCCCTGCCTTCCAGTTCCTCTCCACTATTCTCCACTCCCCTAGCTCCACTCTTTCTCCATTTCCCTTGAGAAAAGAACAGTCCTTCAAGGTATATGGTTTTTAAAAGATTAAATTGCATTTATTTATATACAATTTTGAATTATGTGTTCACATGTGTATGTGAGTATTATGTTTGTATGTATATATGTATACACATGTAAGTGCATGCACTATGGCGCATATATGGAAGTCAGAAGATAATGTGCAGCCATCAGTTTTCTTCTTCTATAATGTGAGCTTTAGTGATAGAAATTTGGTCAGCAACTGCTTTTACCCACATTCGAATCAAGTCATTCTTAAATTGTGATTTTTAATGATAATAACTATGCATACTAACTATAGTACTGTTTAAGCAGTGCCAGAATTTTTATAGTGGCACATCACTTTAGGAGTAAAAATTAATATAGTGTCTTCACTAGCTACCCTTTTAATGAAATGCTGTTGCACAGAAAGAGAAATTACTACATTATCATCACCATTTGTTGATGTAAATTTAGACCATCTGCATTGGTGATAACAAATGCATGTTTTAAAAATATGCCCAATGTATATATTCTTCATACTAATTTATAAGCTTCCTTAAATCATTTACATTTAACAACAATCAATGAACAGAGATCAATAAACTGCCACTGAAGTACTTAAGAAATCAAACCACACAACATTAGCAAATTTCATGGAAAACTGAAGGAAACCATTCTCACTTGAAATCTCTATGCCCTCCATACTTCAACATCATGGTAAAGCAAGTTGGTTCTGTGGCTTCTGATGTTTTATGAATTTTAAACAAGCAATACTTTTCATTTAACTCTCTACCCCAGCAGAAAATAAAAATACAATCGATAAAGTGTAAGTTGACACTGGCTCTCCGATTCTCTTCTATGCTATTCTTTATTTGTTGTAGCGAGGACTATGGTATCTTCAAAAGACATAGACATATTATGGGAATATGTTTTTGTTTTAATCCCAGATGTGAGGAGGATATGAGCCTGCTTCGCAACAGCTGGCTATGATTCTCCGTGTGCTCTAGCAGGGCTGTGGTTTTGCCAGATGTAGTTTCTGTGAGTGCATAGCATTTGAAATTCTGGGGACCTTTCAGAGGATATATAAATGTTAGAGCCCCAATAGGTGGCTGGTTGGTGGTTAGATGCTGTTGGTCGCTGTTAGTTTCAATTTGTTAGTAGTCATGTGCAAAGAAGAAAAGATGAAGAAATTGGATATCCCGAAGGTGAAGTTCAAACTTTCCCCAAGGAACTCAATGACCCTAATCAGCAGGAAGTAGCCTAAGAGTAACATAGTCCCCTTTCCCCATTATCTTTTTTCCTCTCCTATCTAGTGTAGGGGGTGGGAAGATGTAAGGAGTGGAGAAGGGCAGAAGAAAAAACTAACCCACAAAACAGCTAAAGTTTTTTGTTTGATTTTTTTTCTTAATGGGGGCCATGAAATATTGTTGTTCAAAGGTAAAGAGGAATGCATATTTAAATGGAGATCAGTTTTTTTCATGCTCTTAGCATCATTCAAGCTAACCCTCAAATGGTCCTTTGTGACTTTTTTTCTTCACGTAAGGGTAAAATACAGGCAAACCAATATTTCAATGAACTTTCATCAATCTACTGATTGGACAGGTGCTTAGCTATGAATATGGTAACCAACTAAAGTTGTCTCATTAGTCTGGCTTTATGGTAGCTTTTTATGACCCACATATCACAAAATTACACTCACATTAAAAAGTAACCATCTGGTGTGCATCATTTTATGAAATTGGCCAATAAATCTATATAGTGCTCTATGGTAAAATATATTGATCCATAAACTACAACACTGAACAGCAAACTGACTGTAAACTAAAACTCCAAGCATGCCTTCAGTGTTAAAACTTCTGCTTCTCCAAGGCAACAGACACTGTTGTTGGCTCCCCAACAACTGGGGCAAAATGATTACCAAAAATACTCCTACATGTCACTACAGACAACCTCAGGGTTAGGATACCATTTTTTCTTTTTGGAGGAAAAGTATAACATTATGTGTAGGACGTCCTCCTGTGTATTGAAAACTTTTATGAACTCTTTCTCATCTTTGATTTGAGAAAAAATACAGAGATTTCATCACTGCTTCATGTTCTGAAAGAAATAATTAGCAGTTGAACAAAAAGAATTCATTAGAATATTGTAGATCTTAAATAGAACAACCACCTCGTAAAATGTAAAAACAATTCAAGACATGAGATGTTACTAATTTTACCTCTCAATTCAATAGACCTGAAAAATATATGAAATTATGATTATTTAAAAATATTAACAAGTGAAAACAAAAATTCTTTCATCAGTATAAAAATATTGCATTATATTATCATTATGGTCAGCTAGGGAGGTAGGTATATATTTAGGAAAAGCATAGTTCCATGTATCAATTTCATATCGGTCCAGTATTACTTCGTTCCTCTCTAATGCTAAAAATCAATTTAGAAAAATACCATTTAGAAAATCTTAAGTCTCTGTACTTAGGGAGATTAAGTTTTCTCATAAGCGTTGTGTAACTGTAGATATGGTTGGGTTTATGTCTGCCATACTGCTCATTCTTGAATTTCATTACTACCTACAGGATTTTAAATAAGTTCTACCTCAATTACATGTTTGTTGTTGTTGCTGTTACTGATGCTATTTTATTTACATGATTTATAATGTTTGCTTCCCATACTCAATTTTATTCTTCTATTTATAAAGTTGTATCTTTTCTGTAATTCTTACCCATGTTAAGTTTTTCTTCCTCTGAATAGTGACTGGACAAACATCACAGAGATAGGTCATCACTCATGTTTTATTTTCTTTCTTCTTGGTTAAATACAAACAGTTCTTCCTACCGTGCCAGTGCTTTAAAGAACACTATTTTCTATTAAACCAAAATAGAATTATTCAATGTAACTTCTTTTTGGAGACTGTAGAGGAAAGCACTATTTCCTACAATATTTTATATTCACTATGACACAGTTCTTAACAAATTCAGATAATAATTGTGTGAAGGAAGGTAGGATGGATGTTGCATGAGTGTATTTTCTGAAACTCATGAATTAACATGATATAAAACAGATGCTCAACAGAATCTGATATTTTCTTCAATTCTTTCCATTCATGTTTGTTCTGAGGCACTTTGATGTTCCTTTCCTTACTTCTATTGATAATTATAACATTTGAGTCTGATAATAATTACATTCCAGCTGTCCTTTTGAACTTCTATGGCTCCCATTTTGTTTCTTTGTGGTGGAAATGGGCAAGACTGAAATTAACTTAAGAGTATCAGAAGATAATTAGCTCAGAGCCTTCAGATGAGCTTTATGATAGCTAAGTTCTTAGTTTTCTATAATTATAAAAATTCTAGGATTTTTATATATGAAAAAGCATTACTTTTAAAGTTGGATCCCCCATATGGTATTCACTGATTCAGTATCCATGGGTACTATATTAGTCACTGAATGAATGTCTGTTGCATCATTAAACTGTGACTCGAAGTAATGATGTTTCCACCTAGAAAACTGTAAGCTACATATTTTCACCTATTTTAAGGAAAATTATATTCATCACTATTTCTTCATAGTTTAGGACCATTTTGTAGAAAGTTCATTTATTTTAGCACAGACTATAAATAGAGTGAATCTCACATTGATTAATTCTACTTTACATTTAATCTCTGTGTCAGACATCCTACAGAAGTGACTCCCATTTTAAACCTAGCTCCTTTGTTTGGCACACCATTAACTTATCACAACAAGTGTCATGACTTCTCACATTCTACTTTTCTCACAATTTTATTTATTCCAGATGCTTAGTAAATATCCATTTACTTCAGTTAAGAAGTCAAGAGATTACCTAAATAGAAATTTGTCATATATTAAAATAGATAAGTATCATGTATAAATCTTATGTATAGGTCTCGTGTATAAATTGTATAGACATATATATATAAATACATAAATTTTCTAATACATTACTTTTAATTCACCTAGTAATAGCAGCTCACATAAGTCAAATATATTCTTTTATTTTTCATTATTTTTATTGCATTTTATGGATACACAATAGTTGTTTATCCAATACTATGATATTAAAGTATTTCTTTTCTGTAAAAATAAGATAAATTTTTGATTCCCGGACTTCCACCCTCAGGACTACTTAGGTAGGATTTCTCTCTTTCACTGCCCCCACATCCCCTGTGCCCCAAGCTGCACTCTATCTTCCCTGCCCCACCGAGGTGGCAAGGCCTCAATCCCCAAGAGCATCCAGCTCCATCCTTAGGATCCTGCACCACCTGAGTTCTCCCTGAACCCCAGAACCTAGGTTAGATCTCCCCTTCCCTCCCCCCCCACCACGGCCCTGCCCTGCCCAATGCCCTGGGCCCCTTCAAGCTGATCTGCCCTGGGGACGGCCCCCCCAATTGTCATCTTCAGGCCTGTCCCCCCCCCCCCACCTGTCAAACACCCTGAAGCCTCCAAGCTGCTCTGAGTTCGGGGAGTCTCTCCAATAATCATCTTCTGGACCTGTGCCTCCCTCCATTCCTGGCCTCTCACTCTCAGAACTACGTAGCACTACATGGAACTACATAGGATTACATAAGAATACATAGGACCACATAGGACTACATAGAACTACACAGGACTACATAGGACTACACAAGATTACTCAGGACTACACACGCTGGGCAGAGCTACAGCTCAACAAGAGTATAAGGTCTCGAAACCAATGTTCCTTCCTTGACACCAAGTTCAGAAGCCCCCAGGAACAAACAACTAAGGAACACCAGATGGCAAAAGGCCAGTGAAAGAACAGAACTGACAAAAGTCAGGGAAATATGACTCCAACAAAACTCAGCCATAATAATACAGCAAGCCCTGACCATCCCACTACAGCTGAAATACAAGAATATGATGACAAATCTATACTTATGAAAATGATAGAGGCCTTAAAAGAAGAAAATAAATCCCTTAAAAAATCTCAAGAAGCCACAATCCTACAAATGAAAGCAATGGAGAATTCCTTTAAAGACTTCCAAGTCAAACAAGAATGGGAAAAAGAGAAAGCTATGAAAGAATTGCAGGCAAAGACAACTAAATTGGAATAGGAACTCTATAAAACATTTCAAGGCCTGAAATTAGAAGTGGAAACTATAAAGGAAACACAAGCAGAGACAATCATGGAGGTGGAAAACCAAGGAAAGAGAGTAGAAACTACAGACATGAGGGTCATCAATAAGATAAAAGAGATGGAAGACCAAATCTCAGGTGTGGAAGACTCAATTGAAGAAATCAATACAACAACCAAACAGAATGAGAAATATAAAAAAGTCTTCACTCATAACATCCAAGAAATCAAGGACTCAATGAAAAGACAGAACTTAAGAATTATAGGCAAAAATGAAAGAGAAGACTCCAGACTGCAAGGACCAGGAAACATTTTCAATAAAAATCATAGAAGAAAATTTCCCAAACCTAAAGAGATGCTGCTAAAAATCCAAGAAGCATACAGAACCCCAAACAGATTGGACCAGAAAAAGAATTTCTCCTGCCACATAATAGTTGAAACCCCAAATATACAGAATAAAAATATTAAAAGTTATAATAGAAAAAGGCCAAGTAACATATGATGGCAGGACCATAAGAATTACACCCGACTTTTACTCAGGAACTTTAAAAGCCAGAAGGGCATGGTCTGATGTGCTACAAGCCATAAGAGACCACAGGTGACAGCCCAGGTTACTGTACCCAGCAAAACTTTCATTTACCATAGATGGAGAAAACAAGATATTCCATGACAAAATCAAATTCAAACAATATCTACCCACAAATCCAGCTCTACAGATGATCCTAGAAGGAAAATTCCAACTGAGAGAAGGAAACTACAGTCAAGAAAACACAGGAAACAAATAACTCTACTGCAGCTAAGCCAAAAGAAATGCCCAAAGCACTACCACCACCTACATCAAAAATAGCAAACTAGTATCATTAATATCCCTCAGCATCAATGGACTCAACTCACCAATAAAAAGACATAGGATTACAGAATGGATCTGTAAACAAGACCCATCATTTTGCTGCATACAAGAAACACACTTCACCTGCAAAGATAGTCTCTACCTCAGAGTAGAGGGTTGGGAAAAGATTTTCCAAGCAAATGGTCCCAGGAAGCAAGCTGCAGTAGCCATCCTAATATCCAGTAAAATAGACTTTCAACTTTCAGCCTAATTTAATCAAAAAAGATAGGGAATGACACTACATACTTGTCAAAGGAAAAATTAATCAATATGACATCTCAATACTGAATATCTATGCCCAAACCCAAGGGCACCTACATTTATAAAAAAGATACTTCTAAGGCTTAAACCATACATTGATCCCCACACACTAATAGTGGAAGACTTCAGCACTCTACTCACATCAATGGACAGGTCATTGAACCAGAAGCCAAATAGAGAAATAATGAGACTAACAGAGGTCATGAATCAAATCGACCTAACAGATATCTATAGAAACTTTCACCAAAATTCATAATATACCTTCTTCTCAGCACCTCATGGAACTTTCTCCAAAGTGACCATATACTCAATCAAAAAGTAAGCCTCAACAGATATAAGAAAATTGAAATAACCACTTGTATTTTATCAGACCATCATGGATTAAAGCTGCAATTCAACAAAAACAGAAATAGCAAAATACCTACACATTCATGGAAAGTAAAGGTCTCTCAACTTGATGATTATTGGGTCATGGAAGAAATAAAGAAGGAAATCAAAGACTTCCTAAAACTCAGTGAAAATGAAGGCACAACATACACAAACCTATGGGACACAATGAAAGCAGTGCTAGGTGGAAAGTTCATAGCACTAAGTGCCTTCAAAAAGAAAATTATGATAGCTCATATTAACACATTAACAGCTGATCTGGAAGAGCTAGAAAAAAAAAAGAAGCAAACTTTCACAAGAGGAGAAGATGGCAGGAAATCATCAAACTTAGGGCTGAAATCAACAACTTAGAAACAAAAAGAAGAATACAAAGAATGTATGAAACCAAGAGTTGGTTCATGGAGAAAATCAACAAAATAGACAAATCCTTACCCAAACTAAATAAAAGGCAGAGGGAAAGTACCCAAATCAACAAAATCAGAAATAAAAAGGGAGGAATAACAACAGACATTGAGGAAATCCAAAGAATCTTTAGGTCTTACTTCAAAACCCTATATTCCACAAAATTTGCAAAACTAAATGAAATGGACAACTTTCTTGATAGATTCCACCTACCAAAACTGAACCAAGATCATGTGAACAAATTAAACAGTTCTATAATCCCTAAGGAAATAGAAGCAGGCATTAAAGTTCTCCCAACCAAAAAAAGCCCAGGGCCAGGTGGTTTCAGCATAGAATTCTACCAGGCCTTCAAAGAAGAGCTAATACCAATATTCTTCAAACTCTTCACAAAATAGAAACAGAAAGAAAATGGCAAACTCATTCTGTGAGACCACAGTCACCCTGATACCTAAACCACACAAAGACTCAACAAAGAGAATTTCAGACCAACATCCCTCATGAACTTAGATGCTAAAATACTCAATAAACTCCTTGCAAACTGAATCCAAGAACACATCAAAAGTACCATACACCATGATCAAGTAGGCTTCATCCCAGGAATGTAGGGCTGGTTCAACATATGAAAATCTATTAATGCAATCCTCCATATAAGCATGATGAAAGGAAAAAACCCACAAGATCATCCCATCAGATGCAGAAAAAGCATTTAACAAAATTCAACACCCCTTCATGCTAAAAGTCTTGGACAGAATTGGCATACAGGATCATACCTAGAAATAATAAAGGCTATATACAGCAAACCAGTAGCCAACATCAAATTAAATGGAGAGAAACTTAAAGTGTTTCCTCAAAAATCAGGGATAAGGCAAGGATGCCCACTCTCCCCATATCTCTTCAACATAGTACTTGTGTCTAGCCAGAGCAATAAGACAACTAAAGGAAAACAAGGGGATACAAATCAGAAAGAAAGAAGTTAAATTATCCCTATTTGCAGACAATATGATAGTATACATAAGTGACTGCAAAAATTCCACCAGAGAACTCCTACAGCTGATAGACTCATTCAGCACAGTGGCTAGGTACAAAATTAACTCAAAAAAAATCTGTAGCCCTTATTTACACAAAAGACAAATGTGCTGAGAAAGAAATTAGGGAAACAACACCCTTCACAATAGCCAAAAATAATATAAAACACCTGGGGGTCACTCTAACCAAGCAAGTGAAAGACCTGTACAACAAGAACTTCAAGTCCTTGAAGAAAGAAATTGAAGAAGATATCAGAAGATAGAAAGATTTCCCATGTTTGTGGATAGGTAGGATCAACATAATAAAAATGGCCATCCTACCAAAAGCAATATACAGATTCAATGAAATTTCCATCAAAATACCAACACAATTCTTTACAGACCTTGAAAGAATAACTCTCCATTTTATGTGGAAAAACAAAAAACCCAGATTATCTAAATCAATCTTGTGCAATAAAAAAACATCAGGAGGTATCACCATCCCTGATTTCAATCTATACTACATTGCAATAGTAATAAAGACAGCATGGTACTAGTATAGAAACAGGCAAGTTGATCAATGGAATTGAATTGAAGACCCAGAAATAAACCCACATAATTATGGTCCCTTAATTTTTGGTAAAGAAGTCAAAACCATACAATGGAAAAAGACAGCATCTTCAACAAATAGTGCTAGTCTAACTGGATGTCGATATTTAGAAGAATGCAAATAGAGCCATATTTATCACTTGCACAAAACTTAAGTCCAAGTGGATCAAAAACTGGACATATTCAATCTAATAGAAGAGGAAGTGGGGAAAAGTCTGGAACTTATTGTCATAGGTGACAACTTCCTGAACAGAACACCTCAGGCCCTAAGACCAACAATCAATAAATGGGACCTCATGAAACTGAAAAGCTTCTATTTAAAACAAAATGGCAGTCTACCCATTGAGAAAATATCTTCACCAACACCACATCTGACAGAGGGATAATATCCAAAATCTATAAAGAACTCAAGAAATTAAACACCAGCGGGGGGGGGGGGGAAACAAGTAACCCAATCGAAAAATGGGGAACAGATCTAAACAGAGAATTCAAAAAAGAGGACTCTAAAATGGCTAAGAGACACTTGAAGAAATGCTCAACATCCTTAATCATCAGAGAAATGCAACTCAAGACGACTCTGAGATTCCATCTCACTCCTGTCAGAATAGCTAAGATAAAAGACAGCACATGCTGGCAAGGGTGTGGAGAAAAGGGAACCCTCCTCCATTGCTGGTGGGAGTGCAGGCTTGTGCAATCACTATGGAAGTCAGTATGGCGATATCTTAGAAAACTTGGAATAGCTCTACCTACATACCCACCCATACCACTCCTGACCATACATCCAAAAAATTCCTCTCCAACCCACAGGAACATCTCCTCAAATATGTTCATAGCAGCTTTATTTGTAATAGCTAATGGATAAAAATACTGTGGTACATTTACACAATGGAATATTACTCAGCTATCAGAAATAAGAAAATCATGCAATTTGCAACCAAATGGATGGAACTAGAAAAGCTCATCATGAGTGAGCTAAGTCAGACTTACAAATATCTACATGGCATATATTCACTTATAATTACATTTTAGTCATTATAGTACTAGATAACCATCCTACAAATCAATAGACCCAAAAGAGCAGGAACAGGGACTTGGTTATCTGTCAGTGTGACACCCCACCCTAGTGTAAATGTAAATGCCATATGCCTCCTGTTCAAGAGGAAGCTTTAGACCTCATGTGACTAACAAACTGAGGGGTGGCTGATACATGGAGACACACCACACCACACAGGAGGGATGGGATGAGTAGGAGAGAGGGTAGAGGCTGGAAGGGAGAGGTCAGGAGGGGATGGACGGGGGTGGCAATGGAGACATATTAGAATTTTAAACCATTAAAAAAAAAAGAAAAAGAAAAATTAAAATAAATAAATAAAATTTCATTTAAAACTTAGCTATGTGGAAGCTGAAGCAATGTGTCAGGGTTAAAGAGTATATAATACTATCATAGAGGGCCCAGTTTCAGTTCCATGCATTCATGTCATATCTCACAACAATCTATATCTACAATTCCAGGTGCTCCAATGACTCTGGACTCTAATGGCATTAACAATATATGAACACACACGCACACACACACACACACACACACACACACACACACACACACACCATATATAAACACCATACTTCCTTTACTCACTTATTAATTGATGGGCACAAGGGTTAATTTCACACCTTAACTTCCATGAATAGCAAAACAATAATCTTACAAGTGCAGATATCTCCATCATATTGATTTTAATTTCTTGGAATACACTCAGTAGTGGGACCACTGGATCAAATTGATAGAACTTCTATTTATAATTTTCAGAAGGACCACCTTGTGTTTTGCACAGTAACTGTGTTAATTTACATTCCTAACAACAGTATGTAAAAACTACTATATATTCTCTAGTAGTATTTTGACATTTTTTTTTAATAATTCTTCGAAAACATCTTTCAAAAATACATAATATATTCCAAATAAAAAACCACACTGTTTTCAAATATAGTAAACTTAACTTTGAAAAATATTTCATGTGATATACAAAGTATAAATGTATTTTTGTGCATGTAGGCACACATCTATATCCATCTTCTTTGCAGAGAACATACGCAATATGAGTATCTTCCTTGATCTCACTCTACTTATTTTTTGAGACAAGATCTCTCACTGAAACTGGAGGTCCATGATTGTCTATGACCTTGGGATTACAATGAGCCACACTAAAACCATATTTTTGAATGGGCACTGGGGTTCTAACTCAGGCCCTATTATTAGTGCAGTGTCTACCAACTATCCTCTCTCTTTCTCTCTCTCTTCCTTTCTCTCTTTCTCTCTCCCTCTCTCTCTCTTTCTCTCTCATCCCAAACTCCCCCTTCTTTCTCCCCCCAACTAATTCTTTGTAATGTTCAAGTCTAACACTGTACCATGTTGCCTCACATATTGAATTACACTCTGATAAAGAGAGGAGGATGTATGAACTCACCAGACATAGTGAGACCTGTCCTAGAACTCATAAATGTTTATGTCAGTCCTAAAAACAAAACAAACAAACAAAAAAGAAACAAAGAAAACTGAACAGAATTGAGACCAGTAAAATATTTTAGAAGAATTTAGAACTACTTTTGAATTTTGGGAATCAAACTAGAGAACAGGTATTGTGAACAAAGTTTCTTGGAAACAATTCCAACTTGCATCAAGCCTTCTGCAAAGCTGATTACTTGAGTTGAGCTTTAGTGAGTGTTAGGAGTTTAGAATGCTGCAAGTCCTGACCCAATATACTTTGATCCATCCTTATCTCTCTTAATAGCCATTTGTTGCCCCATCCTGAATATAACCTAATATCTTTGTGACTATTAGGCAAATTTTTAAAATGTATGAACTGCACTAGCTTCAACCAACTAAAGGCTAAGACTTCATACCACCCATCAGAGGCCTATAGGTGATATTTCCCACAATATGTTTCAAAAGTGTCTTGATTTGATATTTTTTATTCTGTTACTACAAAAATTTCATTCAATTGTTCCACACAGGAACATGGAACTTAGGTTAACCAGAATCACTGTTCCTAGTTCTAGGCACTCATATTTGCCTGCAGCATAAACTCTCTTATCATCTTTGAGGTGAGACTTGTGTTTTTCATCAACTGTACAGAGAAAAGTATGCATAATTGCATGTCATGTCAGGGTTTCCAGTTCACATATCTAAATAAATTACAAAAAATTTAAAATTAATAATTTTAAATAAATTATCTATGCCAGAGTCTGCAAAACTGAACTACTCTGTGTTAAAGTGTAAAAGGAGTAAACATAACTTCTCTAATTTTTCAGTACTGTTCTCCTCAGATGGACTGTGTCTCCCATCCCTTTCTCTGTTTCTGTTTCTTACATTATATTACATCCTTCCTTGATAATGACCCTGTCTCTACATCCGTCCTGCTTACTACAAATTACACTTTCTGAGGTTCGGACTACAAGGTACTTCCATCACAGAGATGAGCATTTTCCTTGAGGAAACCCTGAACAAACCCTGAAACTACTCTGTATTTAACATTTCTGTGCTTAAGATAACCATCATCCACTAATTCAACTAGTGAATTCTTCAGTTAGATAAACAAAATTTGACCTAAAACATAATAGTTTTATAGAATAAATTGATCAGGATAATATCATTACTTTTAAAGCTGAAAAGATTTTTAAGATGTCTAAATAATAGTAATTTGGTACATGCAGATAAAAAGAATGGGACACTTAATTATAACACTATAACTGGAACTGAAAATTAAACATGGATGAGATCAACTCAGAGGCTCAGCTTTGTCTCAGCTTGTATAAACTATGACTAAAACCAATGGTTAAATATCTTCAGTTGGCATGGCTAGAAAAATGAGATTGGGAAGTTAGTGTGTAGAAGGTAGGGTATAGCAGAAGGGAAACTACTTGGCATGTAAAATTCTGATATTGTAACTAGTTTCAGAGAATGAAGATGCAAGGCTGGAAGCTGCACAGAAGTAATTACCACTGGTAGAGGTGGCAAGCACATTTTGTTTCCAGTAATAGTATTTATCTCAACAGCAGTGGCATGGACAGAAGGAGGTTGCACAAGTCAAAAAGTCTTTGCAAGGAGAAGCTTGTGAGACAATGGTCATAGACCCTTATTATATTTTCAGATGACTGATTATGTAATTATCATACTAACAATTATGTATTTTGTACAATTATCATGGATATTATATATCAGAAACCAATAAACAAAACAACTACCCAAAAAGAGCAAAACCAGATATCAGCACTTGAAATTATAATTTTCCCAACCCAGATGACTAGATGTCAGCATAAAAACACAATTAATAACAGTCAGGAAAATATGTCTCTACTAAAGTCCAGCAACCCTACCACAACAGGCTCTAAGTATTGGAATTTAGGTGAAGCACAATAAAACACAGGGAATAAATAGAGAGTAACAAATCAAAAGAAAGAACACACATACTACTACTACTACAACAACAAAAAAAACAAGAATTAACAAACACTATTCACTGACATAATATCAACAGATTCAGTTCCACAATAAAAATAAAAAATAAAACACAGTCAAACAGAATGAATGTAATTATAGGATACACCCTTCTTTTGCATCCAAGAAATGAACCTTAACATCAAGGATAGACATCACTTCAGGATAAAGAGTTGGAGAAATATATTCCAAGCTAATAGGCCTAAAAGGAAACTGGTATAGCTTTTATAATATCCTACAATATAATTTTCAAAACAAAATTAATGAGAAGGGATAGAGAAGAATATTATATGTTCATTGAAAGAAAAATACACCAAGAGGACCAACAAAAGATTTGGTCCTTTGAGAAAATCAAACATATTGACAAATTATTATCCAAAGTAAATAAAAGGCAGAGAGAGAACATACAAACTACCAAAATCAAAAATGAAAAAGAAACATTATAGAAGACAGCTAGGAGATCCAGAGAATTATAAAGATATACATAAGAAATTGTATTCTACCAAATTGGAAAACCTAAAAGAAATGTATAATTTTCTCAATGGGTACCATTTACCAAAGTTCAATCAAGACTAGATAAGCAATGTAAACAAACCTATAACCCCTGGTGAAATAGAAGCTGTCATTAAAATTCTACCTACCAAATATCCCATGACCAGATATCTTTAATGTAGAATTCTAAAAGACTTTCAATAAAGATTTAACTCCAATACTTTTCAATTTTTTCTCACAATAGAAAAAGAAGGAACATTCACAAATTTATTTTATGAGACCACAGTTACCCTGATACAAAAACCACATAAAGAACAAATAAAGAAGGAGAGTTACAGACAAATATCTCTTATAAACATGGGCGCAAAAATATTCAATAAAATACTTGCAAACATAATCTAAAAACAAATCAAAATGATCATTCACTATGATCAAGTAGGCTTCATCCTAGAGATGCAGTGCTTGTTCAATATACAAAAATCAATAAATGTAATTCACTATATAAATAAACTAAAAGAAAATAAATCACATGATATGTAGGAACACTCCACTCCTGGGGAGTGGGATGGAAGGGAGAGGGGGTAGAGGCTGGGAGGGTGGGACTGGGAGGGGTGGAAAGAGGGCACTGTGATGGAGATGTAACCTGATGTAATAAATAAACATAAAAAAAGAGAGAATCTCATTAGATACAGGAAAGCTTTTCTCAAAATCCGACATTTATCCTTTTATGATAAAAACACTGGAAAGATTAGATACAAGGGACATAGCTAAACAAAAAAAAGGAAGTTGAAAGTAAGCCCATAGCCAACATCAACTTAAATGAAGAGAAACTCAAAGCAATACCATTAAAATCAGGAATAAGACAAGGTTGTGCACTCTATATCAATACAATACAGTACTTGAAGTCTCATATAGAGCAATCAGACAACTGAAGATCATCAAGAAGATACAAATTGGAAAGGGAGAAGCTAGTGTATCTCTATTTGCAGATAATATGATAGGGTACATAAATGATCCTAACAATTCAATCAGGAATTCCTACACCTTAGGAATATGTTCCACAAAGTAGCACACGTTGCAGGATATTTGATCATATTGTGAACCCTGAGACTCTGTACTGGAAAAATGTGTTTCTAATTATGTTTTGGTTCAGTTTTTTATCCAAGAGTTTTTGTTTACTGTAAACAAGTACTTGTGCTATGGTGTAGAAAGAACTAATTATTTAGCAGAATTTATATTATAGTAAATTGAACTGTGGTGTTAATCCTTAACCCACCATTATAAATAAACACTGACACCTGATGGATTTTAACAAGCCTTAGCCTGAATTGAGAAATCTTGGCCCATATAAGGCAGCTTGATTTAACCTTGGTATGAGGAATCTATCAAGGAAAATGTTCATTTGGCTTAGGTTTTACAATTTTGTGAAGTACAGGTTTTTGAAGTAAGACCTAATGATTCTTTGGTTTTCATCAGTGTGTGTTTTATCTCCCTTTTCCTTTCTGATTTTCTTGATTTTGATATTTTACCCTCTGTTTTTTAGTTAATTTTGGCTGAGGGTTTAGCTGTCTTGTTGATTTTAGCAAAGAACCAACTCTTGGTTTCATTGATTCTTTCTATTGTTCTTTGTTTCTAATATATTGATTTCAGCCTAGAGTTTGATTATTTCCTGCCATCTACTCCTCTTGGATGTGTCTGGTTCTTTTTCTTCTAGATCTTTCATCTGTGCTTTTAAATTGTTAGTGTGGGAACTCTCCAATTTCTGTTTAAAGGCACTTAGTGCTATGATCTTTCTTCTTAGCACTGCTTTCATTGTGTTCCATAAGTTTGGACATGGTGTACCTTCATTTTCATTGAATTCTAAGAAGAATTTAATTTCTTTTTTATTTCTTCTTTGATCCAGAGATCATTGAGTAGAGAGTTATTCAGTTTTCATGAGTTTGTAGGTTTTCTGTTGTTTCTGTTATTGCTGAAGTCCAACTTTATTCCATGGTGGTTTGATAAAATACAAGCAGTTATTTCAAATTTTTTGTATCTGTTGAGGCAGGCTTTGTGACCAAATATATGGTCAATTTTAGAGAAGGTTCCATGAGGTGCTGAGAAGAAATTATACTCTTTTGTGTTTGGGTGAAATGTTCTGTGAATGTCAGTTAGATCCACTTGATTCATGACATCTATTAGGTTCATTATTTCTCTGTAGAAAATAACTTATTAAATTATTTCTAGTATGTATATTGTAGTTAATTGGTCAGAAGTATTAATCCTTAACCCACCATTATAAATAAACACATACACATACCTAATTGATCTTAACAAGTCTTGGTTGGATTGTGCAATCTAGGCTAGCTTGTAATTTTATTCCCCAAATAAGACCCCAGTATATACACATATCCCTGTGGGCTGTCATTCTCCACACTATGCTAATGTTCCAGACCACATGGAAATATGGTTCTTCTATTTACCCATGGCGTGTCTCCTACTTCCTCCTCCTGGCTTCTTCTTCCCATGTTCCTCCCTGTTTGTCCAGAGCTCATCAACCTTTTCCCTTCCTACCTCTCTCTCTGCCCATTCATAGGCCTCAGAATTTTGTTAAAGCTAATTGGAGACAATGGTTAGCAAGCAAAGTAACAGATAGCAAATAGGCCTCTGGGAACAATTAATTAACATTTAGAATACATAACAGATCTCTGTTTGATTTCTATATCACTGGTTTGTCCATTGGTAAGAGTGGTTTGTTGAAGTCTCTCACTATTAATATGTGGGATTAAATATGGGGTTTGAGCTTTAGTAGTGTTTCTTTTACAAATTTGGAGGTCCTTGCCTTGGGGCATAGACGTTCAGTGTTGAGATGGCATCTTGGTGGATTTTTCCTTTGATGAATATGAAGTGTCCTTCCCCATCTCTTTTGATTAGCACTGGTTAAAAGTCTACTCTATTAGATACTAGAATGGCTACTACATCTTGCTTCCTGGGTCCATTTGCTGGAATATCTTTTTCTAGCCCTTTAATCTGACATAATGTCTATCATTGTGGCTGAGGTGTGTTTCTTTTAAGTAACAAAATGATGGATACTGTTTTCACATCCATTTTGTTAGCTTGTGTATTTTTATTGGGAAATTGAGTCCATTGATGTGAAGGATATTAATGGTCAGTGACTGTTAATTCCTGTGTGGTTGTGGTAGTGTGTGAGTGAGCTTCTTTTCTTTTGGTTTTGCTGCAGTGGGGTTATTTTATTCCTCTGTTTTCTTGGGTGTAGTTAACCTACTTGGGTTGGAGTTTTCCTTATACTATCTTCTGTAGGGCTAGATTTATGAATAGATACTGTTTCAATTTAGTTTTGTCATGGAATATGTTGTTTTTTCACTCTATGTTGACTGAAAGTTTTGCTGGATATTGTAGTTTAGGTTGGTGTCTGTGGTCCCTTAGGGCCTGCAAGATGTCTGTCCAGGCTCTTCTAGCTTTTAGCGTCTATGATGAGAAGTCAGGTGTGATTCTGATAGGTCTTCCATTGTATGTTACTTGGCCCTTTTCCCTTGCAGCTTTTAATATTCTTTCTTTGTTCTGTCCATTTAGTGGTTTGATTATTATGTGGTGGGAGGAATTTCTTTTCTGGTCTAATCTATTTGGAATTTGTAGGCTTCTTGTATGATTATAGGCATCTCTTTCTTTAGGTTTGGAAAGTTTTCTTCTATGATTTTATAGAAGATGTTTTCTGGTCCTTAGGACTGGGAGCCTTCTCTTCCTTCTACTACTATTATTCTAAGGTTGTTGCTGGTGCCTGAATATGATGTTTGGCATGGTGACCAGCCTCAGCATTGGTTGTGGAAGTTTAGACACAATCTGTTTTTCACAGTCATCTATGGGTCCTCACATTTACTCCATAGTGATTAATCTCAGCCTCCCACCACTCAGATACTCTGCGCTATAGTTGGTGCCATTTTAGGAGTCTCTGATTCTTATGCCTTCTTTGTTTTGGGGTTCTTTTTATTTTGTTTATTTGTTTTACCTGATTTTGGTGTGTTAGTTTTTGTTTTTTCTTATATTTTGTTGTGGGATTTTTTTTCTATCACTATCCTTTGGAAGCCTTATTCTTTAATGAAAAACTGAAAGAGAGTGGATCCAGATGGATAGGAAGGTGGTAAGGAACTGGGAGCATTAGAGGGAGAAGAAAATGAAACTAGGACATATTAGGTTAGAAAAAATATATATTTTCAATTTAAAAATTTCAAAAAAGATATAAAACTGTTAAAAATTATTACAAAAATTATTTGTAAAACCTATGCTTACATTTTAGAAAGGTTTTAGAGAACACATGACAAAACTTACTCAAATGAAAGATTTTGAAAATTTTGCCATCCTTAAAATAAGTACATGTACATCAAGCCATCTTATGTTCAGCTAAAAATGACAAAAATTCTCCATTCATAATAGTAAACAGAAGATTAAATTCATCAGGAATAAATTTAGTATAATGTGAAAACATTTTATGAACAAAACTATAGAATATTTGAAATACATAAAAGACATTCAAACATAGGAAAGAATCCTCTCAATTTGGAATAAAATGATTTGACAACATCAAACTAGTAACTGCTTCATATGAACATACACAGGCAATTTAATGCCTAGAAAACTCTCTAAAGTTGTTGAGTCGGAGGTGATTACTAGTATTTATAATGCGCAAACAACCATACAGGGTTAGAAAAGATTAACTGAAAAAGCAGATCTGTAATGGGTAGGTGAACTCTCAGGCAAACTATCAAAGGACTATGGCTGGCAGATCTGCATCATCTCTGCTAATATCTCTTGGTCAACAGAAGAGAGAAGATGAGAAATGGACTTTGGATGTCACAGAACTTTGCTCAATGATAAAAATTGAGCCTAGTCTCACTGTGGAGGTGATGGATTTTATAACTCAGGGTGCTGGAGCAGGTTACTGCTCATTTGGGGTGTAAAGACAAAACTGAATACATGTCTCATCACTTTGTTAAATGTTGATTTTTTTAATGAAATTATAGAAGTTGTGCAGTGTTGATGCAAAACTTTAATCCCAGCACTCAGAAGGCAGAGAGAGGTGGATCTTTGTGAGTTAAAGGACAGTCTGCTCTACAGACAGAGTTCTGGACAACCAAGGCTATACAAAAAAAAAAAAAAACCTTTCTGGAAAAGAAAAAAAGAAAGGAAAGACAAAAGAAATAGAAGACAAACAAACAAATCAGAAATATCCAGTTAAGGAGAAGGAATTAGAAAAACACAGAGACAATTCTAATAAATAGTATAGTAGTGCCTTTTAGGTTATTAGCAACCTCAAATTTACTCATAATAATAAAATATGAATTTAAAGTCATTGGTAACAGAAATCTTAGCTATCAGTTTAGTGAAAATTAAAACTTAGGGCTGAGAACATGACTCAGAAAGTAAGGATACTTGCCTCTATGTCTGATGAAATGAGTTTGATGCCTGGTAGCACATAGTAAAAGAAAAGAACTTAATCAAATAACTTGTCAACTTTGACTCTCATACCTTTGCCCAGATATGCACACATACACACACACACACACACACACACACACACACACACACACACACACGATAGATAGATAGATAGATAGATAGATATGTAAAAGAAAAAGTAAAGCATAAATAACAGATTCTGTAGGTAGTGTCATAGTAAAACTAAAGAAATTTTAATAAAAGTTTTATATGGCTGGTTATTATACCAAATAATGCATCTCTTCTGGTCTAAAAGTTAGTAATTTCTAAAAGCAAACAAACAGACAAACTATATAATTGTCTATTCTTTCACCCAGTCATTTTATTCCTGGGAATTGGTCTTAATGAGCTGCTTCTGATAATTTACCATTAGCAAAGGTGTCCAGCACACTATTTTAAATTGAAAATAGCCTCAGAGCTCATATGTAACAGAGAGTGGCATGATATAGGTAGATCTGCCCAAAGGGATACCTTTACAGATATAAAATTATATGAAGTCAATTCTACAATCCATTTTATATGAACAGAGGTAACTATAAAGGAATATAGATAATTTCCCATGATACCTATAAGAAATAGATATAACCAAATGCACATATTTCTGATAAAGTGTACAATAGGAAGTACAGAAATGATAGACAAAAATGTTTGGCTACCTGCTGGTAGTAGCAGGAACTGAATGAAGATAGTGAGAGAATTAGAATATTGCAGCTTGGAGCAACCTGATACGGACACTAGAAACCAAATCTACATCCTCTAAAAGAATAGTGTGCGGACTTAACTGATAAGCTATCTCCATAGTCATTCAATGAGAATTCTTGATAAAAACACTTGGACAAAGAAATAGGGCAAAGGTGTAATTCCTCTGTTGGGGTAGTGTTAAGCATTCTAAATGTTAAATACTTGGTCCTGTTTTCTGTCTGTTACTTACATTGACTCCAATTGGTTAAATAAAATGTGGAGGCCTGAGATTGGGCAAAGACAGAGAAAGGTGGGACTTCCTGAGATTAGAACAGGAAGCCTGTGCTTTAGACAGAGGATTCAAGCATTCCAGCCAGGAGCAGCAGGAAGGAGACACACACCATGGGTTAGAAAAAGGAACCTCATTCCACATGGCCAGGAATATCAGCATAGTGTGGAGAATGCAGTCCAAGGGGATATATGTATGTATGGGGTCATATTTGGATAATAGAATTATGAGCTAGCTTAGATGGGCTAAGTTTGCACAATTCAAACCAAGGCATGTTAAAAATCTGCGTGATGTATGTGTGCTCACTTATAATGGCTGTGTAAGGATTAACAACCGCCGAACCAATTAATAATAATCTAAATACTGTTAAACAATTTAATTAATTATTTCTACAAATGACCCCAACATAATTTAACAATTTTTTCTACATTCCTCCTTGCTATGTGTTTCTATCAAAAGCTATAGAATATGTGAGGAGCAGAAAAAATCATCTAACTGGCTCTAGAGTCACAATCATCACAAACTAGAATAAATAATGAGAGCTAAATCATCAATTTGATGCTAAATTGGGTGAGAACAAACAACAAACAGAAGTTGTATTTTAGGGGCAAAATGTTATCATTTTGTAAATGTTCTCACTTGAAACATCTGTGAGGCATCATCTTAGAATGTCATCAAGTCTTCCTGTTGTAATCCCACCACTGGGAAGAAGAGGCAGGCAGCCTCCCTGGCCAGCCAATACAGCTTAATAGGCAGGTTCCAGGTTAAGGAATGATTCTGTCTCAATGGAGATGGCATTTCTACTGATAACAGAGAGTGTGAGAGCAACAGAACGTGTGTGAGTGTGAGAGAGACAGCGAGAGAGTGTGTGTGAGAGAAACAGTATAAGAGAGACAGTGAGAGGAAGAGAGACAGACAGAGAGTGTGTATGAGAGAGACAGAGAGTATGAGAGAGACAGAGGGGGAAAGAGGGAGAGAGGGAGAGGAAAGATCATCAGAGTTGAAATAATCACCAATTAGCATTAAAATTGACATAATGAGGACAAAACACATTTGTAAGCTTATCCAAAGTATATAACTTACAGAAACAGAATCAGAAAATGTAAAATAAGTCTTCTGGAATAACATATCATAAATAACAGAGAGCTTGTAGAACTGTTCTTGTTGAAGGAAATTAAGGAGATACAGCAAATAAGTTAAATGCAGGATTCTAAGCAGATGCTCTTGGGATGATTGTCAAAAGTGGAATGTAAGCTGTTGAGTACTTAATAGTGTTTTTCCTCATTTTGATAACTGTACTATAGTTATTTAATGTATTAACTTCAAAATAAGGGAAGGAAATCACAAAAGCTAAATAGCACTTTAATCCCCTTTGTTCTATGTCTGAAAATACTTAAAAAACAAAAAATTACAATGATATAGACACCAATGAGATGCACCATCTGTAACAAAACAAAAACTATGTGAAAATAAGCATACATTGGTGATTAAATGGCTTTTTCTTGTCAGATTAACATATAAAATGATAGTGACATGGTCAGAAATGAAACACATGCTTTAACTTCACTTACTTCATACTAACACCACAGAAAGCCAACTGACCTGTCAGTTCATTTACGTAAGTGTCAGGACATATCCTCAACTATGTTCATAGCAGACTTATTTGAAATTGCTAGACTGGAAACAACCCAGATGTCCCTCAACTGATGAATGATTTTAAAAACTGTGGTACATCTACACAATGGAATACTACTCAGCTATCAGAAACAAGGAAATCATGCAATTCTCAGCCAAATGGATGGAACTAGAAAAGCTCATCCTGAATGAGCTAGCCTAGACTCAGAAAGATGCACATGGCATCTACTCACTTATAATTGAATTTTAGCCATATAGTACAGGATAACTATCCTACAACCAACACAGCAAAAGAATCAGGAACATAGACTTTGTTACCTATTAATGGGACAATTTGCCCTAAGGGTGCTACCATGTAGGCCTCCAGTGCAAGAGGAAGCTCTTAGCTCTCATATGACTGTTGAACAGAGAGGGGCTGATATGTAGGAACACTCCACATCGGAGGTGTGGGATGGGTGGGAGAGGGAGGAGAATGTGGGAGGGTGGAACCGGGAGGGGTGTAAAAAGGACACTATGATGGAGATGTAACTTGAAGTAACAAATAAACATTAAAAAATAAGTGTCAAATACATGTTGCAGAATTCTGTGTACTCTATCACTTCTTTTTGTGCAAATCTGTAAAGTGAAGGGATTTCATTCTGGCCATTAATTTCTAGTAGGTGAGGGCATTTGGACTTTGTGTACCATTACTCTGGTTATATGTAGAGTATTAGTGAAGGAAAATTAAAGGTATATTTCTAGATGAATGCCATTCTACTGTGACTTGAACTTAATACATAGCTAGGTGGGTTGGCGTTTAGAACAAACCAAACAATATTAGCTGGTGCTTGTGTGACTATGATATCATCGTTAACACCATTGTTCTTTCTCATCTTTATCCAAGACAACTCAGTGGGCAAGTTTGAGTTTTCCTTTAAACTCTTCAACCTGAACTACTCACATTTCAGGCACTAAGTTATTTAATACAAGCAAATAGAAGATCACCACTGAATTATTAAAGTTAAAGACCGTAGCATTCCAGCGTGGAAATTGGCCTCTTTAACTTGGCAGCCTTCGGTCTCTATTGTTCTCATACTGAATGACCTTTGAGGAGGCGGTGATCTTTAAGTCCTCTTGTTCTGCTTCATGTCTGCCTGCATTTGACACATAAAACCACCTGAAATAATCACTACACACAAATGTCAGTGCCATTGTGTTATTCTCTTTATATACTTGGTTTGTTTCATAGAAGATAGAGAGAATTTGGACATTTCACTAAAGCATGAAAGATGCACATATTAAACAGAGATTAAACTTCTCCAATGTGTCTTCAGAAAGTTCAGTATCAGGATAAACTATGTAGTCTGCATTACAAATCACTTTGAGGACATTGTGGAAAAATTTGCATTCAACATGTATATAAGAATGATAGTTTCTGTAGACATGAGGAAACCTTCAATTTGCACTCTTGTGTACATGTTAGTCTGATACTATTTCCATGCAAGGAAGTTACAAAGGTTGGAGGGAGGAAGAAGGGCAGTTAGTTATAAAATGGCTTTTAAATTATTTCTTAATATAAAAAGTTCAAGAAAATGGTAAGTCTTTAAGAGTATACAATAAAAAAAATACAGAAAACCAAACCCCTGGGTACCTAAGTTTATTGAGAAAGTGTGCATTTAAGTCTCAACATTGTAAGGCTGCATTTCAAATGATTGTAATTAAAATCAATGATAAGGTTTTGGACCTATTGTATGTTATTTCTAAATTTATTCCTTTATATTATAAAAAAATCTAAAAGAGAAACCAATTCATGGCAGCATAATCTTAAAAATTAGCTTTGGGAACAATGAAATGAATAAAAAATTATTTTAAGATTCTTATCTACTTTATCTCATTTGGAATCATAGAAGAAAATAATGTTTCTAGTTTAAATTGAATAGGATCTCTAGAGATACCTGATCACATTCCTATAACTTTATATTTGTGAGTGGAAAGACTAGAAATTAAGAATAATGTATTTAGTTCACTAATAAGAACACAGAGGTAGTGATTTAACACACCACTAATTAAGCAACCATTTGCTATCACCCCACTTGAAAAGTTATGGGAAAGTAAGAAAGGAAAGGGAAATAAAACATGTTCTCACAAAATTTATACATGATTAGTGTTGTTGATTAAACTCACATAATACATATGAATACAACTACAAAGCAACATGAGACTCAAAAAGAGTGATAAACTAACACAATAGAGGAAGGCATTTGGTAGATATCACTCATTTTCCCTTAACTACTAATAAGCTGAAAACACTGCATACACTGTCCTATATTTCATCATTCATATTTTATAAGGAAGACTTCTCTTTAGAAGTTTGCTCTGTGAGAATTGTATGCCTTGCTTTAGTTGAAACAGAGCTTCATTCTTTGTCATTTTTTTTGTAGGTGTCAATCTAGGATTTAGAGGTCCTCACACATATTTGAGAATACTTTAAGGGACCACTAATGTAGTATGTGCCAGGTATTATTAATTCTATACATGTACTTGATTTTTTTAGAATGAGAAATTATTTTTAAATGATATGAAACTTCATAAAAGTAGCAAAGTTTTTCAAACAGTTAGGCATATTTAATAGTAACCACTGACACATCAGCAATTCTTTACTTCACAGATGTAAGCTATAATTCTGAAGTTTGTGGATCCATTCTCTCAAAACTCCTATTAGAATTGTATTCACAAGATAGTTAAAAAGAAAGATTTACCTAGTCTCTAGGTCAGTTGGTCATGAAGCAAATCTTCCCTCCACCATCTTCATATTTCTGATACCACATATCATAGAACAAAGCTAAATAAGAATATGGCCTCTGACTCAAAATGCTCAAAGGACTCGATATCCTATGATAGAGATACTTCCCCAGCCATGTTCATTGACAGTCTATTTACAAGAGCCAGGAATAGGAAACAATGTAAATGCCCTTCAACTGATGAATGGAAAATGAAAATGTGGTACATACACACAATGGAATTCTATTCAACTGGAAAAAAAAAGCAAAACTATGAAATGAATAGAAAAAAAGTAACCCGGATTCACTAAGACAAACTTTTTTTTTTCTACACAAACTATGTGTGGCCTTTCTTATTTCTAGAAGCTAGTTCAGAATCTCTATATTTGAGTAAAAAACTAGAAGTACAGAAGGGGTCAGCAATAGGGGTGCTCTAGAGACAGAGATTATAGGACATGGGTGCTATTAAGGGGAAAATAATAGGAAATTGGGGGGAGGGAGGGTAATATAGAGAGAAAAGAACAGATAAAAACAATAAATATCTCTAAAAAATTAATAAAGAAGAAGAAACTTACTGTTTTATAAATTTACTTAAAACTCTTTCTCTTTATCTCTCTCTCTTTCTCTCTCCCTCCCCCAAGCGCGTGCGCGTGTGTGTGTGTGTGTGTGTGTGTGTGTGTGTGTGTGTGTGTGTGTAAATTGAATTATATTATGCAGGGTGGCAATGCTTCCCTCCAGATCAATCCATAGACTAACAAATTCTCCAGCTCCAAACATGGAAAACCTGCCTAAAGTTTGATCAGGGGAGTCCTAACCAATATAGGCTATTGCTATTGTCCCTGGTTGCTTCCAGAACTTGAACTTACAACTCTATTGCTTAAGACATCAAACACTTTGGACACAAGACCTAAAGGAACTGAACTGGTACCAACCTAGAAATGTCATAGTTGAGAACTAGAAGTTGCTATGCAATCTCCCAAGGGAGAAAACCAATCAGAAGTCCTACCCAGATGTAAAGCTTATGAAGCACAACAATGACCTGCCTAGCAAGATTAACCTTAGAATTCATAGAACCTTCCATTTTCCTAAACCAATGTCATTTCTAGCTGTATTCTAAAGATTTATTCTTATACCTACAGATAAATATAGTCTATGCCCCTCATTAGAGAAGTTTCTTTTTGCAACAGATTGAGTTATACCATTACAGACACCCACAACTAGTCAAGATCCAGAGAAAAAAAGTGATCATGTTGTGCTCAGCCCTATCTGATACATGTACAATGCAACCCCTCTATGGTCCAAGGAAAATTGAGGATAAAATTTACAAGAGCCAGAGGACCAGCATGACTCCTGTGCAACTTGTGAAATCATGTCTAGATATGACAGGGAGTCTGTAGTCATAGCATCTGTGCAGCGTGGCTGCCTGAACACCTGCATGACTAGTTGATATGCCAACATAGATAGGGGAAATTTCACAAGATCCCACTCCTAGATAACAAGCTACAGACAATCAATGGCTGCTGACTAAGAGAGAATCAGTTCCTTCTGGGGACGAATTCCTGGACAGGTCACCCAATCACAAAGGGTCAGCCTTAAATCATGTGCATATGAGCAACATAAAGGTCCTCAATGGTGGACATGCACACACACACACTCACACGCACACACACATGCCTTGGC
This sequence comes from Lophiomys imhausi, assembly GCA_907164525.1. Lineage (NCBI taxonomy): Eukaryota > Metazoa > Chordata > Mammalia > Rodentia > Muridae > Lophiomys > Lophiomys imhausi. Next base: position 7,648,571 of record CAJQZJ010032178.1, on the reverse strand, counting down.
CTTGAAAACAGTACTATAAATTTCACTTACTGAGAAATTCTCAGAGATGGCAAAGAGGCTTACTGCAATTCCAGAGGACCTACATCCATTCCCACCACCCTTCTGAGGAGGCTCACAGTGCCTGTACTTCCAGTTCCAGGGCACCAAGTGTTCTCTTCAGTCATCTGTTGGCTTTGTGTTCTCACCCAATCCCCCTGAGGAATCTTGTTTTTCTCTGGACAGTCATACCACATTAACATTCCACCAGGAGCAATCCTGGTTTTCATGTGTTCTTATAAATAGTTTTATTAAGCCATATCCATTGTGTTCACTATAGCTGTTTTCATATTGTAGTGATAGAACTACATTATTGCAATAGAGATAGTTTGGCTTGGGAAACAACAATATTTACTAATGAGTTTTGGAAGCAAAGATTGCTAATGTTTACACTATGGAGGAACACTATAAATTTAGTAGACCAACATTTATGATGCATACACACAAAAAAAACCAACAACAAAATGTGGTCCCTAAAAGCCGGATATTAGTTTTTCTTCTAAGAATTTAACAGGCAAACGCACTTGGTGGCTACTATTTTCCTTCCCTTCCAAGGGCCTTTGAATTTTACTTTCAGTTCTACTGCATTGAATTATTTTTAATGTCAAAAGTCTGAACACTGGATTATATTTTACCTTTTAAAGGTGCTTTATAAAAAGGAACAGGAGTTAAAAATATGTGTACTTAAAGGAATTCCATATGTGAGCAAAGAGGAAATGAACCGAAGTGTCACAGCTGATAAGAAAAGCTATTATCAAAGCACAAAGGGTGTGATTTAGAAGTCACACTGGATGTAGCATATTGCTAAAGATGAGACAGAAAAAAAAATAGATTGCTAAGGCTCTTACAAGATTTTAGTCCACCATGTCCCTCCTTCCAATTGACTAATCTATGCAAAGAATAATAGAAAAGGCTAAGATAAAGATTAGAACATAGTATAATGGCCATTTACTCTGCTATATTTAGCAGGATCTCTTCATTCTAAAGACTACTGATTCAGCAAAGCAACAGAACAATATTGTTAAAATGTGAATTCCTTTTAGTAAGTGGTAAATTAATACATACACTGGAATCAGACTTAGCATTGTATTGTTTCAAGAAAATTATGGGAGAAATGATCATAAAATTATGATGGTTTCACTAAGGAGAATTATATACACATATAAATATACTTAAAAATATCTATATATCACTTATTATAGATGTATAGATCCTCAGTAGAATTGTATATCAAAATTATAACTAGTAATCTTAAGTGAAAATGCATAGATGTCCCTCAAATATAGAAATCAAAACAAAGGAAACTAAAGATTTCCCTTTTTTTCCTGTTTTTAAATGTGTTTTGTATACATATTTGTGTGTGTGTGATCAATTCTGTGTGCAATTACTGATTTAAATATAATCAGATTGAAAATAAAGACATTGTGTTGCACATTTCTGGTGAAATATAAATCCACTTAATTTAGTAGTGAAAGGTTTTTAACTTTGGAGGCTCTGTGACGATGCACCTAGCTTCCATGCTCCATTTTTTTATTTGTATCCCAAATTTCATACTAAATATATTTGTCAGAATTTATTGTCCACCACATTGAGAAAAACAATTTGCTTGAAGTGTGCGTATTTGAATGTGAAAGGAGAATAGCAAATTCATGTTTCTTTAAATGAAAACATTACAACCCTTACAGTGCAGTGTTACATTTGCATGAATACTTTTGGTTTGTTTTTGTTTTGTTTTATTTTCTAATTTAATTTAATTTTGTTTTTCATTTTGTAACCCAGTCATAGCCTGCTCCTTCTCTTCCTTCTCCTCCTCTGGGTCCTGCCCTCCCACACCCTTATCCTTTCCCCACCTCCCTTCTCCACAGAAAAGGGGAGCATCCTCCCTTCCCTATCCCTTTACTGTCCTACTCTAGCATATCAAGTTGCATCAGGTCTGAGCTCTTCCTCTTCCACTGAAGCCAGGCACCACAGCACCATTGAGGGAAAGTGATCAAAAAGCAGGCCTCATCGTCTTTGCCAGAGACATCCCCCACTCCACTTACTAGGGGCCCACATCATGACCAACCTACCCATCAGTTACACATGTGTAGGAGGCCTATGTCCAGTTCATGCATGCCCTGTGTATGATGGTCCAGACTCTGTGAGCTCCCATCAATCTAGGTTAGTTGACTCTGTTGGTCTTTCTATCCTTCCATTCTTCCACATGACACTCCACGCTCCACCTAATGTTTGGCTGTGAGTCTCAGCTTCTGTTTGGATCCTCTGCTCCATGGAGGTTTTCAGAGGAAAGTTATGTTATTCTTTTGTCTGTAATCACAGCAGAGTATCATTAATAGTGATAGGTGTTGTCTCTCTCCCTTGGTCTAAGGTTGGGCCCATCAATGGTTGGTCATTCCTTCAATGTCTGCTATATCTTTATCCCTGCATATCTTGAATACAGGGTAATTTTGGATTGAAGGTTGTGTGGGTGAGTTGGTTATTCCCTCCTTCCCCTAGAAGTCCTACCTAGCTAGTGGGAAGCCTCTTCAGTCTCCCTATCTCCTATTGGTAGGAGTCTCAGTGTTATGTCCATACCCTTTGTTTTATTTTTGTAATTAGGTGCAAAACACAGGGTGAAGCTTATTGACATGATTTGTCTATTAAAGTAACTTACTTCTCATGACATTTTGTTCATCATAGATGAGTTTTATACTAATTCATAAGCAACTCTATTGTCATTGATATTGAGGGATTACCAAGAACACAAGAGGACATTGGAAATCAACCTGACTGGTAAAAGAAGAAATATGTGCATCATAACCCTTGCTCAGCACTGTCATTATGGGCAACCTGACAGAAAGGGCTGGTGGCAGTTCCAAGAGTGGCACTTTCACAGTGGTCCCCTAATGTCAGTCACATCTAGACTCTACAGACTTTTAAAAAAATGGCTTTTACAGGTTTAGTCTCAGAGAAGTCACTAGTCACAACACAGAAAGGAAAAAATGCTACTGAGTTAGCTACAAAATGAAACTACCTCATTTCTATGAGAAAATTTGTATCTAATGATACCTTTTCTTATTGTTAAGGCCATCCCAGGAAAAGATCACAACATATTGTTTAGTGTGCGAATGAACAAAGAGAGGATGGTATTGCTTTCAAGTTCATTCTTTTTTCACAATAGCATATAATAAAATGAGCACTAGGCATTTCTATTTCATGGTCTTTCAGATAGGACTGGATAATGAATGATTGATTTCAAATATGATGTGTTTGGAGTATATTACTCATACAAGCAATAGGTTCTATTGTTATATTCTCATGAATATATGTATATAAATATACATATGTGTGTGTAGCAAATATATGTATGTATATATATTTATATCATATATAGTATGAGATATATGTAGATACATATATAGATATGGCTGTGTGTTATGTTGAACATGTTTAACTAACTATCATGGTTCACACTCACCCACTCCCCTTTATACTGGTCCCTTTGCATTCATAACATATTTAACTCTCTATCATCAGTAAATCCTATAACCACAACAAAGATAGATTTTTTTTTTCCTTTTATTCTGCTCCCCCCCTTTTCCCCCACTGATTACAAGGTTTCTGGGACCTAGCATAAGCTAGGTATAAAGTCTATGCCTCTGAACTATGTGCCAAATTCTATTGAAAGACCCGGGAGAGGGAAGTTCCTCACCCGACACTCAGGATATCACGGCCGCCCCAAAACTCGCAAGAGACCATCTTGATGCAATTGCAAGAGGTTTATTTTGGGGGGGGCTCAGTGCACTGAGGGTGCCACTCATATCCCACGCAGGGGTAGGAGCCGTGACCACGATTTGGGGAGAGTAGAGTATTTAAACTACAACCCAAAGGGTTGAGGGGAAATACAAGTGGAAAGTACCAGCCCAGTCATTGTTTAATTAGCAGGAAACACACCCTATACTTGTTTTTCTCAGGAATGAACCTAATCTTGTTTTGCTATCTACTTTGTGGTCAGCCAGTTCCTGAAACCCTGGGGGCCCGTGACAACCCATATGACCTACATTCTTGGTTCCACCCTTTTTATGGTCAGCTAAGTTCCGGGAACCACCTGGTGGCTGGCCTGGCTCTACTGCCGACTTAGGGGGTCTTTTAATAATTTTCATTCCCTTCACTATGATGTATGTTTTTATACAACAGTTAATTCATCTTATTCCTGAAAGCTTTCACCATTGCAATTCTGAGAGTACAAGCAGAGAATCTGGTCCTGACAAAGACAAGGAGTAGAAGACAAACAAGAGGGGAGAAGAGAAAATGGAGATGAAGGAAAAAGAAAATCATCTTTTTCCTCTGTCCAATAAAATGTCTGCTATGGAGAATCTATTAAGAGTTTTTCTACATGTTCTTCAGTAGCCAGTCAAAACCCCAATAAAAATGTTAGTATAATAATCCAATCAAAACTATGGGATACAGAAATAAACTGAGTATTCATGAAAGAGGAATCTCTTTTTTTTTTTTTTCGAGACAGGGTTTCTCTGTATAACAGCTCTGGCTGTCCTGGACTTGCTTTGTAGACCAGGCTGGCCTCGAACTCACAGAGATCCGCCTGCCTCTGCATCCCAAGTGCTGGGATTAAAGGCGTGCACCACCACCGCCCGGCCTGAAAGAGGAATCTCTTAAGGCTAAGAGGCACATGAAGAAATGCTCAACATGATTGGTCATCATGGAAATGCAACTCAAAATGACTCTGAGATTCTGTCTCACACCCATCAGAATTGCTCAGATCAAAAACTCAAGAGATAGCACATAATGGAAAGGATGTGGAGACAGTAGAACACTCCTCCATTGCTGGTGGTCTTGCAAACTTGTACAACCACTTTGGAAATCAATCTAGAGATATCTTAGAAAATAAGGAATAGTTGTACCTCAAAACCCAATCATATCACCCCTGGGCATATATCCAAAAGATACTCCACAAAACCACAAGGAGATCACCTCAACAATGTTTGAGCAGCTTATATGCATAATAGCCAGAAACTGGAAACAAACCAGGTGGAAACAAACCAGGTGTCCTTTAACTGAAGAATAGATTTAAAAAAGAAAAAAGCTGTGGTACATTTACACAATGGAACACTACTCAGTTATCAGAAACAAGGAAGTTATGCAATTTTCAACCAAATGGATGGATCTAGAAAAGCTCATCCTAAGTGAACTAACTTGGACCCAGAAAGATACGCATGGTTTGTATTCTTAGTGGATATTAACCATATAGCACAGGGCAATCATCCTACAATCCATAGACCCAAACAGATAGAAACCTAGCATAACTATCCTAGAAAAAACTTCACCTAGCAGCTAATCATGGGCCTTATTGATTATTAGTGGGGCACCTTACCCTAGCTAGGCTGCCATAATAAGTCCCAGTATAAGAGGAAGCTCTTAATCCTCATGTGACTGATGAAATGGGGGGGTTTGACATGTGGGGGCTCCTCTCATCCAAGGAAAAGGAGAAGACAAATATGGGGAAGAGAGAGTGAGGATGGGATCTAGACTGGGAGAGGAAAGGGACTTTGACTGAGATGTAACTTGAAAAAATAACTTTAAAGAAAAAGAAAGAAAGAAAGAACCTGCCCAGCAAGCACCTGGGATTCCTGGAATGCCTTTCAATGCAAATGAGGCATCCCTACCTTAAGCCCCCCAGTCAACACTGTACACCCACCCTGGAAAACTACCCACTCCCCAAAGTTCTATATAATCCTATTCACCCCATATAAAGTTGAGCTACCTCACTGAAAAGATAATAAACAAATAATAAATAATAATAAAACAGCCAAGTTGGTAGTAAAGAAGAACTCATATTAAAATGTAGAAGACCATTATACTAATAGATTGGAATGCTGGAGTGCGTGGATTTTCTACTCAAAAGCCTTTTAAAGATAATACCCATTTTTGTTCATTTATTCAACAATATTTCACTTCAGGGCTAACTTGTTCAAAGATTCTTCTAGGCACCTGGTCCACAGTGTTCAGAAGCAAAGGGGTTTCTCATATTTATGGAATTTGCATTTTATTAAGAGGAAAACAAAGAAAAGCAACTGAAAATCATTTCATATTATTTCAAGTTATTTTATCTGATGGAAACTAACATCATAGAGTGCTAGGCTCTATGGTTGGGGATTTTAAGATGCATTTATTTTTATTTTGTATTTATAAGCTTGCTTGTTACCCATTGTGGTAGAAGAAGATATCATATTCCCTGAAACTAGAGTCACAGAGGATTGTGAGTCACCATGTGGGTTCAGGGAACAGAACCGTGGTCCTCTTCAAGAGTCACCGAGTCATATTTCCAGCCCTGGTTAATTGAGTTATTCATTTTCTTTTATATTAACATATGATAACTGTATAAAAACAATCAGCTTTCATAAGACATTTTCATACATATATTTAATGAATTTGGGCCATATTGACCCCATTGTTTTTAACATTTTTGCTAATAAGCCTAAAGAATATGAAAGTAAGAAAACAAGTCTCTCCTAAAGAATATTGAGTGATCAAGTCTGTAAAAGTTTCAATTATAATTATTTACTCATAAAATTGTAATATTAAGATTATTATGAATTAATGAAATCAACAATCTATCTAAAAAACTGCTGTACTTTCAAGACAGGTCATATCTGTTACTGCATATGAAATTTTTCTTAGGGGATAAGAGTCAACAAATTTGCTTTGTAAATGTTTATA
>CAJQZJ010032178.1:7586095-7626038 GCA_907164525.1 Lophiomys imhausi | reverse complement strand
ATATATATATATATATATATATATATATATATATATATATATATCCCAGCAAAGAAAGACCTATATGACAAGTACTTCAAGTCCTTGAAGAAAGAAATTGAAGGTGCCATCCGAAGATGGAAAGATCTCCCATCCTCATGGATAAGTAGGATCAACATAATAAAAATGGCCATCCTACCAAAAGCAATATACAGATTCAATGCAATTCCTATCAAAATACCAACACAATTCTTTATAGACCTGGAAAAAGCAATTCTCAACTTCATATGGAATAACAAACAAACAAAAACCCGAAATAGCTAAATCAATCCTGTACAATAAAAAAACATCTGGAGGTACCACCATCACAGATTTCAAGCTGTACTACATAGTAATAGTATATTTATCTTTTTGAATATAGGAGACCTCATCAAGATGAATTTTCCAGTTCCATCCAATTACCTGCAAATTTTGTGACATCAAAAAATATGTCTAACATGAAGTGCAAAGCCAGCAGCTTCCAAAACTATTAAATGGCATACAACTGGCTGCCTGGGCAGTTCTCAATGTCTCTCCATGCATGACAGCATCAATCCTCAGCCATTTGGCCCTGTTTTTCTGACAGACATTAATTGTAAAGCAGGAATTATGAAGAACTTACCTGCCCTGTCTTGGCAAAGCTAGGCTGTCAACTTACCTATTTCCAAGTTTTATCCTTTTGGACAGCAGTCTGTCTAAAGTTGAAGCAAGGGATTTTTTTTTTTTTTTGTCAAGTGTCAGGCTTGCCACTAATTCAATCATATCTAATTGGAGATTCTTCGATGCTCATCATCTACTTGGAGTAGAATAGGGGGTACTGTCAGGAGCTGACATGTCTTGACATAAAAAAAAAATCTTGAGTTAAGAGAACATCTTTGAATGCCATAGTCTACAGATCTCTTGAGGTTTTTGAAGACCACCTATATTTATCCTTCTCAGGTCTCTGATGTGGTTGAAGACTAGATAGCTATAGTCCCACAGTTAAATTTTGAGTTGTTTAGGAATCAAGAGGGTGTTCTGGATCTAAGAAGATGTTTTTAAAATGGTGATGCAAGTTAGGATGGAAGATGAGATGGATATAGATCTTTAAACTCATGGAGATGGTTGCATAGTAGAATTTTAAAGTCAGTTGCCAAATACATATGGACTAGACATTGGGAATACATGCTTAGCCTTATAATTCTCACATTTGTGGCCTAATTATTTTTGTTGTTTTATATTGTATTTGTTGTTACAAGAGAAAGATCTATTTGTTGGACTTAAAGATAGAGCTGTTCAGGGGGGGGGAGATATACCTTAAACTTTAAGGAAGCAGATAGGGGGTAAGGGGGAGGAGGGTAGGAGAGTGGGACTGGAGGGGGGAGTAGGGAGAGGATTGTGATTGAAATGTAACTTGAAGAAATAGAAAATAGTAATAAAAAGTCTAACATTTACAAAAATTAATTCAGTTTGAGTAACATACCTAAATGTAAAATATAAAACTTTTAGACGATAACAGAAAAATGTAAACAACTTTAGATTTAATTCTAAGTTTGAGGTACAATTTGAAAAAGGAAGAATTGATAAAGAATTCCTAAAATAAATTGTATATTTATGTTCTACAGAATTACTTTCATGAAAAGGGGAAGACAAACCACAGACTGAGGGAGCACTTTCAAAATACATCTAGACTGCCATTCAAAGAAATACTAAGATCCATGAAAATTTATCAATAAGAAAACTATCTGACATTTTTTTAAAAGTTCCCTAACAAGTATACACCCTGCTTCAATGCATATATAAAGATGTGAAATAAATGCATGAAAAGTTGCTCTATACCACATTTTATTGGCAAATTAATACCGTGAGATACTACATTAACTATATAAAATCACCAAAATCTAGAAGAGTGGCCGGCCAAATATGGTAACGGTGAGGAGCAGCAGGATCACCCATGTATTACTGGTGGGGATGAAAAATGGCATAACCATGTTGGAAGAAAAACTGACAGCTTCATACAAAGGTATATAAACCAGTAGTATATTGTCTAGTGACTGAAATCCGTGGCATCCACCAAGTGGAGTTGAAAACTGCTTTATACTCAGACATCTTCACAAAGATGCTAGGGAAGCAGTGTCAGTACAAATGTTGGAAGTAGCTATGTCACCTTTCAGACACCATATAAGCTATAACACATGCATGCAGATACAGTGTTGAACTCTTGAAAATGACAAACCATCACCCATGAAAAACAGAGAAAGTTAAATTCACACCTGTAAGCAAAAGAAGGTAATAGGAAGGTGTTCCATAGCTACAGTTACATATTAACAACAGGGAAATGCTCCAGAAGAATATCAGTAAGCAATTTCATTATTTTGGGAATAGGATATACCTCCAGAGAAGTCTACAACATCACTAACTGATTTAATATCATGAATACATCTTAGTGTGTTTCATCCATCTTTGACCAAAAATGTCACATTACTATATATTACGTTCTGGAAAAATCATAATTATAAAGACAATTAAAGAGTCAGCTGTTACTAGGAAGCAATAAGTAGGGAGAGATTGGCAGGTAAAGTATATAAGAGTTTTGGCAACAAAAGAATTCTATATATGCCTACATGGTTAATGAGTGTGTAATGGTATGCGTTAACATATGTAACATCAAGAATGAAGCTCATGATGTTAACTATAACTTTTGTGACAGACATGTATCATATAACAAGCATGTCACTCTGGTGGGGTATGTTGACAAATGGCTGTGCATGTGTGCTGTGAGAGATATATGGTAAATCTTTGTTTCATCTTCTCAAATATACTTTGGACCTAAAACTGTTACAAAATATCAACTATTGCCCAAATATGAGATAAAAAATTAAATGTAAGTATGTTTGAATCATATTTCTACCGAAGAAAACAAGTTTTTAAAAAAGAACAAAACCCCCTGCAGAATACCTGTGATATTCTACTTCTGATATTCTGATATTCTGAAAGATATGCTATCTTTCAGAAATTTCATAGTGAAGAAGTATCTGTCAGGTTACTCACACAACTTACCCATGGAAGCTGGAGACACATCATTTTCTTGTCATCTAACTTTGAATCTTCGTTTTATTATTGCATCCCCCTTCTGCCTATTAGCATATTACTTGCTATGCTGTCCAAGTGTGATCTGAAACATACCTGCTAGGGAAGTGGCACATTTCTGTGCAGTGAAAGAGATGTTAAAAAGACAACAAAAAAACTAAAAGAACAAAAAATTGGAAGGAATAGCATCCTTTGGCCAGAGCTTGCTAATTGTCAACCTAATAGGGATGGGGCATCTAGGTTTAGCAAGAGATTGTCTCAAAGGAACAAAAGGGAGGGTTGTGGACAAGCCAACTAACACTTCCTTTGATCAGGCCTACAGCACAGGTGTGCCCACGCTCAGGGGTGGCCACTGCTCCGATATGACCAGATCCTAGGCATACCCACCTGCACAAACATGCTCATCAGTACAGGATGTTTGCTTGGCCATGAACCACACCACCACATGCACACATACATGCACATGCATATAAGCACTAAAAGAAGAACTGGAAGAGGAGAAGGAGGAGGGAAAAGAAGAGGAAGCAGAGAAGGAGGAGAAGCAGAGGTAGTAGTTCCCAAAGCAGAGGCTAAGGGAGAATCCTGTGAGCATGCAACCACCAGCCTTTCACACCTTCAAATAACAAGAGAGCTAAAATCATTTCTGTGACAGTACTCTACTCCAGCCAATGAATCATTTTTTTAAAAATAAAGAAAAAAAAAGATCTCACTGGAGAGACTGGAATAATCCAAACACAAATCCAAATTAATGAAAAGGGCTGTTCAGGCCAACAATAGAGGTTAAAACAATTAAAAGCTCTCATGTTAGTGCTAATGGGCAGACAATAACACACAGTGGATCCCAGTACTGATCACGTGACCCACTCAACACCAAAGGAAAGAAGGAACAGTGACCACAAGCTCTTTTTTACTTGTTCTATCTTGGCCCCCGTAGGCATTTAGATGTAGACTTGGGAGGTCTCATGCCAACAGGAATGTAACTCAGCCATTTTCATCTCCTGTTTCTTTAAGACACGTTTGAATGTCCATCTGCATTCCAAGCCAAAATGCCCTGCTCTTTGTTCTTGTCATAGTGTACCTCTGCAGAAAAGCCAGTGCTACCCAGAGACGAAGCTACTCGTCTATAGGAAGACATTTGTGCAATGTGTGCTATTTACAACATATAAGGCAGGCTGGGAAAATTACTTAGTAGGCGCAGGGCTGGTTGTATAAGCATGAAGACATGGGTGCAGATCCCCAGCAAGCGTGGAAAAGCTAGGCAAGGTTTTGAGCATGCATACCCCTAGGATGGAAAAAAATAATTTCCCATATCATTTTCACAAAAACACATTCAGGGAGTAGAATGGTCATCACTAGGGACCTTTAGATGAGGAGGAGGCTGAGAAACAGAAAAGCTAGGTAGCCATGTACCAAAGCATAAGCAGATAGAGAAATTAGTTCAACACAGCAAAATCACTACAATCTTTAATTTATGGTGTATTTCAAAACACTAAACACTCAGGTGTGATAAAGATTTGAGAAGATATATATGGTAATCACCATGCTTTGATCATTACATAGTACACACCTGTACTGAATCTCATATTACAGCCAATAAATCTGTAGAAATATTATATACCATTTAAAAATAATAATACAAGGAACTGAGACCCTAATACTGTGTCATGGAAGGTCAATAAATAATAATTATTTTTAGTGAAAATGATTAGTTAGAATCTTATGGCGTGTTTGGCCACTCAGTAAATGGCAAACAAAGCAGCAATCTTTCTACCATCTCCCTTGGAAGTGCAGTTCATTTTAAACTATGAAAGAACTGACTTCTCACGACATTACTGAGAGGTAATAGTCACTGAAAATGTTGGTGGGAGCTGAAGTTGTAGTGCAGGGGAATTTCCAGATTGTTTCTGGCTATCTGGATGATCCTCTGTAGCCACTGGTGATTCCCATTCCTTGGGAAAAGGGATATCTGTCATTAATGTCAGTGAAAAGTTCTCAGTAATAGCCCTGTGGTAGCAAAGACTTTGTCATTCTTTCCTGTCAAACTAAACCAAACATTTGACCCCCCTCCCCCACGAGATTCCTCCATCTGTTCCTGTCAAAATAGAACGTATGATTGCAATTCTCATTTATGTCACCAGTACACATAGTTTGTGGAGTCTCACTGCCTCATAATTTTAGATTTTGGAATGACATTCTGTAAACTTTAGTTTTCCGTGTGAAACTAAATTGGAAATTCCTTCAAAGATGATTCAGAGTCCTCCCATTTTTATATTGTTTGGAGCTTGGCGTTTCTAAGTAATAAAAGGAGATGAACAGAGATAGCAATGTAAATCAATAATGTAAGTAATGGAGCTAGCACTGCTTTGGAAAGGCTGCCCCAGGTAGGTTGGTGATTTCAGATCAGTACAGAATGTGAGCTGCTTCAGCTTGTTGGTACCTACCTAGGAACAGACAAGTCCATAGGTAAAATCAGAAGAATATGATCCAAGGCAACAGCTAGTCTAGGATAAGAGTTAGTCCTATAGTCAATTATACTTCACTGATAATGTATCAACACTTTATCAACAAGACTTTAAACTTTTGCTTTTTTACTAAGTCAAGAAAGCAAATGATATAGTTCAATGACTCCAGAATGCTACATTGTATAATATATTAATTACCTGAAAAGTAATCATATCTGGCACTTGCCGGGGGTCACATAAGATCAAAGGTATATATTCAGTCTGTCCACCTAAAGAAAGGACTTTTTCCTGCATGGCATTTGGCCATTTTTGGAGGCAGGGTGAGTTGCGAACAGAGAAGGGTGAGATGTTGCCAGACATGGTTCATACCTTTAATTCCAGCACATGAGAGCCAGGGGGAGAAAGATTAGGAGTCAGGAATGAGCGTAGGCTACATAGCAAGACCCTGTCTGAGAAAAATAAATAAAGGAGCAGCATATTTCATATAGCAAATGCACAGACTTAAGCTAGTCGAGGATGAAGAGACAAATTGGAATCTCTCAAGCATTAAAAATCTTTTATTTCCTTCATGACCTCTGTAAGTCATGTTCAACTCTGGTAATCAGTCCCCTTTCCACACATCTCTCACTCTGACCTTCATTTATGTAGCAAGAAACAAGCTTCAAAAACCCATTTTCCATGGCAAAGGGACCTATGACTCAAGGAGAATTAGAGGAAGAGCTGTAGTAATGGAATAGTTTTAATCATGCTGCCTTCAAAGCAAACATGTAGCTCTACAGAGTGAATATTCTCAGATCACACTTATGCTACAATAGGAAAAGACTGCCATCCACAACCACCACTTAAGAGCTATATTCTCAGTTCATGTGAAAGAAAATGAAATAATTTGAAGTTTGAGAGAAAATCAGATAATTCGACAGTAAATTTCCATTTGAGTTTTTGCTGAAATGTCCTTATAACACCTGAAAATAATCTTCTCTACCCACTTGAAGTAAAAGCTTCCTTTCACACAAAAGAAAAATTGGCTGTTAAAAAAAAAAGGATTTCAGAATGGGCTATAAATCATTCTTAGAACTAAGCAACTCCATTAGCACTATAGATTTGGTTAGTTCAACCCCAAGTCCATAGAAGAGAATAATCAACGCTATTTAAACAGACATCTTAGGTAAAGGTGATTATTGGTAAAACTATATTATTTTTAAGCAAACACTAAAAATTGAATAAACAAGATCTACCTTGCTCTATCATACATTCACACGCACACACACACACACACACACACACACACACACACACACACACAAATAAATAAATAAAATTTCAGTAGTCACACAAATCCAGATTTCTTCGATTCTGTAGCTGTTTTTACTTTATAAAATTATAGGTCAACTTTATCATCAGAAATGAGTAGGCTTTGAGAAAACAGACATATGTGGTTGGTGTAGACTGCCCAGGATTCCACCTCCTCAGTGAATTATGCTGTGCTGTTGCATCAGCACAACTCACCAGTCAACACTGAGAATTTTCCAGTTACAAACAAGAGTTCCAGCCAATGCAATAGTCTAATTTGACTTTGTTTTATTTACCCTGAGAGAACAGTACACATAACTAAATGTAATTATATATATATATATATATATATATATATATAAATGATCCATTACCATTGGAGGGCCAAAGAAGTTATTCCAAACGTAACTTTCAAGTCATATTGAGTGTACTTCCTACATATTGTTTCTACCTTCTTTGCTGTTATATAAAAGCCAGTGTGATCTATTTTGGAGATATGACCCAGTCCTTAATAGTATGAAAAACAATCAATTTATCATGAAAACACCACCAGAGACATAGCAACACTCTCTTGAGCCACTCTGGCACAATTTCTTCTACTAGGTCTTTCTGTTTATTAATCCCAGTGTTGAAAAGCTTAGCTCACAAGAATATAACATGATAAATTACAGAAGACTAATCTCAGAAAGAGAATAATAAAGTACCTGGATGTACTCTAAAAATTTTGTCACGGACTTTCAACTCAGAAATGAGATTTTACAAAGTAGCACATTTACCTTGTTTATGCCAGAATAACAGCCACTTTTACTTGTTATATTAAAAAAAAAACTCCTCTTTTAGAATTTCAATGCCTCTGTACACTCATTATCAAGGGTCTTACACCTTAAAGCTACATTTTAATTTCTTATTTCAGTTCCCACAAGAAACAAACTAATCTTTCTCTGGCTGTGCTTCTTTTCATGTTCTCCAGTGTGTTCAATCTCCACTACCTCCCTATCCTAAGTGTTTCCTTAGGGTCATCTCTTTTGGTACACATTTTTGCACTGAGCATTTCTTAAGTCATTGCATTTTCAAGTATTAAGTTATGTTCATCAGAGAAATTTGAAAGATAAAATCCCACAGCTCTCCTTTTCAGGAGTGCAATAACCTCAGGGAACGACTTAGCACAGGTCATATGGATAGCTAGCAAAATAAATAGCCCAGTTGTTTCTAAGTCTTGCTCTTACTCATGTATTTAGAAAACAGACAACAAAAGAAACATTTGATAAACAGATGAAGGTACATGAAAATTTCAGTCACACTAACTATTCTCAAAGTAAAAGAACATTATGGAAGACAGAATGAAGGCCACACAATTTTTTAAGTTTAAATCTGTTCATTTTATTTATGTGTGAGTATTGGTTTGCATGTATATATGTGCATCATGTGCATGCTTGGTGCTCAAGCAGTTCAGAAGAGGACATTTGATACTCTGGAACTGGAGTTACAGATGGATGGATGATTATGAATCATAATGTGAGTGCTGGGAATTGAACCTGGGTCCTCAACAAGTGCTCTTAACCACTGAGCCACCTTTCTAGCCCCCACACAGTGTTTTTTATGGAACTACCTCTTCCTTCTTTGTTTAAGGAAAGGAAAATTAGAAATCATAGCGAGTAAGGGGGAAAGGGATAGTGTGTGTATGTCCACGTGTGTATTTGTGTGTGCTGGTGTGTGTGTGTGTCTGTGTGTGTGTGTGTAGACAAGTACACATGTATGTGTTTGACTCAACCTAACACACAGATTATTCATAAAAAACCTAGGATATAATAAGTACTGCAGAGTCACAGATGAATGAAGGAGCTCAGACTCAAAGTCGCAACCCAATAGTCTGTTTGCCTGCATATCGAAGCCAAAGCATAGGGCATAACAATGTAAAGGGATCTGTGCTTGGTAGCTACCTGTGAGCACATGGTTTATTGTAAATAAACTTAAATAGAAATAAATATAACATATTTCTTCTGTCCAATGGCAAACAGTTCTTAACGCAATACCTCATTACATACTGCATTCCTATTAAGATATCAACACACTCCCATATATTTCTACTACTGTTGGCAGAATATTCAACTAGAAAAATATAATTCAGTTTGTCAGCTAAACACATTATGATTTTTGACTTCCCTCCTTGAAGGTTAAGCCCTTTAAAAATAAGGTCATGATTATTTACATTAAAAGGTAGAAGCAAATAGTTTTCTAAATAAAACATCAGATCTATCCATGACTAAATTGCATTCTAGAGGTCTAATATGCAAACACTTATAGTAAGGAGAATACCATCGCATAAATTCTCACTTTTGTGGTTAAGAGCATCTTCAAACACAAGGGTAGTGGAGCCAGAGCAGGAGTTGACTGTCTTTGGGGCCGGAATTAATAGCTCGTGCCATGTAGGTTCTGAGCCAACTGACCTGGGTTCAGTTCCCAGCACCTACCTAGAGATTCACAGTCATCCATCTGTAACTCCAGTTCCATGGCATGCAATGTCCTCTTGTTACTCTGAATTGTCATTATTTTACAAATTAGTTGCCATGGCAGAACATTCCTGAGACTGATCAATTTTAACAGAATTCTTCAGGAAGAAGTACAACTAAGATTACAAAGGCAAATAGGAGAAAGGGGTTCCTTGGTAGAGACTGGACTGAAATGCATCCTAAGTCAGGCTTTCACCAGCCGTCAAGACCAGTTGTCATAAAGATGCTAAAGAGATCATTCCAATAGTAACCACATGATAACAACATAGACGATTTTCATGAAGTGGTATATACACAGTCACATAGAATTCACAGTCATACTATCTTGTCCTAAATATGTGAAAAATATTCTCTTCAAGAAATACAAATATGAGTTAGTGTAAAAGAAAGATTCTTCCCTTACACACTGAATACCTTACATTTTCTCCAAGGCAGTCTAGAAAGAAAATACAAAAAACAAGATTGCTAATCCTTATACCTTTGCTTTGCAGAAGTCATATATGCTTTTATATAAAGTTATCTGCAAGGGGCAATTTTACTTTTCTGTTCTATATAAGGTAATATTTGATGACTCATTTGTAGATGAAAGTTTCTCAGATAATCATATATTAATCCTCTGAAATTGGTTTGAGTAACTTAATCCACAGACAATACATACATCCTGAAAGGGTCTCATGATTTCATCCCAGTTTCTTTTTTCATCTTGTGACAGGGTCCATTTTAAATCATTCATTCTCTTCTATCTTCCTTTGGCTCTCCATCCCTGTTAATCCCCTTTGCTTACAGGAGGTCCTTTTAGAGTTGTGGAGAACCAGGTATGGGAGGCTGAGTTCTTCATGAAGTTCCCATCAGACAGGAGGACAAGACACACTCCTGGATGACCAAGTCATGTCAAAAATATCATAATAACTTTATTTTTGTTGTTGGTGGTGGTGGTGGTGGTTTTTGTTTTCACTGTTTATTTATTACTTCAATTTACATCTCCCTCACAGTCCCCATTCTCTCACTCTCCCATCCCCTCCCCCTTCTCCCACATATCTTACTCCTCCAGTGTAGGGTGCCCTACATATCAGCCACCTTCAGTTCAACAGCCATATGAGGGCTAAGAGCTTCCTCTTGTACTGGTGGCCTACATGGCATCTCCACAAGGGTAAAGTATCCCACTAACAAATAACAAAGTCTATGTTCCTGTTCCTTTCAGTCTACTTGTAGGATAGTTATCCTGTACTATATGGCTAAAATCCAGTTATAAGTAAATAGATGCCATGTGCATCTTTCTGGGCCTGTGTTAGCTCACTCATTAACCTGATATCAATATAGTTCTGATCATTGTGGCATAAAGGTTATTTGATTAAGGGGTAAAACAGGTACTCTACTCTCTTCTTCTCTAAGCCTTTCCACTCTATTGCTCAAATAAAAAGCTTACCTTAAATAATTTACTGAACCAATCTTGGATGAAAATTATACTTTTAAGGAAATATGCATTTTATTTCACATTGTCGCTTCAAAAATAAGCATGTAAGTGGAAATGCTATTTTATGCAGTAAATAATCCTTGTTGATTTTCTAGATACATGGCTCATATTGCAAAAGGTAGTAAGGAAATTAAAATCCAAATCCCATGTATATTATTCTGCATAAAACACTGGAGTTCATACAGTTTCAATAACTAATCAAAAAACTAATCACATGAGTGGTGATAAAGCAGAAATATATTTAAACCTGAACCCAATTGGAAGCCAGGATCTGCAGTCCTTATTAATTCCCACAGTCTTCCCCTTGTCTTCTTCTTCTTATACTTAAAGAATAACTTCCAAGTTTCTTTTTTGTCTTCATTAACAGTCATCTAACAAATAGCAACATAATTAGTCATTGTAAGACTCTGCTTAAGCCTTGTGTCCTTGCTCAAGTATAGATGAGTATTAGAGATTTGATACAGAGTTGATATGGATACAAAGGGGAGTACTGGACATAGTCACTATTTTCTTTAAATGAATAATAGCAATATCCACACTAAGTCTACATACTAAGTATGCAATGAAGAGAAGTTTAACAGAGACACTGTGAACTGATGAATGTAGAAAATCTGACTGTGATAAATGAATATAGTCGTGATTAATGACACAAAGTATACACTTCAAATTGCTCAAAATGCATTGGTATTGAAAAACAAGTGTTAATTTGGGTATAACAAAAGGGCATTTATAATCTACAGGTCTTTATTTTAAATATGGAGGTGGGACTCTCTCCAGAGAGTTGTAGACAGTCACATGGTACCCAGAGTTCCAGGAGACACTCAGTAAACTTAACTGTGCAACAAAACTCATGGTATAGCCAGACTCTGGGAAGATGCCAATTCCCCAGGAAATTAATGTGCTATTTTAAAAGAACAATTAATAAAAAAGAAATTGTCATTTAAAGCCAAGGTCCCTCCCATTATGCAGAGTACAATGTGTCTCCAATGACTGAGAAGTGGTTTCCTTTATGGTGTCTAATTTAACAAGAAGCATCTGTGAAAGCACTGATAACTGTTAAGGTATCAAAGATTACAAATCAGAATTTTTCAATTGTCTTATATCACTAGCATTAAATAAACAACATATGAAATATTGTCTGTGTGAATGCACAGAACATGCATGCCCACACACCCAAAGAGAGAGAGAGAGAGAGAGAGAGAGAGAGAGAGAACAGATGGGTGCAGTAATAAACAGCTGATTGCATGGAACTTGAAAGTGAAATGATAGTGACTGGAGACAAACAGAAGTGGAAAGGGAATTGTCCAATGAGTGTTGCTATAGTTAGGGAAAACTAGAAAGTCTATACAATGAAGTAGATTAACTACGGCTAACAATGTGTCATATATTTTGAAAGAAGAGTACAAGAAAACATTTCAAAATTTTTTCTCATACAGAATGACAGTAGAGAAATAGATACATTTAAACTGATTACACATTATCTGTACATACCAGAACATTACACAACAATGACAAAAATCTATAACCCACCAAATGACCAAAGGAAAAATCACCAACCCCATCTTTTGGGAATGGGGCATCACTCTCTTAAAATTGCTTCCTGCTGATTTAGGACATAGTTTCATTTTGGGAGTCCAAGAAATTGGGAAAATGGTCAAACCTTAAGAAACTTAGCTAAAACATTTGCTGTTGAGTCTCCATGTGTTCAGCAGTTTGCGTGCCCTGAGCAGTTTTTACTCCAAAGGTGATCTTTTGTTGGGACGGTACAGGGCTTTACTGAAGTATTGTGATACTGGACCATCTTAACTAGCTGTTTTGAAGTTGTTCTGGATACAGATGTTTGAGGGAAGACCTGTTGAGGCTACATCATCTGAGCTATTTGTCTTGTCTTCTTTGGTGTCTGGTGCCTTTTCTCCAGGCATTTCAGCTGTCCTGTGGTTCCTGGACTCTGTAGTTGGATCCTTTTAGTCTCCTGGAAAGATAAGAACAGAACCCTCCTTTAACCTTAACTCTAGAGGTTTCCTTTTTTGGCAGGTTATATCTTCCCTACTGCAAACTGTTTTTTGGCAATATAAAAGGTATTATCTTTGGCAGTGTTCCTTCTGTTTCTATTTTGTGGAGGAGTTTGAAGAGTATTAGTATTAGCTCTTCTTTGAAGGTCTGATAGAATTCTGTGCTGAAACCATCTGGCCCTGGGCTTTTTTTGGTTGGGAGATATTTAATGGCAGTTTCTATTTGCTTAGGGGTTATAGGGCTGTTTAATCTGTTAACCTGATCTTGATTTAAGTTTGGCAGATGGACTCTATCAAGAAACTCATTGTGTGAGGACACAGACAGCCTGATTCCAAACCACACAAAGACCCAACAAAGAAAGACAACTTCACACCAATTTCCCTCATGAATATAGATGCAAAAATACTTTTTAAAAAATATTTATTTATTACTTCAGGTTACATCTCTATCGCAATGTCCTCTTTCCGCCCCTCCCACCCTCTACTCCTATCTCTTCCATTACACTACTCTGGAGTGGAAGGTCCCTATATAACAGTCCCCTTCTGATTTCAGCAGTCATATGAGGGCCAAGAGAATCCTCATACACTGGGGGCCTCAAGGCAGCACCACTAGGGAAAAGTGTGTCATTGACAGGAAAAAAAATTCTATGTTCATGTTCCCTTTGCTGCATTCTTTGTAGTATACTTATCCTGTACTATATGGCTAACATCCAACTATAAGTGAATAGATGCCATGTGTATCCTTCTGGGTCTGGGTTAGCTCACTCAGGATGAGCTTCTCTAGTTCCATCCATTTGGCTGCAAATTGCATGATTTCATTGTTTCTGATAGCTGAGTAGTATTCCATTGTGTAGATGTGCTACAGTTTTTTAATCCACTCTTCGGTTGAGGGACATCTGGGTTGTTTCCAGTTTCTAGCTATTACAAATAAGGCTTCTATGAACATAGATGAGGAAACTTCCTTGTGATTCGGTAAGGAATCATTTGGGTGTATACCAAAAAGTGGTATGGCTGGGTACTGAGGCAAAGCTATTCCAAGTTTTCTAAGCTATCACCAGACTGACCTCCAATAAAATACTGGCACACCGAATCCAAGAACATATCATATCAAAAGTATTGTACACTATGATAAAGTAGGCTTCATCCCAGGAATGCAGGGATGGTTCAACATATTAAAATCCATTAACATAATTCACCACATGAACATGCTAAAAGAAATAAACCACATGATCATCTTGTTAGATGCTGAAAAAGTTTCCCACTTTCACCATATCTCTTCAACGTAGTACTTGAAGATCTTGATAGAGCAATAAGACAGCTAAAGGAGATCAAGGGGATACAAATTAGAAACGAAGAAATCAAATTATCCCTATTTGCAGATGATATGATAGTGTACATAAGCAACCCCAAAAATTCCACTCTTACAGCTGATAATCACCTTGAGCAAGGTGGCTAGATAGAAAATTAATTCAAAATGATCAGAAGCCCTTCTTTGTACAAAAAAAAAAAATGAGCTGAGAAAGAAATTAGGGAGGCAACACCCTTCAGAATAGCCACAAACAATATAAAATACCTGGAGATAACTCTAACCAAGCAAGTGAAAGACCTGTATGACCAAGAACTTCAAGTCATTGAAGAAAGAAATTGAAGAGGACATGAGAAGATGGAAAGATCTCCCATGCTCATGGATAGGTAGGATCAACAAAATAAAAATGCCCATCCTGCCAAAAGCAATATAAAGATTCAATGAAATTCCTATCAAAATACCACCACAATTCTTTATAGATCTGGAAAAAGCAATTCTCAACTTCATGTGGAATAATACAAAAACCCGTAATAAAAAAAACATCTGTAGGCATCACCATCCCAGATTTCAAGCTGTACTACAGAGTGATAGTAATAAAAACAGCATGATACTGGTATAGAAACAGTCCAGTGTATCAGTGGAATTGAATTGAAGACCCAGAAATGAACCCACACATCTATAGTTAGTTAATTTTTGACAAAGAAGCCAGAACCAAACAATGGAAAAAGGACAGCATCTTCAACAAATGGTGCTGGTCTAACTGGATATCAACATGTAAAAGAATGAAATTAGACTCATACTTATCAGCTTGCACAAAACTTAAGTCCAAGGGGATCAAAGACCTGAACATACGGCCTGACACACTAAATCTATTAGAAGAGAAAGTGGGGAAAAGCTTCGAACTCATTGCACAGGTGACAACTTCCTGAATAGAACACCAACAGCTCAGGATCTAAGACCAACAATCAATAAATGGGACCTCATGAAACTGAAAAGCTTCTATAAGGCAAAAGACACTGTCATTTGAACAAAACAACAGCTTACAGACTGGGAAAAAAATCTTCACCAACCCCATATCTGACAGAAAGCTAATATCCAAAATTTACAAAGAATTCAAGAAACTAAATGCCCAAGACACCAAATAATCCAATCAAAAAATGGAGAACAGAGCTAAACAGAGAATTCACAAAGGAGGAATCCCTAATGATGGAGAGATACTTGAAGAAGTGCTCAGCATCCTTAATCATCAGAGAAATGCAACTCAAGATGACTCCAAGATTCCATCTCACACCTGTCAGAATGGCTAAGATCAAAAACTCAAATGATAGCACATGCTGGGGAGGTTGTGGAGAAAGGGGAACCCTTCTTCTCCATTGCTGGTGGGAGTGAAGGCTTGTGCAACCACTATGGAGGTCAGTCTGGTGATATCTTAGAAAACTTGGAATAGCTCTGCCTCGGGACCCAGCCATACCACTTCTGGGTATACATCCAAATGATTCCTCACCATACCACAAGGACGTTTCCTCATCTATGTTCATACCAGCCTTATTTGTATAGCTAGAAATTGGAAACAACCCAGATGTCCCTCAACTGAGGAATGGATTAAAAAAACTGTGGTACATCTACACAATGGAATACTACTCAGCCATCAGAAACAATGAAATCATGCAATTTGCAGCCAAATGGATGGAACTAGAGATGCTCATCCTGAGTGAGCTAACCGAGACTCAGAAGGATGCACATGGTATCTATTCACTTATAATTGGATTTTAGCCATATAGCACAGGATAACTATACTATAGCCAATACATCAAAGGGAACAGGAACATGGACTTTGTTACCTGTCAACGAGACAATTTGCCCTAGTGGGGCTGCCTTGTAGGCCCCCAGTATATGAGGCGGCTCTTGGCCCTTATATGACTGCTGAACTGGGGTGGAGGACTGATATGTAGGGACACTCCACTCTGGAGGAGTGGGATTGAAGGGATAGGGGTAGAGGGTGGGAGAGCGTGTCTGGGAGGGGTGAAAAAAGGGCACTGTGATGGAGATGTAACCAGAAGTAATAAATAAACATAAAAAATAGAAATTAAATAGTATTATCTTTCAATTGAGATTTTTAAAAAGTCTTTTGAAATTTTGAAACTAAATATACCTTTAAGTGTTTAAATTTTTAGATCACAAATGCCATTCACTTTCAATTTTAGTCTGCTTGCAAGCAGCTTTTAAACTTAAATCACTGTAAATCCTATATTCCTGCTTCTACCTCTTAAGTGTTGGGATCAAAGCCATGTACCACCCAAGTGCTGGGATTAAAGATATGAACCACCACACACAGATCTAAGATCTAAGAACTTGGATAAGATAAAGTTCTCTACTTGGGATTTGCTCTGTATATAGCTAGACTTGAACTCAGAAGTCTTCATGCTACTGTCTCCTGAGTGCTGGGATTAAAGCATGTGCCTCCCAAGTTCTGATTCTAAAGGTGTGTACTATTGCCACCCTATTTTTTGTAACTGTACAATTCAGAAAACAACTAAGTCTATAGTGATCCACCAGTCTTTTCTGGCATTAAAGGCATTGGTGCCACAACCATACTCAATTATTTTTATTTTGGCTCCATATTATTCCAACTCTTAGAGATTTAAAAACAAGTTTGAGCTGTAGTAACCTTTAATTTGCTTAAAACATTTTAAAACTCTTAATTGTATTTTTAATACCAAACAACAAAAATATCCTTTTTATTTAAGAAGAAGCTTTAGTTTTTGTATGTTCATTTGAACTGAATGACCAAGCTTCTTGATCTTATCACCTCTCTTTATTTGGGAGATCTTTCCTGTTCAAATCTAATCTTTATCAATTTTGATGGTATCCACAGCTTTTGCTCTTCTGTGGAAACAAAGGCAAAACCTCTTCCCAAACATAAAATATGTCCTGATTTCCATTCTGTGGTCAACACATCTTTAAAATATACAAGCTGATTTAATTCAACACTATTTTCTATTGTCCAATGTCTCTCTGCAGCTGTTGTTCCTTTTCGTTAACATTTAAATTTTTAAGTTAATAAAACACTGTGTAATCTATCTCTCAAGGTTTTATCCCTTTCTGTTTGCTAAACATATCTTTTAAAGTGCAATTACATCTTTCTATAACTGCTTGTCCTCTAGAATTGAGTGGTATACTTGTAATATGTTTTTTGTTGTAATATGCAAAAAAACTGTTTCATGTTACTAGCAACATATGCTGGAGCATTGTCAGTGTTAATTTGTATAGGTATGCCCATAACTGCCATAACTTCTAATAAATGTGTAATTATAGAATCATCCTTTTCAGAACTTAAAGCATAGGCCCACTGAAATCATGAATATGTATCTATGTTATTATAGTGTACATACTTTAATTTTCCAAACTCTGAAAATGAAACACATCTATTTTCCAAATTTCATTTCTTTGGGTACCTTTTGCGTTACTTCCTGCAGGTAACAGAGTTTGCTTATACAAGGAAAGTAAGACAATGCCTTATTGTCCTTGGCTTGTTGCCAAGTGATAGAAAATTCTTTCTTCAAAACTTTGGTGCTGACATGTGTTTCTTGTGAAATTATGAGGCTTCCAGCATATTTCCTATTAACAGCTGATCAACTTCATTGTTACCTTGTGCTGGGGGCCTGGTAGAATTTTTTGGGATCTGATATGTGCTGTATACACTGGATAATTTCTATTTCTAATTACTTATTGTAGTTGAATAAATAGTGAAGTTAATTCTGAATCATCTGGAAGAAGTTTCACAGTTTACATCTCCCAGTAATCTTTGAAAATCATTAAGACTTTGTAATGGGTTTCTCCTGATTTGTACTTTCTATCCTATATCTTAGAAAATTGCTAGAATCTCCTCTTTGTATGTTTTGAAGGAGCAATTTGTAGTCCCCCACAAGGCAAAATTCTCTTTAGTTCATAAAACATTTTTTCTAAGGTATTTGCATCTTAATAAGCCAGCAAAATGTCATCCATATAATGGTGAATTTTAGATCAAGGAATCTGTTTATGAATTATTTCTAATGACTCTTGCACAAAATATTAGCACAAGTAGGAATGTTTAACATTCTTTATGGTAAAACTTTCTAATGATTCTGCTTTATTGGATAACAATTATTATAAGTAGGTACTGAGAAAACAGACATGTCCCTATCATGCTCATGCAAAGGGGTTGTGAAAATGCAGTCTTCTAAAGTAATTGCTATCAAAGGTCATGACTTAGGTAATAAAGAAGGCAATGGGATTACAGACTGTAAAGAGCCCATTGACTTAATCATCTTACTTATGGCTCTTAAATCTGTCAACGTCCTCCATTTTCCTGACTTTTTTTAAAACAAACATAGAGGAATTCTATGGGCTGGTATGTTCCTCAATGTCTTGAGCACTTGGCTTCTCCTGTACCAGCTGTTCTAGTACCTATAATCTTTCTCTTGTCAGGGGCCAATGATCCACCCATACAGGTATATCAGTAGCCATTTTAAAGGTGGTACCTTTAAACCATCAACACCTGTCATGCCTTGCTTAAAGACACACTTGACAGTGTAGCTGTTCTCAATAATACCTCTTAATATTTTCCCAGAAGAATACTTTATTTCATAGTTCTGAGATTTCAGGAATGTCAATCTATGTTTTCCATTGCTGCAACAAATCATGTCCTAGTAAGTTTATGGCTATATTAGTCACATATGGCTTTAATTTTCCTATTTGTCCTCTAGGCCATATACACTTTACTCATCTTGCATTTTGTTTATCCTGAGATAAAGTTCAAATCCCTAGGAGTCAGATATTTACTTCCTGAAGAGGCCAATCTGGATGCCAAGATTTTGGTGAAATTAGTGTTACATCTGCTCCTATGTCTACCAAACCTTCAATTTCAATGACCAGACAACTTACCAAATCAGATGGCTTCTCAGTTTGTCTGCAGCTGGAGTAATCTCTCTTTCCATGGAGTCTTGTCACAAGTTGGAGTGCCAAAATGTCCTTTATGCCCATAAAATAAAGACACCAAGACCTTTTAATATTTCAAATCTTAGGCCTCAGCTGGTCAGACTCTCAACTAGCTCATCTAAGTTAACCTGACCTCCTAGCCCATCTACCCATGTGGCTAGCTTTATCTTCTGAGCACACAATCATGTCTGTCTCCCCTTATGCCCTTATGTCTCCTGGTGAAAAGGGCCTTCCTATTTCTTCTTCCCAGAGTCTCTCTCCCCCTTCCAGGAATTTCTGCCTTCCACTTTACTCTCTTCCCAGCCATAAGCTGTCATCCTTTTTACTAAAGCTAATCAGAGAATGCCTCAGGTAGGGCAATAAGAGAACTCAGGACTCTGAAATCAGCATCTGAAAACCATGTATAAAATCCTTCTATCAACAGTTTTTGAGCCTAGTTACTGAGGTTGACAATGCGGTCAACCACAATAAGACCCATGGAAAGAGTGAGGAGAAAAATTTCATTAACATAAAACTAAAGGCTTTAGAAAAAGACATAGGACAGACATGTGTTGCATACATTTTATGCATACATAACAGGTTCACTTCAACTTCCAAATCTTTTCTTTCCTAGTCAATATCTAATACTACTGCCCACACACCACTGTTTTTCTTACACATGAAATGTGTGCTATGAATGACTCCCAAGAGCTCTGCTTTCCACAAGTACTTGCAGAGAACATATCCATTAACGTCTACTATCTTTCCATATCTCTATATTCATTTAAATTCAAACACAGGGGCTGGAGAGATGGCTCAGTGGTTAAGAGCACTGTTTGTTCTTTCAGAGGTCCAGAGTTCAATTCCCAGCAACCACATGGTGGCTCACAATCACCTATACTGGAATCTGATACCCATTCCAGCATGAAGGAGTACATACAGATAGAGTTCTCATCCATGTAAAATAAAAAAATAAATCTTTAAATTCAAGCACAGAGGGCTCAGTCAGAGAGTTATTTTTAAATGTAAAATCTTTAATCTACTACCAAGTCTTCAATTGCCATCCTTCCTCTTTGTAAATCAGTGATGAATATGATTGATCAATTCTTACCCTAACCATGTATCCCCCATAAAAGGAGAAGTAAATGGATTTCTACATGAAATGCCAGTTGATAGAGGAGGTCCTTTGAGGGCTGGAATATGTAGTTTCTGTTGTTTTCAAACAACAATAACACAAAGTTCAGGGTTTAAGAGTCCATTATGCATTATTGTTAATGCGAATGTGAGTGACTTAGCCAAATTCATCACGTTAGAGTTTGCTCTGTGCATATGTCTACAGATAGGCTAGGAGTGACTGTCAACTCTCATTATTATGGTAAGAAGGTGACTAGATTACTCCTTTCAATATCCGATAAGCCAATCTGGACTGGTTCATGTGATCAACAAAGATGGAAGGAATGCTGAAATTCATTCTCAGAATTGCCTTATTCTTTTATCTTCTCATTTGCCCAAACTGACTCAGCACTTTCTATGCCACAGTGTTTGAAAGGCTGCTTTGCTAAATGCAATAAAATGTAGAGATTCAGAACACTTTTATCAGAATCTTCCCTCAGGTGTCCCCCTATAAATATGTTTAAAAATACATTCACTCCACTCATAAGTTGTCAGTACTTTCTAAATCCAAGAGCTCATAGCTCACATCATATCTGGATGGAATCCTATAAACCTAATTATTTTCAACCCAAACATTTCTGAAACATACAAACAAACAAACAACAACAACAACAAAACAGCCTGCCTGTCAGAATTTACTATCTATTAAGTCAGACTAAGAAACACCTAGGACCTCAGTGGAGCTAATCTCTGAGTCTGTCTATATATGGTGTTTTCACAGAGGAGTAACTGGAGGGAAAATTATGCCCTCAGTGTCGAACACACTATACAATGGGTTTCCATCCTGCACTAAATAAAAAGCCAGCTGAGTGTTAACCTCTTTCTCTGTCTCTTGATCCAATGAGATATGAAGGAACACTGAGAAAAGTTACTCAACTTTTCTGGGCACATGAACTCTGCCTTACCTACTCCACCATAAAGGACTCTAACCTGTCAAATAGTGAGGCCAAGTAAATTGCTGCTCCCCTCACTTGCCTTTTGTCAGGTATTTGGTGATAACAATGATAAAAGTAACTAATACATCTGTTGATTGGAGTACAGAACAGTCACAGTAAATATCCCCATTTGAAAATTATACACTCTACCCATAGAAATTTGGCAATCTCACTGGGATTATGCTGCCAGGTCTCCCTTTTCTCGAACCACAAATGGTTTCTCTTTCCATCCTTCCCCTTCCATGGGTGCTTGAGACTCACATTATGGACTTCAGTCCTGAATTCTAGTACCATATCTATTCATTCTACAATGCCCCCATTTTATTCTATTACATTCCTTAGATGAACAGCATTTAGTAATTAATTTTGTATAACTAGCTAAAATACTCAAGAGAGCTACTAAAAGGAGAAAGATTTCTTTTGGCTCATCCTTTTAGAGGGTTCAGATTGTGGATGGTTCCCCAACCCTTGTACCATGATCAGGCAGAATATTATGGTAACTGGAACAATGTCAATAGCAGAAAATAAAGGCAGGATGTATAGTGGAGGAGCTTCAATACCTTATGGAATACAGGAAGCACAAAGATGGAGTACAAAAACGGAAGTACACAAGGATGTGTTCCTTGTGATGTACTTCTTCTAGCTAGACCTGACCTGCACCCATCCACCATGTCCTTTGATTATAACAGGAATGCCTGGACATTCCTGTTCTGTCTCTGAAAATACCCTACAGATACTTGCAGAGCTGAGTTTAATAATCTCTTAGGTTTCTCTCCATCTAGTCAACATGACATTTAAGATTAAACCATAGCCCAGAGCAAGTTTAAATTTTAACTGGTGACCTCTCAGCTTCCTTTCTGCTTGTAAACACTTGAAAATCAAGCCATTTTACAATTTAAACTATCTGTCTCTTTTACTGAAAACTGTTGCCTTATTTGAACATGCAGCCTCCTAAAAAAAATCTCTACAAGCTTCTTAGGTGTCTGATTTTATCACACATCTGATTTGAGACACATTACACCAGACATATTACAACAATACTTTTTAAGTTAAACTGCTCCTTCTGTGTTTGTATATGCATTACTGCTTACCAAACCAGCTACTGTGACAAGATGTCATTAAAATCTTGAAGTCCTTTGTCTACCCAGCTCAGATGTCCTACTGGTACCAACTTAAGTTTTAAATCTTCATGAAGTGTCTATGACCACAACACTGAGTTGGTATTATTTCAGAGATCTCTATATCTATTACCTACTATAAAGATAAATGATTTTATTTTCCAACACCACAAATCTGTTCCTAATTGATCCCCTTTAAATTTCTTTTGAGAACCTCAGTACATTTTCCTATCCACCATTTCTATGCTTATCATTTAGAGACAGAATAAAATACCTGGACCTTTGTTTTCTTCCTGGAGACATTTCTAGCTTAGTTGGAATATATTACATGTTATTTTGTATCTTACACACTTATTGTATGCAATTGTTTTGCCAATTATTTTGTGGTGATATAATGCACAGGTTATAATTTTCTTAGCCTCTGGGAAATTTTTCTTCATTATCTTTCAGACTTTGGTAAAAAAAAAAAAAAAATTCCAGTTTTTTCAACTTTTACGAGCCCCATATTCCAAGCTTGTTGTCATGGTTTTCTTCATCTCAGCAGTCAGTTTCTATGTGAAATATCTAATGCTGTGGAACAGACCTCCAAATCATTGCATTGTTGCTGACACATTTGCACACTGTCTGGATAGTCATGTTGATCTGCATCAGGCTGTGGTGGTCACAGTTAGGATCTGCTACTTGACAAGAAAGATGGTAAAAGACTGGTTAGACTAGCAGATGCACATACACACTAAAAGTGTCTAGTTGACTTCTGGTACAACGCTGGTGATGAAGCTACATTAGTAGTGATGCCATTTCATAGAGCTGAAGAGATGGCTCAACAGTAAAAGCACTGCTGCTGTTGGAGAAGACCTGGGTGTGGATATATGGATATACTGGCTTCAACTGCCAGTAGCATCAGTCCCAGGTGATTCAATGTCCTTTCTGACATCTACAGGTATCAGGTAAGTATATGATACACTCACAAACATACATATACACATAATATAAAAATAAACAAATCTTTAAAAAATAGGCATTCAGACATTGTTCAAATGGTTGCGACAGATTGGAGTTGAAAGTGGGGTGGTGTCAGGAGCTGACATGCCTCAATATCCGAAAATCTTAAGGTAAGAAAACATCTTTAAAGGCCATATGCTACAGATCTCTTGAGGTTTTTGAAGGGCACCTATCTATCTCTGTATATTTGAATAATTATGCAATGATTTGGAGGTCTGTTCCACAGATGCTGTGGATCTGTGACTCATATTAAACCAGACTGTTCCAGCCAGGACTTCAGTAAATCCCTGAACTTTCTCACCCAAAGTTCAGCTTCTGACTACGAACTTCTCAGGACATTTAAATAGCTGAACACAAAAAGACTAGACAACAAATGTTACTATTAACTTGCTTAACCATTTTTCCATTCTTGTTTGGGTCTCCAAAAGGTTTCCTATGTCTCAAATCAGCAGGAAGCAATTTTTAAAAAGCAATGTCCCATTTTCAGAAAATAGGGTGGGGATTTTTTTTTTGATCATTTAATGGATTAAAGATGTTTGTTATTTAGGTGGATTGTTTACAAGTTGTTAAATGGTCTTGTTAAACAAGGATTAGGAGGTTAGATCCAGGGATTTCTCTCTTTTTCTTTTCTCTATCCTTTGTTCTCTCCTATGTAACGGGGGAAAGACTTGAAAAGAAAAAAAGGGGATATAGACATGATACAGGAATGATAAAGAAAAAGGTAGATTATTGAATCTACCCTTAAATCTTTGTATATTGTTACAAAATGAAGGTTATATTTGGCCACATTGGTATAGATCTTTGTATATTGATACAAAATTAAGGTTAACTCTTTTTAAGGTATCATACCTATGTAATTCTTAAGAATGCAACATGAAGTTCTAGGTCTTTTGATAGCAACTGATATCACAATCTGTTTAGGAAATTAAGAAATGTAAACTGATAGTCATTCAAACTTGTCATTATGTTAGATGAGAGTTTAGTGTATCACAAATGTTTTCTAAGTTAATCAAAAATCAAGTTGCTAAGAGACAAGCAAGCAACATTTGTTATTCAAATATACAGAGATAGATAGATGCCCTTCAAAAACCTCAAGAGATCTGTAGCATATGGCCTTTGAAGATGTTTTCTTACCTTAAGATTTTCTGATATTGAGGCATGTCAGCTCCTGACACCACCCCACTTTCAACTCCAAGTACGTGATGAGCATCAAAGAATTTCCACTTGGAGATGGTTGCATTCATGGCAAACTAGCTACTGGGCAAGAACCCTTGCTTCAACTGTAGACAGAATGCTGTCTGGAAAGGACAAAATTTGGAAGCTCTGCCATGACAGGGTGGGAAAGTCCTTCATAATTCCTGCTTTACAATTAATGTCTATCAGAAATACTGAGCCAAAAAGCTGAAGATAGAAGCTCCAATATTATAGAGAGAAATTGGAGACTGTCCAGGAAGCCAGTTACCTGTCATTTCTTAGTTTTGGAAGCTGCTGGCTCCGTACTTTTTGTATAATCAGATATATTTATCCTTCTCAGGTCTCTGATGTGGTTGAAGACTAGATAGTTATAGTCTCCCAGTTAAATTTTAAGTTGTTTAGGAATTAAAAGGATGTTCTAGTTCTAATAATATGTTTTTATGTTGGTAATATAAGTTAGGATGGAAACTGAGTTAGGTATAACTTTATACTCATCAAGATAGATAACAGAATATTATTATTAGTTGCCAAATACATATGGATTGTACATTGTGAATGCATGTTATACTTTATAATTTTCATAATTTTTGCCTAATTGTTATTATTGTTTTGTATTGCATTTATTGTTATAAGAAAAAGAGCCTTTTATTGGACTAAAAGGGGGAGATGTTGTGGGGAAAAGATATACCTTAAACTAAAAAAAAGAGGATAGAAAGGTGAGGGGGGAGAGAGTAGAAGGATGGGACTGGGAGAGGAGGGGGTAGGGGACTGGGATGGAGATGTAAATTGAGGAAATAAATCAATGTTGAAAAAAAGAAAAGAGCCTATGAAACCTAGACTCAGAACAGAAACACCATCAATTCTGTCCTGTCACATTTAGTCTACAAAAAGCAGTCACTATGTCAAAGTAGATTAGAGGGGCAGACAAACACCCTCCAAGCAAATTTATGGAAAGAGGAGCAAAGTCAGGTTAAAGAAATGCAAAAAAGACAGACTTGCACGGTTTGCTTGATCTCTTTGTCGCTCTTTCTAGTGTGCCCACATTGAAGGACATACACATTCACTTTTCTGTTTTACTGAGTTACTACTTTAAATATTTTAAAGACTATACTGAATCTTCCATTTACATTTTAAAAGCAAATTCTAATATGTTTTACACATAATAAATTGTGTCATAATGTTAAGCTGAAAATACAAATTGGAAACTTGTACAATAATTAGAAATTTTGCATTTTTGATGCTCTTGAACTTGTTGAAAGTTTCAGTTGTATTGTTTAAAATATAAATGCAATAAAATGCATGGTTACCAGTATTTGCCTTAAAAGCACATCATTTTGGTCATTTGGGAAAATGGTCATGGTTAATGAACAACCCCGTTATTGAAATTGTACCCTCTTATTGTGATTTTTTTCTTATTGAAGCAGAAAGTGAAGATATTTTTTCTGGTAACAGTTTGTCCTGTGCTACATTACAAAAACTGAGAGGTTTCATTAGTTCCCAAATTACCTCTAACCCGGACACCAGGACTTTTTTCTAGATTTCTAACTAAAAGAAAAGATAGCAATGTAAAACAAGATCTCATTCTTTAATGTGTATTAAATTATTTTTATGTATATATGTGACAACTTATCTGCAGCTCTGTGTATAGCACGTGTGAAAGCCCTTGGCAGCAAAAACCAGGCATTGGATACCCAGGAACTAAAATGATGTAGGAGATTGTGAGCCACAATATTTGCTTGCTGGGAAATAAACTCTAGTACTCCAGAAGAGCAGCAAATATCTAAATGCTTGAGTCATTGCTGCAGCTATAGATTTCTTTTGTAACAACAGGAAGAAGCAGGGTAAGACCCCTTGCTCAGATAATAACTCTTTTCCTGGGGTTTGGTGTCCTCTGAAGCTTCCTCTGGATTAGTGTCCTCAAACAAAGCAAATAAAGAAAGAATCTTTTTTTTTAAGACTGGACAAGAAGACAGAAAAATGAAAATCAGTGAACAGTGAGGAGTCTTGCTGGGAGAACTGGAGTTCAGTAGCCTTTCTCCAAGTCATCTCCTACCTGAAGAGCCTTGGGAATTCCCAGACTCCAACGGGAGGACGCACTTCAAAACAGCCATGGAACAGCTCATCAACATGCTTACATTTTCTATGTGCGTAATAATTATTTGGAAAGGAACCACGGAAGAATAGATCCACTGTGAACTCATGATCATATTTATTGCATAGGTTTGAAAAAAACTAAAATTAGCATGGGTTATTATTTTAACAGATTTCAATCAGCAAATTATGACATATTAGTGAAGTTAGAAAATGAAATACATTTTTGCTAAAGCTATTTGTTTACTGTACTCTCATTCCTAAACAGACAGGCCAAATGGACAGAAAAAGGTGGTAAATTATACATCATAGTCTTTATATTTTAGAAGACAACACAATCTTAATACTCAAATAGCTGAGAATCCTTTAAAATATGAAAAGCTCATTTCATGAAGTTGTACTTTTGTAATAAAACAGGTGTTCTGCATACTCTAAAAATTAATTGTTAGGTTATTTTCTGTCATCTGAAATAATAGTAGCAATTTTAAAAATAACCAGACTACCCATAGTGAAGCAGTGAACTGCTGTAGAGTTGGATGTCAGAATACCAGTTGATTTTCTTTGCTCAGAAACAGGATGTGGTCTGAAAAACTTTGTTGTCCAATATTGCTTACACTGTAAAAGTCCAGCAAGAAACTAGCTTTAAACTCCCTGTCCAGCAATTATCCCTGCTGTCAGCAGGAGTAAAAATTTACCTCCAAAGGAAAATCTGAGGAGTCAAATACACCATCATATAGAAGTTAAACTTCTCTCCTGTGTTCATTCTTTGGCTCCTAATATAAAAGTCTCCTGTAAGAAGCACCATGGCTCATAGTTTAATGAATGTGGGTGAAAAAAGATCCAAATAGCAAACCTGGTTCAGATCCCAAATGTATTGTTCTGTATGAAGGTCTAGCTGGGGAGTGAGAGCTCTGAGTAGTGTCCTGGCTCAGTTTAAGATGGGTGTTCTTGTGAGATGGCCATTTCCTGTATATACACCTTCTGAAAGGATGTTTGACAGTATGCCCAATTCCTATATTTTGTTTCTGCTTGTTTTTTATGTGCAAAACCTAAGTCTATAACTTGGCCATTTACTCTCTAGCCAGCCTTCTGATTAGAGGACTGTCTTCCTGTTGGAAGTAATTGTTTGCTGCACACATATCTTCAAGACACACACTCTTCTCTATATCTTGGTAGCTGCCTCATGGGGAACCAGGAAAATGTAATTAGATAAGCAACTGGTCAACCAACAAAGCAGTAAGCAGCAATTACTGCCAAGAAGGCATCGGCAACTTTCCATGGGGGAGTCCTTCAGATGTCAGGATGGTAACTGGATAATACATCCCTTCATTTTGGGTTTCATCATATGCGAAGAGTTCTCACTTGCAGAAATCAAGTAGCTGTAATAATACACACACACACACACACACACACACACACACACACACACACACACCATTTCCAAGATACCTTTCAAAAAGCAAAAGCATGGAAATTGTGTAAATAAGTAATACTCTTTCATCTTTGTCTTTAAAAAACATATAAAATAGTTCTTTTGTTAATAAGACGTATGTGCTTTTTTAGCTAAAAGCAGAGAATTCTTTGACAAATCTTTTTTTTTTTTTCTTTTTAGCCTCATTGCGCACTTCTTCATTAGCTGTA
Source organism: Lophiomys imhausi (assembly GCA_907164525.1). Lineage (NCBI taxonomy): Eukaryota > Metazoa > Chordata > Mammalia > Rodentia > Muridae > Lophiomys > Lophiomys imhausi. Next base: position 7,597,787 of record CAJQZJ010032178.1, on the reverse strand, counting down.
GCAACCTGCTCCCAGGCCTTTGGATTCTGGTTACTTTCAAATTAAAATGTGTTATTATTCAAAGTAAAGCAGTAGTGATTGCTTATCTGGATATTGTCCCATAAACATTGTGGGAGATTTGGCATTTAAGAGAGAAGACTTCAGTCAGCAGGGGTGGGGAGTAGACTCTGCAGAGAGCCCTAGAAAATAAAGATGAGGGAAAGGAAACTATCAGGGGCTGAGGGTGGGGCTAGGAGTGAAGCCAGCCTGTGTACCCACACTGCACCGCGGGAGACTCCAAGGGGCTGTCAAAGGCAGATAAGCAGGCATGCATGGAATTCAATTTGTGCTGGTCCAGGAGTCGGCAGTGTAGTGAATGACACCCCACAAGAGCCTCCTTGAATAGTTTGGAAATTAAACCTCATTTTCAGAAATCCTGAAAAATAGCAGGCTGGACTTCCCTGGTATGGAAATGACCAGGCAGGGCCACAAGGGTGGGATCTCTAGAGAATCTTCCACCCTGAGGAAGAAAGTACATTAGCTACATGAAGTCAGGACATTGATTCAAAAGCTCCAGAAAGTCTGTCTGAGTGAAGGTAATGCTCTCATTGTTCTAGCTGCTGCTTGAGCAGCCATGAGCCAAGGTTTCCAGAGGGAGAAGCCGGGTGTCTGTGCATATCCAGAGAGTTTACAGTTAAACATACACAAATGCTGTGAGAACTTGAGTTTGTTGCCAAGACATACTGCAGAGGATGCCAGCTGCATTGCCAGGAGCAGAAGCTACACAGCAAGAAAGGAGTCACACTGGTCCATCAAGATCCCAGCTTGGCTGTGTTTCCTAACTGATCCTACATCCAATAAAGAGGTAACCCAGGACCGATTCCAAAATCAATTAGATACTGTCCCAGTAAATGTGTATTCTTTCTGCAACAACACCATCTAACATGGTACACTGAACCACATCCCCGCTGCTGAGCCAAAAAGGCTATAGTCCTGTCAGGCTGGATTCCTTCTGATTTTTTTTTTTTTTTGATCCATCAGGTATCACTTTCCTGTGCCTATGCTGTCCAGTCTCCTCCCTCTGTCTCTTCCCGATCTTCTATACGCCTTTATTTATTTTTCCCACCGTCCCTTGCTGCTGCTGTCTAATAAGAAGTGCGTGCCCTGCTTCTCTCTCTATTATAGCCCTCCCCACATTATGCATTTATTGGGTATGGAGTTATGGATACCAAGCCAATCTCAGTCACTTTTGTGTTCTCAGGACCTAGGTTTGTGTTTAGTATATAGCAGGAATTCAGAAAGCAATTTTTGGCTAAACACATTAAAATGGCTTTAAAGAACTTTAATGGTTTAAATTGATTCTATCTAGAGCAACGCCAGTAATGAGTTTTTTTTTAGAAAAGTCTAGAAAGTCCTAGGGATAAAATTAAGTATCACTGGCAAGGAAGTAGGACTTCTGACTCCAAAGAGGCAAAGTGAATGGTCTCTCTCCAGGATTCTTTCACTTACTGCCTAGACATTTTTTTTATTTTCTTCTGCTCTGACTCCCTGTACCATGGATCCTAATAATCCATCCTTCTTTTCTGTAGACACAGAGAGAGGTCTTCTTCAAACAGAACCTTGGAAAATTACTCATCACCTAAATTTAAATCTTCTCAGTATAGAACAGAAAGCTATGTGTTCTTTGGCCAACCCCTGACTTGTGACCATCAGATCTTACAATCCATCTGTCCACATTTATACTTCAGGCTTACCCACCTATTTCTGTACAATTGAGATCCTCCAAACAAAATAAAATCAATGTGATTGAGTCTCTTATGTGCTGACCTAAATCTTATTTGCAAAGCAAAAGCAGGAGGAAGTCTACCATTCTCCTCCTTCTCTTCTTTAAACTTGGCTTGATGCCCATTATATATAGTTACAAGCTTTCTGCCCAGAATCCTATAAACTGATATCCAAGCATTCTGTGTAGAATACTTGAGAAAGACAATTTTGCTCAGATGGACAGGACATATAGCATTCCCCACGGCGAGGAATTTAATCCTCTATAGACACCTGACTTGATACTCCATTTCCTACAGAGAGATCATGCCTACATTGAGGCCTTTACTTATGTATGCCTACAGTGTGTAACAACCTTGTTTCAGAGTTACCGTTCAACAGTTCAATCAAGATTACACAGAGATAATAAAAGAAACACCTACCTGCCCAGATCTGCCACCTCTCAGTGTGTGCTTGGAGAATCGAATACATTTTGTAGGATGATGTACAATGGAAATGGGGATGATGTAGCTCTTGATGATGCACGCAGATGTGAATCAAAGACATGCATTATACATAAACACATAACTTGTAACCCCTGAATACTGCTGGACTAACACAGATGTGCCCAAGTTGTACAGCTCTAGGGTTTCATTATCATCATCCCCCCCCCCCCCCCCCTCTCTGTCACACACTCACAGACACACACGTACAAAGGTATTTCTAAGAATGGCTTAATTGAACTCAAGTTGCATCTTTCACAACAACAGTATCTTGCTAAGTCAGATAATTATTTTTGTTAGAATTTGACCATCAAATTCTGAAAATACACTAAATTGTTAGTAATTCTTAGAAATAAATACCCCCCACATGAAGTTCTATACTCTGATATAGTCAAAATTTAGGATTATATTAAGTGCATTAGGATAAGCTTCCACCCTTTTCTCAATAATTACTGTGAAGCAAGAACATCCATACAAGAAGTCATAAAAGGGGAGGGGGGTTGCTATAAGTTGAAACTGCAGGCTTATATTTTTTCTCTTTTCCATAAGACAAGCTCAGATGTCAACTGTCAGCATATCATTTCCTTTTCATTGAGCTGTTTGCCTGGTATTCACAAATCCAATTACTTTTCAGTAGCATCAAACAACATTCTTACATGATTTTATTCTGCAACTTTGAATTTACTTCCTGCTGCTTTTCACTTTGCTTGCTTAAAAAGATTCCTCTCTCTCTCTCTCTCTCTCTCTCTCTCTCTCTCTCTCTCTCTCTCTTTCTCCCTGGGAGGGGGGATGGGGTAACATATCATCAGGATTTGATCCTCAACATGAGCAAGACAAACATTCTTCCCTGTTGCAAAGAGCAGCCTTTCTTCACACTTTGAAACTTTTTAAGAGAGGTTCTTGTGTGTTCATGCAGAGGATAAGCTCCGCTTTCAACAGGTAGGAAACAGGTGTACGTATTTCAGTGTTGATCCTCACTGAACACCTGAGTCTGGTGTGAAATGCAAATCAGATTGCCTTTACGTTCAGATTTCATCTTTACAATTTGTTTACATTTACTGATAGTCACAGTGTAGTTACATGTAACATACACATTTCCTTTCACTTTGAAGAAGAGCCTTTACAGTAGCTTGGTAGTGATGCTTCCATTCTGGCTTGGCATTGCTCCTGGAAAATAGAATACAAACAGGGTAACTCCAGGCACAGTTAGGACCACAAATCATCAGCACTGGGGTTGTCTCACAGACACGTGATGCAATAGAGCATCAATTCAGATCTTCCTCATTTCGTGTGCCTGGAATATGAACCAGATAGCTCCAGGTGCTAGCCCTGGACTGGATGCACAAAGAGTGAAAAAGAACATCACAACTACAGCTATCCTTGTCCCTAGATGAAGTGCAAAGATCCTCTATGGCCTGTAAGATTCTTACTGTCAAGTTTATCACATCCTCATACCATGCTCCTTTCTAAGACATTAGCTGACAAACCTTTAAAGACTCACATCAGATTAATTTGCTATCACCAATAGTATGGTTAATAGTTTACACTCTGTAAAATATTTCTACCGCTAATGTTGCTTTAAGTGACTTGAGAGCTTTGGAAGATGAATTTTTCAGCTATAAAAAAATGAAATAGAAAGTGTTGAGAAAACCTTCTTAATAAGAGTCACATGATTAACTCACAGAACTCTGGCACAAATGAGGGCACACTAAGCAAAAATAATGACAGAAGGCCACAGTCCTTTCTTCTGAAATATCCTGTCTCATCTTACTCTCATTCTGTTAAGTGGGCTATGCTGTTAGGATGATAACCATTTGGAAGCGATAGCCAATTTTGAGCCACTCATGCTAGCTTTTGTTTAATCACATTTCTGGGCACATTTATAACATCAATGATTAATTATTTCTATGCATAATATCACCATTTCAGGCTAACAAGTAATTTTTGAAATCAGTGATACACTGCCTATCTGTGGTATGAGCCCTAGGTGTGGCACACTGGAAGAGACACTTGAATCTTTTTCTTGTTAACTTCAAGATGATCCCAGTTCAGAAAGTGTTATGTGATTAGCTGCCTTTCTGCTCAGAAACAAGTTTTTGACACTCCTAAGATAATGGGATGATTATTTGACTCCTTTTTATAACTGCAGAAGTTGTAGGGCTAGAGGCAGGTTGCACTGCCCTCTCCAAACTTATCCACAGACTAGTGTGGCTTACCATAAAGCTCAATTGATATTTTTATAATACAAATCTATCAAAATTTTGTTCCTTCTTTAATTACAATATAAGCAGAAGTCAGTGGCTCTGAATGAATGTATTCCCAATTCTAATTTGTAATTCATTATTTTGTTTTAAAATCCTTTCACTGTTGGTCATCTGTCTTGGTACCGATACATTTCATTACACCTTGATTGGTACATATATCTTGTTTGGGCCAATAGGATATACAACAATATGCTCCAAGCAAAGGCTTCAAAATAGTTACACAACTCTTAAACCTTCCATACTGCTAATACTATGAGAATGTGTCTACTGACCACAGGAGGATATAAGAAACACAGACAGGAGATCAATCTTCCCAGCTGAGCTCATGCTCAATTACCCAAATATCTGACAACCTACAGATATCTGGTAAAATGATCATTGCTTTAAACCACTAAGTCTCAACTCATTTCTTGTTAAACATTGTTAAATATTTTTCATCACACTGGCTTCTCACATACACTGTCTTCAAATTCTTCCTGTCTTATTACAGTTAAAAGAATGGATTAGTCTTTGCTCCTTAGAAAAACATTGTTGACCTTGGGTTTTGTACTGGGATATATAATATGTATTATATACTGTCTTACATTATATTTTTGTGGGTTAATTACCTTGATATTTACCAGTGAATGCACAAATCTAGAAGGATGCCAGTATATGCAATGCTAGGAAGAGACTGATAGAATCAGGACTTCAGAACCAAAGCTCATGTCAACAAACTACCTGCCTCTGATAGGGAAGGAGATTTATCAAAAGTTGGGATTATTGCCAACCAAATTGCCCTTGATAAACAGGGCCATAAAATATGTATTTGCCATGAGTGCATTTTGGTGTTATTCACATTTACAGTTAATAGTAAATCTAAACCATGCATCCAGTAAAGATATGGTACATGTGTTTACCTATACGGTGCCCCAAACAAAAATAGAGCCATTGATTTTATTCATGTTGTGTGCATTGTGTGAGACGGGGGTGGGGGGGGCGAGGAGAGATCAAAAACAAGAGTCAGTCTTATGGTATAGATGTGAGAACAGTAGAAAAGACTAGGGAGTACCAGGAGTAATATCCTATATCAAGAAGAGTTTTTCTTTTCACTTCATTATTATTTCAAGACACTTTCACTGGATTGACCAATAATCACCCACACTGATAACAGTGAAAGTTCTTTACTCAGTCTGCTAAATAATATGCTAATTTTACCCAAAAATAAATTTTTACCAGTTGTCTGGAACTTTTACCCTTGTCCCACTCAAATAGTGACATAAAATTAGCCATCCCAATAAAGCATTGGTTAGTTGATGGGTTACTATTTTGTCCTCCGCTTCTGTCTACACAAATTGTTACAAATCAAAAGTATGCATGCTGCTGGTGGCTGACTTTAAAATCCCTCTGAGACAGCAGCCCTATGCTAATCTCTGCAACTACAGATGTGTCAGTACACTTTTCCAGGCATAAGGTTACTGTGTAATTCAAATGCTAATTTCTGTACCCCCCATATCTGGTTGCAACTCTAGTTCTGAGAATCTCATGTCTCAGTGTTGTATAAACACTGCTTCCCAATTGTTTTCTGATATGCCAGTAAGGCAGTTTACAGTCAATCACTGAGCAAGGGATAGAATAGGGCTGGACTTCCTGCTTTCCAGGGAAGGAGGAGTCAGAGAAGGAAGCAGGAGGTTGTCTGAAAAAGGCAAATGTGCAGGGGACATGGAGAGAGAGAGAGCCACTTGAACAAGGAAAGCCACAAAGTACAAGTATCTTTGGGATTTAGGCTGGGAAGAAACCAGACTAGCTTAGAGGCTTAAAAATAGAGTAATAATTGCTCAGTTCTTGTGTTGTGAAACTTGTTTGACAAATAATATAACAGAGTCTCAATTATTTGGGGGATAGCCAGGATAAGAGAGAATATGTGAAACAAACAGTATTAGAGAAAGTTACACTAACACACTTTCCTTGATAACTCTTTCAACTTCACAGAAGATAACTGTACACCTATTATAACATACATACTTCAATTTCACAAGAAAATTACCAAAAATAACATTGTCCTAATGACTTCATGAAAAGAGGAAATCAAGAAAACATGAAGAGCTGAAGACTCTATTCCCACCTGATCATAAATTGTTATACGCTGTTGAAACCAACCCTTTTTAATTATTCAATATTATTTATTAATAAAATATAACCCTAATGACACATATAAACACTTACTTAGCTACCAACCCTACAAATGCCTTCAACCCCTGATACCTAACCACTAAACCTATTGATAACTATTACAACTATTTTCATAACCTTTTAGAAGGATACAGTCGCTGGGGCAGGTCCTCAGTCGTCAGGAACACAGTCTCTGGGGTAGACCATTTAATGTACTTAGCAGTCTTTCTTCTGGAATATCTCAGACATAGATCCATCATGGTAAATTGGCTATGGCAACTTCACCTTAAATAAGGCTTGAGGCTTTCTTCTCTCTGGGATACCTCAGCTGTCTGCAGGCCAACTTATTTCCTTTGTATCAGCAACTCTGTCACTGTGCCTTAGTCTTTAGAGCTGGCCACAGTTTCATTAGGCCACTGTTCAGACAGGTCAAACCCCTCTAGGCAAAAGCTGAGCCACAGGGTTTAGTCTTTGGCCTTTTGCTGTCTTGCTGAGGCTTTCTCTGCTCACCAGCTTCTTTCGGCCTCAGGGAAATCTGGCCATCAGTCCACCAGCACTTTCTCCATCAGAGAACACAAACTACTCAACTTTTCCAACATGAGGACTCTCTGGCATCCAAGGTCTCTAGCATGCGGCTCTCTAGCTTGGGGCCCCCTTGGCTCCATCCACTTGTCCATAAACAGGATCTCTCCTTGTTCCAACTGGCTTCAGCTTAATCTGGGCTCTGCCCACTTAGCAGCTGAAAACAATGCCAGGCTATAAACTTTGTTTTTAGTGCATAAAGTTTTTTCTTGTTTCACCTGGTTTTCTCCTTGTTTTTAGTCCATAGAGACTCCCCTCGTTCCACCTGACTTCATCCTTGTTTTTAGTCTATAAGCTGATAAGCTAATTGCCCCCAGCCAGGTTGATCTTCATGCCCTGGATTAAGAGACTGTATCAGAAACCCCTAGATATTTACTAAATCTAATTTATATTAATCTATCTCCTTACATGCTGTATATGCTACTAAAGCTTTCAGTCTTCCTCTGCAACCCAAAGAATATGAATTCACTTCCTATGGTTACCATAGCATATTTTCAAAAAAAGATAATTTGCATAAAAGACATTGATTATTTCATGTTTATGTAAGCTGGTATTACAAAATCAAGGTGTTAGGAAACCAATGTCCTAGCTATGAACTTGGACTCCTGGAAAGAATCTGTGTCTTCAGAGACTCCTTGACTTATTAGAACTTCAGGACTGTGGAGAGAATGGAATGTCACAGGCCCAGAGGCTACTTAACTTGAGCCAGCTTTAATGTCCTCCTTCTTGTCTTTAAAACAGTCATTTCTTGCCCACCGCTGTCCCAGAACCAACAACCTGTGAGTAATAGATAAAAATGCTTTTTGAATATATTGGCTTAGCAGACAACACCAAAGGTAAGAATGTCATCCAGGCAACATCGTTGGCCTATTGAAAAGCTACATCCATCTTGCTGTAAACACCTGTCTGATATACCCACCAAGGCATTTTAAACTTGCTGTGACTTATGACTTTCTTTGTTCTGCAAAACTATGAAACTACTTCCATGATGGAATATAGAATTTGGGCTAGTTCATCTATCTTGCTGAGGTATTTCATCACTGGTTATTAGAACCTGCTTTTTCAGGATTCCAGTGTAGACTGAAGAAAAATTGAGAAATCCAGTTTTGTGGACTGAGTAATCCTGGATTCTGGGCCTTTCCATCAGGTGTCAGTCATTGTTGGACTAGGTGAATCACAGATTATAAGTCATCCCATTAGAACTATTTTACTATATATAGATTCATTTTAACAGTTATGTTCTTCTAGAGAACCCTTACTAACACAGTAATGGAACTGGGCTCTCCAAAGTGTGTGTGTGTGGGGGGGGGTGTTTTCTACATTGTCAATACCTATTTTCTGGGATTATCTCTTCTACCTTTTATGCCTCAGAACATTGAAGTGAACTGGATAATCGCCTAACGAGTATCACACTCACACATATGATTCCAACTTCAATTAGCATAGACCCTAGTAAAAAACTAGATATATTATGTCAGTAATCTGTGCATCCACCTATAAGACACAATATTAAACAATAATTTTCAAAAAGAACAAATTGAAGTTTGTCACTGAGTCAATGAATCTCATAAATCTAGTGTGGGTTTCTATAAATCTAGACTCAAATAGTATGTACTTCAAAATTCCTCTTATACGCATTCCAATTATGGAATATCATGCCTTGTTAGAGGGATCCGGGTATCCTCTACACCGTGGTTTTGGGTTGGGTTTTGATGTTTTTATTCATGGATTCACAGTCCTGTGGAGATCCCTGGGTATGTATGTCAAGTTTCCTGCATCTTTGATCATGAGAAATTTTTAAAGTCATTATTAGATAGTTTATGAATAGAGGAAGGAAAAGAGATACACTATTTCCCTAATGCAAAATATAAAGAAAACCTAAAGTAATTTCCCAAGTAACAGATAGGAAAATGTCTTATGTGTTATCAAGTAACCTGTTCTTGTAAACCTTTATTCCTAGTGCCCATTAATATAAGGAAGTTTAAAAAAATCCAGAGTAAAAAAAAAAAAAATACCAGAACCCAGTTTTAAAAGCAAATCTATTCTAAATTCATTCTACCAGCCCTATGTGTAGAATTCTCTCCCAAGGAGTTCTGTAATGGAAACTACAATTAACCTACTTTTCAAGATCATTAATGTCACGCTATAATGAAATATTTTAGTGTAATAAAGCCATTTTTACGAAGTTCCTAAAAATCATGCTGCTGATGCAGAAAGAGAAGTAAATTGAAATTCAATTAGCTTCTACTTTTAGAATTCTCTGTAATTATTATGCTCAAGATCTGCACCACTTGAATCCCTATACACTGGATGCATGAACACACAGGACTCTCCTAAATTTAATATACATACAGATCCTTTTGCTATATGGAACATTTGACAGGATTATTTGAAAACTGAAAGTAATTGGGGAATTGTTAAGTAGCATCTTAATACAGGCATTTACCACTTCACACTTGAAAATCTGAGTTTTAGATTACTTTGTCACCAGCACACTGCATATGTTCTCCAGCACGATGGACACTGTCGCGTCCCCCTCGACCAGCAAGGATGACTCAACTCACAAAAGCTCTTCTCCAGCAGTTTATTCAGGTCCCTTGAAAACAGTCTTCCGAATGCCCGGGCAGACCCAACCCACAGGCTAAACACTAAATGAACAGCCAATCAAGTAAAGCCATGTGGTGCTATCTTAGAGGCCCACATATGCGGAAGCAAGCCAGATCAGCGGTCTTAGCCAAATATGGACTTGTTTATCACTGAGAGCGCTCACTGTCGGGCTGGTGGAAGGCAGAAACCGGCGCCATCTTTAAGGCGCGGCACATCGCAGCTCTCTACAGGACACAATGATAGAGAGATCATTAATGAGTATAAATGCTGTTATAAATTTTGGTTTTGTTTTTGTAGGCTCTACTAACATAACCCAGTCAGCAAAACATGATTCATAGGGGTTTTATTTTTCATTGTTAAATTTATTTTTTTTTTCTTTTGCCAGAATATGGCAAAAGACTTATTTTCAAAATATCTAGGAAAAGACACACAAACCAGTTTTAAAGAGACAAGCATCCCAGTCTAAGAATGGAGATACGTAAAATACTGGAAAATGTGTTGCACGTAAGAAAGTATCTAAATGTGTGGCAAGAACAAAAAAGTATCACTAGTGATCATAGCATGTCACAGAAATTATACAGCACATTCGTTCAAATGCTAAAATGATAACATTACCAAGTTGTCAAATTATGGCACAACTAAATTCTGGTGTAATGTGACTTAATACAATCTTTTTCAAAATCACCTTAACAGCTTTCAAAATAACAGGTAGAAATGTACATTCATGGCCTAATAATTCTACTTTTATATGTCCAACATTGATACATATTTGAGTTAAAGTATAATTGTACGAATATTTTTGTAAGTGTTATTCACTATCCAAGCATTTATCCATAAAAGACAGTATAGTACATTGATAAAGAACAATTTGCTCAAGAGTGTTACTACACTATCAAGTCTCATAGACATCCATTGAGCTCAAAAAAAAACCTCACAAACATTCTTACCAGTGGATCATGGTCATTGTAGGGAAATTAGATGGTATGAGGGCCACAAGACTTTCTTATTCTTAGAAAAGAAAGATGCTACCCATCCCAACCCAGCTCAGTTTTTCATCAAAAATAATATTCATACAAATCCAACATAATTCCTAACTGCCTTCTACATTTATCCTTATATATACAGAGAAGTGTAACTCCCACCCTCCATCAGAGAAGCTTCTACCTGTAGCAGACAGAGACCACTAAAATACACAACTGTTCAAAACAACCAATCATGGGGTGCCTAGCCAGAAAAGATACATGTACAATACTACCACTATACCTAAGACTTAAGGGACATTGAGGAACAGGCAGCAGGAAGACTGCAAAAGCCAGAGGAGCAGTAAATGTGCTGCAAGACTGAGTCTTCTAGATACAACAAGGAATCTGTACCTATGAAATCAACAATATGCTGCCTAAACAAGACATGAAAATGACAACACCATTGGACATGCCAAAATAGATGAAAATTCATTGGACCCACCTCTATATGAAGAGCTATATGTAATTAAGAACTAGTCAGAGGGAGAATTTGAATTCTCCAGGGATGAGCCCCTAAAGTTAGTCATGCAATGACAAGTGGTCAACTATAAAAACATACAGGCATACATACAAACATTTAAAAATTTAAAAAACATAACAAAAACATACAGGCTAGCTGGGCATGGTAGCACACGCCTTTAATCCCAGCACTCGGGATTAAAGAGTCTGGTGGATCTCTGTGAGCTCAAAGCCAGTCTGGTCTACAAAGTAAGTCCAGGTCAGCCAGATATACAGAGAAACCCCATCTCAAAAAACTCATACAAGCCAACACTGTTTGTGTGTGTGTGTGTGTGTGTGTGTGTGTGTGTGTGTGTGTGTGTGT
>CAJQZJ010032178.1:7520560-7586085 GCA_907164525.1 Lophiomys imhausi | reverse complement strand
TGTGTGTGTGTGTGTGTGTGTGTGTGTGTGTGTGTGTGTGTGTGTGTAAAAGAGACCATGAATTTGAGAGGGAGTCAAGGTGTGAGAGATGGGGCAGGAGAGAAGAAATGATGTAGTTGTACATTAATTTAAAATAAAATAAGTTTAAAAATACCCATACCAATATTTTCCCCATATGTGATTTTGCTAACTGTGCCCTATAACTGAAATAACCCTAGGTCAATATAAATTAAGTTGCAATTTTTTTTAACAGCATAGTAACTGGAGTGAACAAAATACAGTTCAGGCTTCTGAGAGTTTAGTACAAAAGATGCTATATATTTGCCTTGACTAGAGCTTGGGACACAGAGCCTAACAGTACAGGTGTGCACACTGACTCTATGACCATGTTCACTAACAATAATAAACCATGCAGTAAACGAAGGATTCCATCTATCAAGTGAAAACAATTTATTATAACCTCCTTACATATGCACAAAATACATGATCAGAGTTGATCTGACAACTAGGAGAAGTAGATACCAAAAGGTTTTAATGTTGATAATAAAGCTCCAATACTTTATTGGTGGAGAATTAAATAACCAAGATGTTTCCAAATCATGGCGAGCATAATGATAGTGAAGATAATCTGCTATCTGATGTCCTCTAGTTAATACAGTGAAAATGTCTGATGAGCTTATCAGGGGATGACAGCAGTGTGCATTCAGAATGGGACAAGGAATCACGTCCATGTATAAAACAAGGGATTTGTAAGACAAAATCTACTGTTAGAGAAGATGACCCTAGAGATAGTATTTTCAAAATCTTCCCATAAAAGTCTCTCTTTCTCCCTAAGGGATTTGCTTTCTGGTACCCTGACTGCTTTTGATATTCCTTTTCTCCTACAGACAAAAAAATTAAGTTCAGTAACCTGCCCTATCCACCAGAGCAGAGTATCACATGTGGACACTGAAGTGGCAGCTGCCTGTGTTTTATTTGAGTACCTTTGTCTTAACAAGCAGAATAAAATGACTACTTAACAATAACACATAAATCCAGAGACAAGGGTGATGGCAACACCCACGGAGCAACCTCACCTTGTCTCTATTAGTGACTGGCATAGGAGCACCAGTGTTTTCTCGTGGGTTAAAGTACACAAACCATAGTTCTTGCTTATAGCTACTAAAATATTGCCTGAATTAATTCCAAGCTGTGCTCTAAGGTATACAAGAAAAGTAGATGAATTTGAAGCTTCAGTTTGAGGTCTGTGCCCAAGATTTTTCAGTATGTACCAGCAAAGTCTCCATACCAAATCAGAAATCCTAAGCCGTTCTGGTCCCAAGTATTTCTTCTACTGGCACCAAACCTGTCTTACAGGTGTGACAGCTTAAAACACTAAACTGTTATCTTGTCACACAGGTTAAGAATCAGAGTTCTAGGTACAGAAACACTCAGCAACCACCCCTTCCCAGAGCTCTATCATGTGGGGAGACTTTCTTTTTAGCTCTGGGGAATTTTCTATTTGCAGTAAAGTTGTCAGGAGGATTTACTTCTTTCTCATTTTGCCACCAACAGTATCTACCACAAATCTGCCATTCCTTCAGTCATTCTGTCCAGAATTCCTTTTGGCTGCCTCTTCTGCTGGTCTCTCTGCTATGAAGAATCCGTATGTCACTAGCTCTGCCCGGTTCTTTAACCTATTCTTCCTATTTATTATTACTTTTTTAAATTCTTACATTTTTTAACATTTAAAAAATTATCATTAGTTAAATCTATAAAGTCCCCTTTACCCTACAACATGACATACTCATAAAAAAAAAAACATGAGGTACAAAGTTCATGGAATCCAAAATGCTGACTATGACATAGTTCACAACAGCACACAATTTTGAAAGCTATTATCTAAAATCCTTAAGTGCTATAGACTTCTTCAAAAACTATAAGGTTAATGGTTAACTTTAAACCTTTTTGAGATTGGTAATACAATTTTAAAGTTAAGCAGTAAAAGAAGGATTAGATAATTTGCCCAATTAACTAAAACATTGTTTAAATTACTTCAATTTACTATTCAAATAAAGAAAAAGGAAAATGGGATGAGGTTTTAAAATAAAGTTCAGATATAAAGAGAATAGGGGGGAAAATCTTATAGATGAATTCAGGTGCATTTTTACCATACCTCAACAATGTGGAGGTTGAGGTAGAAGAATGCCCAGCCAATGGCCAGCCTGGACTGCACATAGAGGCCTTGATACAAATATTTTAGAGATCAGTCTAATACATACACAGCAAGAATTCAAATAAATTATTAGAAGAGTTAAATATACACATGCATAGAAAAGATAAAACTAAAGATCACAAACACTTTTAAAGTAAAAGGATGACAAGTTTAGGCTGTGGCTCCATTTTAGACCTCTTAGATAGAATGGTAGGACCTGGCTCCATCCTCAGTTTGCCAAGAACAAACAAGAAGAAAACAAAAACAAAAGATTAAAGGTAAAGATCAAAAGTTTAGTTGCTGAACTGACCAAAATAATGGGACAATTGTAAAGGTATGTGCACTGAACATATTTTATGATGAAAAGAGTGCTCATCTGGGCAAGATGAGGAATGAACCTGTAGTTCCAGTGTTACACAATGTCCAAGTCAGGTCCAGTCACTTGTCCTCAACCAGCCAATTAAAAGAGCAAAATTTAAAGTAGGAAACAGACAAAAAACGAGAGACACAAAGAGATCCAGCAACCCCTCTCTCACCCAAGTCTGTCTTTGGGGTCCAGAAGTGAGATCAAAATTTCAGTAGAGAGCCAAGGATTTGCAACATCTATGCAGTGGCAGTCAAGGTGTGGTGTGGTCCCTCCCTTCATTCACTCATCATTATCTGAAATTCAGTCTTACCCTGCAATGTGATCTGACAAGTTGTTAGAATTCCTTGAAACCTCTTTCTAGATGACAAATTGCCCTACGGCCTGGTGCTCTTTCCTTCTCCCATCATGAGATTCCGGGGAAATTCCCACTTCATTGGAGTCCATTGGTCCAGTAGTCTGATAATAGAGAGTCACAGGTGTCTCTTTAGAATATCTTTATTTTTTTTTAATTTGTAGCTTATTCTTGATTTTTTTGTTTATTTATTGTTTCAAGTTACATCTCCATCACAGTGCCCTCATTCCATTCATCCCAGTTCCACTCTCCCACTCTCTTCTCCCTCCCCCACCCTTCCCACTCCTTCAATGAGGAGTGTCCCTACATATTAGCCCCTCTCCACTCAACAGCCATATGAGGACTAAGAGCTTCCTCTTGCACTGGGGCCAACATGGTGGCGCTCATAGGGCAAATTGTCCCCTTAATAGGAAACAAAACTATGTTCCTGATCCTTTTGTTGTATTGGTTGTAGGATAGTTATCCTGTACTATATGACTAAAATCCAATTATAAGTGAGTAGATGCCATGTGCATTTTCTGAGTCTGGATTAGCTCACTCAGGATGAGCTTTTCTAGTTCCATCCATAATACCATGATACTGGCTATTGGTTTGTGTTTGTGTCTTACCATCTTCACTATAACATGCAAAATAATAATAATAATAATAGTAATAATAATAGGGACTGACTTATTTTTTACCTTCCCTTAAGAACTCAGAACTCATTCAGGATGAGCTTTTCTAGTTCCATCCATTTGGCTACAAATTGCATAATTTCCTTGTTTCTGATAGCTGAAT
This sequence comes from Lophiomys imhausi, assembly GCA_907164525.1. NCBI lineage: Eukaryota > Metazoa > Chordata > Mammalia > Rodentia > Muridae > Lophiomys > Lophiomys imhausi. The sequence goes on along the minus strand of CAJQZJ010032178.1, from coordinate 7,582,395 downwards.
AGTATTCCATTGTGTAAATGTACCACAATTTGTTTATCCATTCATCAGTTGAGGGACATCTGGGTTGTTTCCAGTTTCTAGCTATTACAAATAAGGCTGCTATGAACATAGCTGAGGCTAAGTCCTTGTGGTTTGGTGAGGATGGTTTGGGTGGATACCCAAAAGTGGTACAGCTGGGTCTTGAGGTAGGGCTATTCTAAGTTTTCTAAGATATCCCCAGGCTGATTTCCATAGTGGTTGTACAAGTTTGCACTCCTACCAGCAATGGAGGAGTGTTCCTCTTTCTCCACAACCTCGCCATCATGTGCTGTCATTTGAGCTTTTGATCTTTGCCATTCTGACAGGTGTGAGATGGAATCTCAGAGTTGTCTTGAGTTGCATTTCTCTGATGATTAAGGATGTTGAGCATTTCTTTAAGTGTCTCACTGTCATTAGAAATTCCTCCTTTGTGAATTCTCGGTTAAGCTCTGTTTCCCATTTGTTTCATTGGAGTATTCCTTGCACAAAACTTAAGTCCAAGTGGATCAAAGACTTTAACATAAGGCCTGCCACACTAAATCTAATAGAAGAGAAAGTTGGGAAAAGCCTGGAACTCATTGGCACAGGAGTCAACTGCCTGAACAGAACACCAAAAGCTCAGGCTCTAAGACCAACAATCAATAAGTGGGACCTAATGAAACTGACAAGCTTCTGTAAGGCAAAGAACACCATCATTCGAACAAAACAGCAACCTACAGATTGGGAAAAGATCTTTACCAACCCCACTTCCGACAGAGGGCTAATATCCAAAATTTATAAAGAATTCAAGAAATTAAACACCAAGAATATCTTTATACTTATCAGGCCAGTTACACTAGCTCCTCCCTTTAGTGTGCCTTGCCTGAAAGGCTGTGGAGATGCAGGCTTTTCTGTTGTGACACAGACCAAATCCGCTCTCCTGGCCTTCCTGGCCTATTTCCCCTCCCCAAAGCCACATGCAATTAAAGCACAATCGAAGCCAACAAGTGGTAGAAAGACACTGGCTATTCAGGTAAGAACCTCATGATGCTCCAGACCCTCTGTGAGAAGGTGTAAATAGTAAATGAAGTAGCCTAGCTGGGTTAATTCTTCTGTAAGAGATTCAGCTAGATTCCTCCAAGGTTGCTTGACTCAGGGGATAGTCAGTCACAACACAATTCAATAGATTTCCAGGGACTTTACTAACTGAAAGAAGCAAGGGAGAAGTGAAATGACGAGAAGATCACTGAGCCAAATAATTATGAAACTAAAACTTTCTCTGAAGAGCATACCTGCAAGAACTGGGCCCGTACAGGACAGAGTGACAGGAAAACAACCACCAAAGAATCACTAAATTATACTTTATGTCATTAAAATAGGATATGTAAACAAAATAATGTCTTCATACATCACTTACTGGCAAACTGAAAAATATACTTAAAATTCAAAGAGGTAATTGGGTAGAAAAACTGAAAGGCATATTAATCTCTTATAGTCCCAGAAATGTTCACAGATTTCAAAAAATTTTCATCAGTGTGATGCCATTTTTACAGAGCTCAAAACCAAAAATGTAAAATATGGCTGTGTGTGATACATACACTACAACGAAGAAAAAAAAGAAATTTAAAGTATACTGGATTATTTGCTCTCTTGTAGGAAGTGGTATTAGTGAGTAACAAAATGCTACTGTAGTTTTTTTTAATTGGTGGTGGTACTAATTGCATAATCAGGGCTGTTAAAACCTATCAGAAGAATCATGGACAGAAACGCAACCACTGTGTTAGCCAAACAGTGACTCCAATCCTTTATGTTTTTCATATCTGGAAGAATGTAATTATGGTTTCTGTTACTTTTTTTAACAACCTGTCCAAAAATTGCTAATTATAATAAATGTATTATTGCACATCTTACAGGCACACAATTAAAGACATAAAACAAAGGTTAACAATCACAACTTCACAAAATATAAAAACAGAGCATTTCTAATACATAAAATCAAATAATCATGGACTAATACTCCAGGCACAATGACCTTCTATTTCCTTCAACAATCCTAGGTTTCCACTGTAGACCTAGTAATAGTTCATTTCTAAGGGGTAACCTCAAGAATTCAACCAGACTTCCTTGTTTCTGATAGCTGAGTAGTATGCAATTGTGTAAATGTTAGTCAACCAACTTGCAAGTTCCAGATCTCCACAATGATGCTTTCTTGGATATGACTATGCTGCAGACACAAAGATGGTTCCATAGATGCAAACAAACAAAACAAATCTCTCACCTTAAGGGGAATAACACAATTTATTCTGGAACCATTTTGAGTGATCACAGTTCAGTAACATAGACTTAGATTACTCCAAATGACATCCTTCAATGTGAAACTTGTTGTATAATTTTATAGAGCAAACAATGTAATATATCAAGGCAACTTTAAACTACATTGATGGGGACCTCGGGGATGCAATTACAGCAAAATAGGGGAAGTTTTTCTACAGTCCAAGGATGCTAACTGATGACATTCTTAGCTTTGGAGCTGGGGGAAGCTAGTACTAGTCTGATAAGTTAGTAATCTAAAAGGTTTTTCATCTGTTGTTCGTAGGATGTTGGTTCCGGGGCAGAGGTTCAAGAGTTCAGGGCAAGGAATGGTTGTTTCAGGTGCTAAAGCTATCTGGGGACAAGGTAAGTAGCCTCTGGTCTGGTAACATTCCAATCTCTCCACAGTACTGAGTTGTAATCAATCAGTCTTTGTAGACAGAGTTTCTTGGGAAGACGTCTACTTCATGACTCTGTACCCTGAAAAACACAATCTACTTTCCTATGGAGTGTCCAGGGCTGCTATCACATCATAGAAAGAAAAAAAAAAAACACAGAAGAGGATAGCCTTCCATACACACAGCAAGTTCACTGCTGTAAGCTGCCAACCAACAGTGGTTACTCTGGAAATGAAATAAAAATGAGAGATTGACAGGAGTATGACGCCCATCACCGATGTATATTAAGTAAAATACCCCCTGTGACTTCAGTGTTGAGTTCGCTGCTTTGACAGAGTGAAAGCGTCACTAAGCCAGCCTTCCCATGGAATTGAGTTGTTCTGCTTCAGTAACTGAATCCAGACCTTTGTTCTAAGATTCTTCTTGCCTTTCTCCACTATTTCCACAGCTAAAATACTGAAAAGGAGACCTGGAAACTTGAAATTACAATGTCTATATAAGCAGATAGATGGTTTTCTGATTGTTCCTGGCTTTGAATATGCAAAATGGACTAATAACCCTTCTCTCAGTGAGACCAACTCATACCTTCTTGTACACACCAGCAAAAACAATGTCTGTTATATATGTCTGACCGAACAGCCACTAATGATGTGTTAAGTGATAAACTCATGGAAAAAAAGCATCTTGAAAATCATAAAATTGTCATTTTAGACTCACAAGGATAAGAATTATAATGAAAAGGGTTAAGTTGGTTTGTGTTAAAAAAAAAAAACATCATTTCTTTAGTTCACTTTAGTAACTTCTTCATGTGGACAGCTAGGGATGCGGGCAGGGGACAGGTCATTTCATGAAGCAGAATACAAACAAGCTGTGATCACATACTGTTGAAACAAGGTGTTTCAAGTTGGTTCTAGTCAATGTAGCCTTGTAAATCCTGTGCTCCTTCAGAGGACAACTCAAACCCCTCTCAGACAGACGAAGCTCCGACTTCCTGATGGTTGTTAAAGGTGACAGATGAAATGACTGCTGGCAGTCTCATTGAGATCCCCAGAGAGCAAGAGTCAAATTCAAGCAGTAAAAGAATGTTGTATGAAAGTGATACAGGGCCTGACAGATTGAAGCATATTCTCAGAAGGGTTGAGACGAGAGAATAAAGCATGCCACATGCTCTTAAATGGTCTACAGGGCTCAAGAATGATATTATTCAGGTGACAAAGCATTTGGTTATTGGCACTCTAGATCAAAAAAAGCAGTAAGTTTATTTTTTATTTTTCTGATGTGGAGTTATGTAGCCTCTCCAGGATTGCAGTAGCCTTAGCAGTGGCTGGCAGGGTGAATAGTAGAGAGATATCAGCAAGGTGAGAGTAGAGTTCCTTAGTTGATTTGTCCACTAGTGTTTGTTTGTTTGTTTGTTTGTTTGTTTTCTGTATATGTGTGTGTGACTTTATCCCTAAGAATCAGATGCCAAATGTTAATTTTGCAACAGGATTTTGTGACAGATGAAAAGATGAAATGCTTTTGAATAGAGAACCTATTTCTTTAACAAATCCCTTGCCATTGTCACCGTCATCCTAAAATCAGAATAAATCAATGTGAGAAAAATGTAGCTCTTTTATGCTGCAATTTACCATAGTTTCATAATGTGTATGTGTGTGTGTGTGTGTGTGTGTGAATATACATCCACACGTTAATGTCTCCTCTCTTTACCATTAATTTTTTGTTTGGCCTGATTTGTTATGATTTACGTTTTTTAGGGGAAGGAAGTAGCTGGACTACTCATAGAGTGTATCAGCATTCAGTAAAATTCACCATAATTATAAAGCTGACTTTCATGAAAATCCCATAAACAACTTTAATTAGATAGACATCCATTCTCTCACTCGGAGATCAACAAGAATGGTTATCTGGTATACATAATTACCTATTATTATACCACTTCAGAGGAGAAACTATGGCTGAAGCTCAATATTAAACTGCAGTCTAACCCACCTTTGTTTTAAATGGGTCTGTTTTTATAGCTGTTTTAAAAGTCTTCAGAGAACAGTAGAGAGCAGTAAACTGCATGTCAGGTAGAGGCATTTACCAAAGGGTGAGCAGTTAATTAGTCCCATGTTCAATAATACTGACCTCCATTATAGACTAGGGTCAGAACTCTCCTATAGTGAATACTTCACTTGATACTGTTCTAATGTTTCTTTCAGGGAAGAACCACAGAATAGCCACAGCATACTTTCAAGCTGTGGCTTGAATATAATAATCCCTATTATACTGACTTTTTAGTCAATTATAGATTTGTGCCCTTAACCTAGATGTTAAAATTACATGCAAAACTATGTGAGAATTATTCTTTAAGTTTTTAGGCACTAAAAAGTCATGATGCTTGCTGAAAATAACTTATAACAGGACATTTAAATAACTCAGAATTACCACAGTGAAGCATGTTATCAACAGATGCTTGCCATATTTCTTCCTTGGTTTCATTTTCTATGTATAGATTTGATTACTTGGAAACAGAAATTGATTGGTAAGTTTTCCACATTGAGTAGCAATGCTTACACTGTGATAGTACAGGAAACACTGAGGCAAACTGAAACTCAGTGACTCTAATGATTTCTCTCCTCTAAGATTACGAGAGGCAGCACTAAATGTATAAATACTTAGGAAAATGTCACTATGTGAGAAAATTCAGGTGAGAGAAAAGATAAAAATGTGTGTTAGAGTCAGGCACTATAGCATGAGAAGACCATCAGATCACAGTAGAGCTCTGAACCTGGGAGGGAGATCAGTGTACAACACAAAGCTGTGTACCCTGAGGTCAGTGGAGAAAAGCCCTGGAGAGTTCTCCTGCTGGAGTCTGTAAAAAAGTATGGTAGCTTCCATGAATGGCTTCATTTTAGCAAGTTCTTGTTTCTCTTCAGCAGGCCAATTAGATCTCATGGCCTTTCCCATGAATACCATCAGAAACAAGTAAAATACTGAGTTATTATTTGAATGTGAATTGTCCCTCACAGGCTCATGTATTAAATACTTGCTTTCCATCCCATGATGCTATTTTAGAAGGTTGTGCAACCTAAAGTAGGTGGGGGTTCACTGGGGAAAGTGTGGTCATTAGGGGTGGGGAGCTGAGCCTTGAGGTTTTAGGAGTCATTTCTATGTCTTGTATAATCTACTTTTCCTGACTCAAGATGCACTGTGACAAGACACTTTAATAGTTTTTCTGCCATGCTCTTCCCACCACAGTGGACCATACCATATCAAATAGAAAGTTAAAATAAACTCTTTCCTTGAACTTGTTTCTTGTCAGGTTTTTGGTCATACCAATGACAAAAGTAATTAGCACAGTAGAGAATGCCTAGGGATGTTTCCTCCTCCCTCACCTCCTCCTCCCCCTTCTCATCTTCCTCTCCTTCATGATCTTCATCTTCCTCCCCATTTTCCTCCTCTTCCTTTCCATCTTTTTGCTATTCCTTTTTCTTTTTTCACTTTGTGACAAATGCTGCTACTAATAATTTTACTGTTACCATTGTCTATATACTATCTTTTAATACTTCACAAACCTATAACAAACCATAGCAGTCTTAAGACAACATGTAACCCAGAGAACAGTGTGAGTTAGATACACAGGACCCAGACAGTAGCCAGAAGGATAACCCTGAGGATATTGCAGCTTATTCTGTCAGGAGCTCTCATTCATAGAAAATCAAATTATTGGATTCCTGTTAAATGCATTGCTTCTCCCCTAACCTAAACTCTTATGTTTTGTTGTTAGAATCAGATTAGAAAATAAAATTGTAAAACATCCCCTTAGGAAAGAGCAATGGTAGATTTGCAAGCTGAGAATATGGTTAGTATAACCTGATATCAAGGTTTCCCTGGGATCTCTATAAATGGAGGTCTGGGAATAAGAATAGAAACAATTTGCAGTGGAAAGCTTTCAAACACCTCAGATAGTTGCCAGCAAGGGGCAGTCATTGTCCCCTCATCAACGCAGATGATCTGACCACAGGAGAACAGTAGCTTCAGTTATTATTGTCTGGTTGTGTTTTCTTATTTTTGTTGTTTAAAGCACAACAAAAGAAGAATACCATAAGGCAAAGGAAAACAACCCACAAGATTTTTGCACTACATTCCCACAGCTTTTTTTGGCAAGCTCTACTATTTGGTGCAAGCCCTTGAACATTTTTCAGCCTGGTACAGTTCAACACCAGAGATGAAACAAAAGAAAAGGACAACAATTAATAAACCAATGTTTATGATCCATGCTCATAACATCCAGAAACTAAAATGGGGCATTACAGCTTCTCATTTATGTCAGACACAATGGAGTCTATGAAATCAGTTTAGAGAACCTTGAGTTTTCATAACACAGGGTTTCCAGTAATACTAATCATTATCAATAAGTAAAAATATGTTTGTCTCTTTTTTTATAACACACACACACACAAGCCTACACACACTGTTACTTTTTTGGCAAACCCACAAATTAAAGCCTAGTCTCTAGCAACTGTAACCAGCATGGCGAACTCATTTTCTGTGATACAGGGGTGTTTATGTTATTTCTTCTAGTCATCTCTTCTTCAGTGTCCTATCTGCTGAGGTCCTGGGTGGCAATCGCCAGGCTTAATATAAAGTTTTTCATTTCAAAACTGTCCTTGACCTAACAAAGCTCTGGTGCCATCTGCCTTCCTTGACAACTTTGAACTAAATGGTTTTATTGAGGTTTCACCCATCCTTGAACATTCCCTTCATTCATTATTTGAATACACTGTACAATGCCAGTGGCAAGATGCAAATATTTCTGCTGGTGTACATATAACATGATGTGTTGTACCTTAGGCTAAAACATGCCAGAGATGAAAAGCAGAATAAACTAAATGAAAATGCATGTGTACCACATCATTTAATGTCAGCAAATATGTTGACAGTTTAATACTCCTGACTCTTTGTTCTTACTTAAGTGGAAGGTGGAGGCCGCAAACAGGTGGCTATTTTTTCTTCCATGGAAGTTTAAATGATTGAGCTTTACCTTTTCATTCTTTCAGGTAGAGTAAAGGTCCTTTACTGCCACCAACTGGAATAAACAAAATCAAAAAAGGAAAGTTAATACAAGAGTATTTTATTTAAATTCTAAATTTGGCCATGCATGATGGCTTATACCTATGATCTCTTCGCTATGAAGGCTAAGGTGGGAGGACTGTCATAATTGGAGGCCAGCCTTGGCTCTATAATGAGTTCTTATCTCAAAAGCAAGTCAATGAATAGTTTTAAATAAAATAGAAAAAATCTCCATTTGATAAACATTTATTGAGTAAGCCTGAGCAATGTCCAGGTTATCCCATAGAATACGAAGAGGACAAACACAAAACACATTATAACTTATGATATAGAAATACACTCTACCATGTGTCATAGTCAAGTTGAAGTAGTAACTGTAGACTTGACGCTTCTTTTCTTGACTAATTAATAAGTGTATTTCCTAATTATTCTATCCTCATATGGGAACAGGATTATGATTATAGGAGATGACTGTTTTCTCCTGTTGCCTTAGGGAACATAGTTCACTACTAATTTACAGATGAGAAAAGGAGAGACAACCAAGAGAGACTTACTGAGCGCTGATTAGATGAAACTTCTCTTGTGTTGGGAGGAATATGCACTACTATGAATGTAATTGGTGGGGTACTTTGAATTTTGAACAGCCACTTATCAAAATACCATACCAAATGATTTCTTCCTCCATTTTGAATCTGAAAATATTCATTTGTGGAAACTGACTAAAGCTATATACACCTTTGAGGGTTTAATTTGAGGTCATCATCCTGGCTGGATTGAAGGATGCTTAGAAATCAGAGAGGTTTCTTGGTGTGCCCACAATGGGGCATGTTTGGATAGAACATGTGAAACAGCAAACTGAGTGGGTAAATCCCACTTGCAGATGTCTCTATCCAGTTGTCTAAGTGGAATGAGAAAGGGGCATTGGTAGGTAACTCACACTCTCCAGTACTTCTTTCCTAAGAAGGGTATTTTCTTGCTGGTGTGGCTCTTAGAAATACGACTCTGGGTTCTCCCATCTTTATATTCTAAGATTCACTACCTTGGCCCTTCAAAGGTTTTCAGACCTTTGTTTTCTGGCTGGAACTACATCCTACACCAGCGTCTTCAGCTTCTGCAACTTCTGCCTTCTTAGGCAAAGCCAGACTGGCAGCTTGTAGATGAACTTTGTTGAACTCGGCAACTATGACTGTTTGAGCCAAGGTAACAAGTTCTTGTGTTTTTCTATTGGTTCTTTTCTCTAGGAAACTACATCCTCTATGGTAACTTTCGGTTTTCTCATGAACCAGACAGTTTATCGGTTACCAAAGAGATAGAGCACAAGGATTAAACATTCCCTTCTAGACAAGTGTGAGATGAATCATAGAGATCATAGTGGAACTTCATAACATTTTCTTATGTTTCATATTACTAATTGAAGATCAAGATGTCCCTTCCTAGGTCCATGAAAACATCATGATGGCTAAAGCACCACCATGGCAGAAGGGGGGACTGGCTCCTAAAGGTTCCTCTGTAGACACAGAGGTTACTATTTAAATCAACTACTCTAATGCTTTGTGATGTTTCAGAGAAAACATTTCTTTAACAGATTCTTTTTTAACTTTTTAGCTTAGAAAATTATAGAATGAAGCTTTTTGTGTTTCCCAAATATTTGGAAAATAAGTAATTTTGAATGAATATCTGTTTTGCTAGACAAATATGAAATAATCATTATATGTAAATTTATATTACTAGATATGAAAATAGTCAGTACCCTTACAAGAGAATAACTCAGCCACATGATGTGAAACACATTGAAGAGGGAGAACTGTGTGAGTGGAGCAGTAAAAGATTCCAAAAACATGGAATTTTAAGTATGACTCCAGAAATGAGAAAACATATTTCATAAATTATTCCCACACAGAAAGAATTTTATTTAATATTTGTCTGTGTCTGAATCAATAAAGGGAAGCTGAAAATTTTTTAAATTTTACACAATGTATTTGATCATAGTCTATCCTTTCCCACAACTCCTCCCAGATAATCCCATCTACCCACCCACTTCATGTATTTTCTCTATCTTCAACCAACCAAACAAACAAGGAAACCCCCAACAAAATAAAAAGTATACAAAAGCCATGGATTACATTTTGTGCAGGTGAGGCCTCTGTGCTTGAGGCCCTAGAGTGTTTTTGATATAAATAATGTCATTCTATTGAACAGAACTGATTTTCTCAGTATGTATCAATTGCAAAGAACTTCTTGGTTAAGGACAGAACTTTATGTTCACTTTCCCTTCTCTATGTTGAGATTTTTGTCTGACTGGAACTTGTGCATGCATTCACAGGTTCTGTGAGATTATATGTGCATCAGTCAAGTTGTGTCTAGAAATTGCTGTTTCCTTTGACTTATCCACTGTCTCTGGATCTTACACTCTTTCTTTCTCCTTTTCCACACAGACCCTGGGCTTTGAGGGGTGGAGTATGAAGACATCTTATTTAGGATTGAGTGCTCTGAAGACTCTCACTCTCTGCACATTATGTAGTTGTGATCTCTGTGTTAATTACCATCTAATCTACCACCAAAAGAAGAGTCTCTAGTGATAGTTGAGCAATTTCACTGACCAATTGGTATAGAAATATGTCATTAGCTGCATTTCTCTGATGACTAAGGATGCTGAACATTTCTTCAAGTGTCTCTCTTCACTAGAGATTCCTCTTTTGTGAACTCTCAGTTTATCCCTGTATCCAATTTTTTGATTGTATTATTTGGTTACCCAGACCCAGAAAGATACACATGGCATGGATTCACTTACGACTGGATTTTAGCCATATAGTACAGGATAACTATCTTACAACCCCTTAAAGGAATGGGAACCTATCATAACTGTCCTACAAGAAATTCCACCCAGAAGCAGATCAAAACAGATGCCGAGATACACAGTCAAACATTAGTTGGAGCTCTGGGAATCCTATATAAGAGAGAGAGGAGGAATAGAGAGAACTGGAAGGGACAAAAACAACACATGAAGATCAACAGAATCAACCAATCTAGGCTCCTAGAGGCTTACAGAGATTGAAACACTAACCAAAAAAAAAAAAAAAAGAAGAAGAAAGAAACTGAGGCTAGACCTAGACCCCCTATAAAATATAGAGGATAGGCAACTTGCTCTTCATACAGATCCCTTAGGAAGTGTGTGTGTCGGGGAGGGGGGTCTCAGTCATGGGCTCAGTTACCAGTTAGTGGAACCCTATACCTTAGCTGAACTGCCATGCTGGGTCCCAGAGCAAGAGCTTAGCTCTCATGTGACTGATGAACTGAGGGGGGCAGACATGTGGGGTCCCCCACACCTGAAGAGATGGATAGATGGGAGAATGGATAGAGGGGGGGAGGGGGGGACCAGGAGGGGCAAAAGGAGGAGGTTGTTGAGATTTAATTTGAATTAATAAATAAATGTAAAAACAAAAGAAATATGTCAGTAGGGGGTCATTTTATTGCTATGTTCATTTAGCAAAAAGAACTACTACTATTAGTAATACTAGATTTTACTAAATTGTAGTGTTAATACTACTAATAGTAATTTCCCAAGTGAGGGAAATATAATATAGTGTTATAAAGGGATAAAGGAGAAACTAGAATAGGAGAATTAGTTGGAGAAGTGAATAAGAGGGCATAGTAAATGAAAATTATTTTTTCAAAGACTTCTAATAGTTTATGGGATAGTGGGAAACAAAGAGTGATTTATTGTCTGCATATACATACCATGATTGGTATTGAGTGCCAATCTTATGGGATCAGAACCTGGAAGACAAACCTCTATGCATGTTTATGGCAGAGTTTCTTGGTTGTGTTAATTGAAGGATGACAAAGTCACAGTAAACATACACAGTACCATTCCCTAGACTAGGGTCCTGGACTAGATATATGAAGAAAGTGACCTGAGTACCTGAATTCATCTCACTTTATCTCCAGAATGAAGAGGAATGTGTTCAGCTGCCTCAGACTCCTGCTATCATAGCTCCCTTGCCATGACAAACAGCACTGACAGACAGCACTATTGAATAGTAAGATAAACCTTATCCTTACTTCCCTAATTTTCCTTGATAGATATTTTTCAACAGAAATGAGGGACGTAACTAATATAGTATAAAGTTTCTATTTTAGTCCAATGATCCAAGGTTTTCAGATGCTAAACCTGCAAGTTCACATCTTGGGACACCACATAGTCCCCCAAACCAGTGACAGTCCCTCCAGTACATCCTCTTCAACTTTGTCATCTTCAACTACACACTGTATTTCAAATTTTCTTTATTTAGTACCCTACCAGACCCAAGTTAGAAGAGTTCCAGATCCAGTATGCTCCTCTAATTTTGCTCTATCTTTCCCACCATCTCAAATTTTCACATCTAGAATGTCAAAGACTTGGCATCATGTGCAGTCTCACTGGCTCTTTTTCTTGGAGCCAAAGCTGGCTTGGAACTGGCCATCTATAACAGGCTGACTGAAACAACAGAGAACACTGGCCTTTGTCTCTGAATGGTGTGTGCTACCATAACTGGACTGCTGGATTCCTTTAACTCCCTTTATGCTGGGCATGCTGCCTTCAACTTTGCTTCCTCAGTTTCCTTCCCTTCATTTGGTCTAAAAGAACTCAGCCACCTCAGAGACCTGAGATGGATAAATATGTCTGATTAAACAGAAACTGCAGAGCCAGCACCTTCCAAAACTAAGAAATGACAACTGACTGCCTGGACAGTCCCCAGTTTCTCTCCATACATTATAGCATCTATCTTCAGCCTCTGGGCTCCATTTCTGTGACAGACATTAATTGTAAAGCAGGAATTATGAAGGACTTGCCTACCCTGTCTTGGCAGAGTTAGGATGTCGACTTATCTGCTTCCAAGTTTTTTCCTTTTTGAACAGCATTCTGTCTACAGTTGAAGTATGAGATTTTTTTTTCCCAATGACAAGTTTGTCACTAATGCAACCATCTCCAAATGGTGATTCTTCGATGCCCATCATCTACTTGGAGTAGAATAGGAGGTGCTGTGAGGAGCTGACATGTCTCAATATCAGAAAATCGTAAGCTAAGAAAAGTCCTTTGAATGCCATATTCTACAAATCTCTTGAGGTTTTGGAAGACTGCCTATCTATATCTGTATATTTGGTTAAGCAAATGTTGCTTGTCTCTTAGCAACTTGATTTCCTGTTAATTTAGAAAACAACTGTGATAAACTATGCTAGTGCCTAACAAAATGACATGTTTGAATGACTATTAGTTTCCATCTCTTTTTTTAATATTTATTTATTACTACAGGTTACATCTCCATCACAGTGTCCTCTTTCCACCTCTCCCAGTCCCACCCTCCCACCCCCTACCCCCTATCCCTTCCATCCCACTCCTCTGGAGTGGAGTGTCCCTACATAACAGTCCCCACCCCAGTTCAGCAGTCATATGAGGGCCAAGAGCCTCTTCATACACTGGGGGTCTACAAGGCAGCACCACTAGGACAAAGTGCCTCAAAAGCAGGAAATAATTATTCTAAACAGTTTATGACAGTTGCTATCAAAAGGCCAAAAGGTCACATTGCATTTTTAAACTTTACCTAGGTACAATACCTTAAAAAGTGTTAACCTTGATTTTATATCAATATACAAAGATCAATACCAATGTAGCCAAATATAATCTTAATTTTGTATCAATATACAAAGACATGAGAGTGTATTCAATAATCTGTCCTTTTTTTCTTTATCATTCCTAGATTATGCCTATATCCTATTTTTTAAAGTCTTTTCCCACCTACATAGGAAAGAGGGAAGGATAGAGAAAAGAAAAAGAAATCCCTGGGTCTAGCCTCCAAAACCTATTTAACAAGATCATTTAACAACTTGTAACCGATCCTTCTAAATAACAACAAACATCTTTAACCCATCGAATGACCGAAGGGGGAGGAAATCAAACATAAAAAATAAAAAATCACTCACCCCACCTTCTGGGAATGGGACGTCGTCACTCTCTTAAAATTACTTCCTGCTGATTTGGAACGTTATAGTATCACAGTTAAATTTCAAGTTATTTCGGAATCTAGGTCTAAGAAGATGTTTGTAAGTTGGTAATGCAAGTTAGGATGGAAACTGAGATAAATATAGAACTTTAAACTCTTGAAGATAGATGCATAATAGAGTATTGATATCAGTTGCCAGATATGTGTGGACTGGACATTGGAAATGTGTGTTGTGCCTTGTAATTTTCATAACTGTGGCCTAATTATTCAAAAAAGACTTATGAGTTCTGGAAGAAGGGGGAGAGGGTGGGAAGATGGAACCGGGGGGGGGGGGGGGAGGGAGGAGACTGTGTGGGAGATGCAACTTGAAGTAATAAATAAACATAAAAAAAAGAAAAACTCAGATGCAGGACTTTGAACAGGACAATAGATATCAAATACTTTTCTCAATTCCGACAGGTTAATGTATAATTTGCATAAGACTAAAATATACTGTGATTATACTTATAAATATATATGTGTGTGTATTTATGAATATGTGTAATTTCATGTGTATATGTGTGCACATGTACATGTGTGTGTGCATGAGTGCATGTGTGTGTGTATGTTTGTGCATGTGCGTGTGTGTGTGACTCAATTCAGCAGGTGGTGGAAATACCTTTAAATATTGTACAATGTGCTTGCAAAGATACAATCACTCTATGCAGTGCCTGTCACCAGATAATAGCTGAACAGTAAAGGCTACTGAGGGATTTTCCCCCCTTGTATGCACCCTGGAGTTGGGAACAGCAGAGGCAAAGAATATAAGAGACTGACTAAGAGCTATGAAGGCAAAAAAGATCTGATTTTTGTTAATAACTCACCAACATTTTCCAAAAAAATGAATATCTGTAATAGCAAAGAGAATAAAAATAATATTTTAGATGAGAAACTACTAAGAAATAATATAGGCTTAATTATTCAAGAGTTCTTCATAGGTGAGGGATTACAAATGAAAATTCACAACCAGAGGCATGGAATGAGACCTTAACTTCAGAAGGCTGATGTTTCAACTCATGAGCAAAGACTAAATTTTCTCCTAAGAAATCTAGGGGAAGATAGCAATGGAGAAAGAAATCTTTGAATGAGCTAGAGGATAGTTGGACAAAACCCTGTATCATACAAGACTAATGGCCACAGGACACTCTGAGATCAACTTTGAAACACCTCAGTAAATTCTTCACACTGATTTATATTTTTTACTAAATTTATAAGAATTGATGTTTGTCTGAAGTTAATTGTCTCAGCTATTATAACACTGGATCATAAACTCACTTGACAAATCATTAATAACAAGAGATTGTCCTGGGGATCAATCATTATTCTTTGGACATTAAAAATCTCCCTGGGTTGACTACATCTGGTCATTTTAAAAGTTGGAGTAGTGAGGATAGTGAAGGTTATGAAATATGATTGACAGACAGCCATCTGTGACCCTGCCCCAGATGCGAGCCAGCATGCTGTATACCCACAATTCCTCTAGCACAGCCACTGCTTGATTTGAGCTTAACTCAGCGGCAGAAACTGAATGACAAAGAATGAGGGATAGCTGGCACTAGGGGAAATAATCACAGCTAGAAGAGAGATTTCCACAGAGGCCAGAGGGATTTTATACTCATGTAAGCATTTACTAGGTCATTATTTCTTTTCAATTCACTTAAGCTCTTATGAATTAATCTACATTTGAGTACCCATAAAATATATGTAAAGTGACATATTTTATCCTTGAACACCCTTGGTAGCAGAAACTATAAAATATTCTTTTTGGGATTATAAGAATAGAAAGAGGAAATGCCCTATTCTCCAGTAGACAGCAGTCTATGAACCACAAAATACTGAGCCAAAAAATGTTTATTTTTATTTTTTAAAGTTGACATCTAAGTGATTAGGCACTACTTTTTAAAGCAGTTACAGAATAGTTTCTAATGTAGATTGCTTCATATTTCTTGGACAAAAATCACATGAATTAATTTACTTTGAAACTTGACAAAGATTGTAAACTGAAGGCAGATTCTGGGATATTTCCAGAGCACAAAGATCCATAAATCCAAGGCAAGTGAATCATCAGTTAAATAAGTCTAATTTTTCACTTATTAATTGCACACACACACACACACAAGCATTGTGACGGATACATAGCAGTCAGAGGACAACCAGAAAAAGTTGTGTCTGTCTTTCCACCATGTGGCTATGGATATTAACTCATATCATCAGGCATGATAGGCAATATCCAATCCAATAGAGTCAGTCACTTTACCAGCAACCATACCTGCAGGATTTCTAGAAGCTCATTTCATTCACACCTAGAGGAAAGAAATAAATTTGGATTTTTCTACTTATGTGAATTGAATAATCAAGAAGGTTGGATTAGGTACCCACTTTAAAGATTAAATAAACAGTATGTTGAACAAAAAGGAATTTATCCCCCAGTTAAGTTAGGCACATACATCTGTTCCCTTCTGACAATCAAACTCCACTCAGCACATTAGGACATGCATCAAAATTTGTAAGATGTTGTAAGTTACCCAACAAGACTCACTCATGTGTCAGGGACATGTGCGTACATGATAGAATGCCAGAAGCACTTACAGTTACCAGAGTACTTTGTGGTGAGGAAAAAACAAAAACAAACAAACAAACAAAAAAAACCTAGGCTCAAATCCTCATGCATAATAGGTTCTATTAAAATTTTCTAGAGTGATTTACCTAATTACCTTGCTAGATATGAAGAAAATGCATACAATAGTTACTGGCTAATAGATACTCAGGAAATATGGAAAGACATAAAATTGGATGCACCTTTTATCTGAGAAAGAAGTCTTCCATCTGCTTATGTTAACCAACAGCTTCCCTTTCCTACCACCTTACACCAACCAAATCAACAGAGCTCAATTTCCTCTTATTTCTCTCTCACTCATCCTTATTTACACCTCTGATCCTTTGGAGATAAGGAAAGATAATGAAAGTGAGACCAGCGACCTTGTATTTTTGCGTACTGTGAAGAATGGTATGGGAAAGAGAAGAAAATGAAATAAGTTTAACCTTTGAAAAGATATAAATCATCCTCGAATCTAGAGGACACTTTAGTGTGGGACCTATTGTCAAATCTTGGCAGGCTCACTGTGATGTCATAGCCTGTAGTTTCATTCCTGCCAAGAGCTGAACTGAATAAATTGCTGATTACAAACAACATAGAGTTATTTGCAGAATACATCCCCATTTCTGTCCATAAAAAGCATTTTAAGAAGCCAAAAAGATTGCTCTATCCACTTTACCACATTACTTTCTTTCCATTTGCCATTATTTTCTTGACTACTGTTTGGCTTCTGTTTGATGTCCACCAAAGAAGATGTAGGAATTGTCAGCCAGAATGCCACCCTCCTCAGTTTACCCTAATGGCATCCAAACGATCTCCTCCTCCTCCTCCTCCTCCTCCTCCTCCTCCTCCTCCTCCACCTCCACCTCCTCCTCCTCCTCCTCCTCCTCCTTCTTTTATTGTTATGCAGCACCACACAAATATGGAGGAAAGAACAACTTGCTGGAGTTGCCCCTCTCTTTGCACCATGTGTACCCTTGGAATTTCACTTAAGTCCTCAGATTCGGCTACAGGTATCTTCACCAGCAGAGCTATCTTGCTGGCTTTCTTGCTTTGCTTTGTTTTGTTTTGCTTTGCTTTGTTTTCTTTTCTTATGTTTTGTTTAGCATAGCTTAGCTCAAGTGTTTACTTTAGTGGCTGTATATCCCATTATAGTATTTTTATCTCATATGACCAGGGATCACTTATAACCTGAGACATTTCAGTGGCATCAGTTCCAAAGAGAGAGTAAAGGAGAGAAATCCTCCATATGAGTAGCTGAGGCATTCTCACTCCTGTGTGTTATTCAAAAAGCTCACAGAAAATGCCCTTCAGAGAAGACAGAGGACAGAAACCACCTTCATGGAGAACAGACGGTATGTCTGTCATTCCACTGAGTAATTTGCATGTGTTACCCATTTTAAATATTTTAACTGCCTGTGAGGGAGTTTTTATCATAATTCTCATTTTACTTCTATGGAGCTAGAAATAAATCAGGAGGTAATTGATTTGCTCAAGGACAAAACTTAATCACTGTAATTAAAAATAATAATAATAGTAATGAATGTAAGTGGTAGCAGAAATGTCCACAATTCACAGACGTCTTACAATGATACTACAGTGTAACACCACTGACTGTGCACCATTGAATCCTGTGCCCTGTAGACATTAGCAAATATTGCTTAAGGAAATAAAGCATAACAGATGTACATATAGAATAGCTGTCAACAGAAACCAATTGCATTGTCCTTCTCAAAGCTTGACAAGTGAATGAGGAAGCTTTCTTATGTTGGAATGTTCTGAATACTGTACATTATAAGTCAAATAATTGTAATGCAGAAAGATAAATGTTCCATGACATAGTTAATTGCAAAACTTTTTTTTAATATTGAACTCATGTTAAAAAAAAAAAAAGAAGAGAATGGTGAAGCTCAGGGCTTGGGAGAAGGGGAGATTGGAAGGTGTTGCTGAACAGTACAGACTTTCAGTTATAAGGTGAATGAATTCTAGAGCTCTATACGCAGCATAGTAACTGTAGTTACCTGTAATACATGCACAAAATTTTCTGGTGGAACAGACTTCAGGCTTTCTCATCAGAAAACGAATATTAGGAATTTAAAATTCTAGAACAAGAGAGATGCTCAGTGGTGAAGAAGGCATTCCGCTCTTGCAGAGAACCTGAGTGTTGGTCCCGAATATCTACATTGGATTCTCTCACCTGTAAAAAGAAATTATATGGCTAATTAAACTATGTATCCAGTATTTATATTATTATTAATTGATTTGGCAGTTGTTAATCTTTAAGCAGCCATTACAAAAGAGTACACAGAGACCACATGGATTTCTAACAAGCCTTGGCCTGAGTTGTGCATTCCTGGCCCATCTAGGCTAGCTCTTAATTCTATTACCCAAATATGACCCCATATATACATACGTCCCCTTGGACTGCCATTCTCCACGATATGCCGATGTTCCTGGCCATGTGGAATGAGGTTCCTTTTTCTATCCCATGGTGTGTGCCTCCTTCCTCCTGCTGCTTGCTGGAATGCCTTCTTCTTCCTCTGTCTAAAGCGCAGGCTTCCTGCTCTAATCTCAGGAAGTCCCACCTTTTCTGTCTTTGCCCGTTCTCAGGCCTCGGCATTTTATTTAACAGACAGCAAGCAGGACCAATTAACATTTAGAATACTTAACACTACCCCAACACTAACCTGCCTGTAACTCTAGCTCTAGGGGATCCAAGGCCCTTCTGGTCTCCTTGGGTACAGTACTTATGTGCAATGCTCCTGCGCCACCATGACACACACACACACACACACACATACACACACACCACATACCCATAATGAAAAATAAATAAAGTCAATTTTTAAAAGAGTTTAAATTTCTGAAAATATTCCCTGTACTGCCATGGATCTTCTCTAAGTCCCACATTTTAAGAACAACTCATTTAGACAATGTGCAACAATTTCTCTTACAAATTCTTCATTGAAAATATGATTGTGCTGGGCGGTGGTGGCGCATGCCTTTAATCCCAGCACTTGGGAGGCAGAGGCAGGCGGATCTTTGTGAGTTCTAGGCCAGCCTGGTCTACAAAAGCGAGTCCAGGACAGCCAGAGCTGTTACACAGAGAAACCCTGTCTCGAAAAACCAAAAAAAAAAAAAAAAAAGAAAGAAAATATGATTGCTTGACCAGAAGAATAAAGAAAGTGGTACTGAAGCTAGAAGACATGATGCAGAAATATCGAGAGTGTGCCTCTCTCTGATCATCACTCTTCATGTGTACCATGCAGAAACCTAGGTTGAGACTCAATCCAAGGAAGGAAAGAAGCAGGGAGGAATCTTTCCAGACCTCCCTTTCTTCTCTGGTGCAAAGGCACCTTTGTATCTTCATAATTAGCTTCAGAGTTAATTATTCCTGGGGAAAGGAATTAAAAAGACATAAATCAAAGACTTTCTAACTTACAATTTCTCTTCGGATTTACAGGACCCAAAGCAAGCCACATAAGCTCTTGTGTCAGAAAAGCACACTCTAATTAACTTCATCTTGTCTATCTGATATTCCCGCCAAACTCCCCATTTAAACCTGTTCTGGACTCCTAGGTAAGATGATATTCCATTAACAAGCTTCCATTTTCTGTGCCTTGCGGGCCTTTCATTTTTCTTACTGCCATTTGTCCTCAAATCATTTATCTTTTCAAGTGGCAAGAAATAAATGGTTTCATGGTTACAAGAGTGTGTCAGTATTGGCAATTGTCAATATGTCACAACTCTATCACAGGGAGAAAGATAGGAGCAATAGGGAAGTCAGGGCAAAGGATGGATGTTACACAGAGAATGGATTTTCTGTTCAGATTTTTTATTGGAGCAGGGAGGATGACAAGCCTAAAACTATTCTAAATTTTTTTTTTTGGTTTAAAAGTAAAACAGAAACAAAGTCACCAATAAATATGATCTTTGGGTAAATACAAAAATAGCTTATAGAGTTCAGAATTCTCCTCTTACAAATTCAAACTTGCATTAGTTTGTTAAAATTTGAGAAGATCCAAGAGAAGACATGTGTTTCACTGTTTTAACCCTGTGTTTCCTGGAATATTTTTAATTACTGACTTCCTTTGGTAATCCTCGCAATTACCAATCTGTAGGACTAATTTTAGAAAATGTTTCAAGAAACTTCAAGGTTTCTTTTAGCCACTCTCCAAAGAGTGCCTACTGCATCTTGCATTTAAGAATGCTCAAGTAAAGGAAAAAGTAATTACACCAGCAAGCTCATTATAGAGCATCAGCTAATCAAATCTCCATAGTTGCCGTCCATCACCATCACCCTTGAAAAACACAGACTAAAATCAATGTCAGCCTTCATATGGGCAAATGGGAAGGTTGTTTCTCAATTCTTAGCTGAATACATGGCTCAGCACATTTCAGCTCTATTGACCTGTTTCCTTTTCAATTCTTGGTCTTTTGTTTCTCCTGATTTTCTCCACACTTCTTTCACAGTACTGCCTCTGTAACCTTTGCTAGTCCTCTGTTTTCCACCTTTGACTACTCAAAGTCCCAGATTCCTTAGCAGGTCATCTTACCCTTATCTTTCATTTAAGTAATTGTGCACCCAGTACACTTTTCCCCATGATAGCTTTAACCATGGCTTTCAAGTACAGCAGGTCGAGCATCTAAATTCAACACATCATGTCCTGTCCATTAGTGCTTCTAAGGAACTTCACCTCCAGACTTGGCTCTCCTCCAGAGCTATCTACTTCCAGTTTTCTCCCTAACTACATAAGTAAAGACCATAAGCCAGGACACATGCTATGGTTCTGCCTTCAGTTAGATTCAGTCCTATCCTTTCTATTTTTACACTTTTTTTTTTTTTTTACTCTTCTCTGCTTCTAATAAGCTCCTTGCCCATTACCCTAACCTAAATGAAACTATTTCTTCTGGTAGTAAAGTGTAGCCTCAGGAAGACTGATACAACAGATTAAATAAACAAATAGAGCACTTAGAACTGTCCTCAGCAAACAGTAACTCATAATAATTATTAGCACAAGTTGTCATGCTTTCACAGCCTTCTCATTGGCTATTTATGAGGTACCCAAGTAAGTAGAAAATTTGGAAAATTTAGAAAATGCATCATGAAGTATTGCATCTAGGAAAAGCCAACTTTGTGTTAAACAATTAAAATTCAATAGTAATTATTAATTGCCTGTAGTGCCTCACTGGAGCCAATCCTAATAATGTAAGTTGGAACAAGAGTATCTCATAAGTTCTTCAATAATTTTATAGTCACTTAATTACAAGTAATGCATCACTAAAAACATGACTGATATCATTTAAGATAAATTGTTAGGTATTAATTAATCTAGTACTCATTAAACTTACACTAATCATGTTATTAAGGATGTAAAATATTCTTTTAGAAATATACATTAAGAAATTTGAATTAACTGCAATCTTTTAATATATCCACTCTATAAAGTATCATAATTAATAGTCATTCTTCTCCAGTAATGTATATTCACAATGATAAATGAATATGAATTTTTTATTACATTTGTGTCTCTTTAGATGGTCTGATGGTAGGACTAATGTCATTAGTATTCATTAACTTGCACTTGGTTCTTTATAATGGTCATCCTATGAATCAATTCTCACTCTTTAAACATTATAGGTTTTGTTTCATTTTTCATTTGGAACATGACTACTTCCTAAATTTGATGTTCTCTGAAGTACCAGGTGGGTCCCTGTAAGGTTTCCCCTTACACTGTACCTTGTCTGTTGATATTGTACATGTTCCAGTCTCACATAATCAATACTATAGCTGAGGTATCATTTGTTGATGATTTCATACCTTGGCCATTGTGGATAAATGCCACAAAATTTGCACCACTAATGGATGCAGACTTTGTTTCCATTCAGTATATACTCAGTAACGGTTTAGCTAAATGAAATGGAAGTTAGGTTTTGGATTTTTGAGGATTCTCTGGGCTATTTGCATAGTTTTTGGACTGATGTACATTTCTATTAAAAGTTTCAATTACCACACAAACTTGTGAACATTTGTTGGTTTTGTTTTCTCAGTAAAAGCCATTCTGACTCAGATAAGGATAAACTTCAATGCAGCTGTATTTCCCTGGTGGCAAAAGATGTTGAACATCTATTAGCATATTTTTTGGCGATTTGATTTTGTTCATTAAAAATACATTTGCGGGGGGTGAATGGTGGTTCAAGATGGCGGCAGACGGCAAGGACACAATTTGAGCACCGGGAAAATAACTACAATATAACAGGAAATAGCAACCTTTGGTCATTAATATCCATCAACATCAATGGACTCAACTCCCCAATAAAAAGACACAGGCTTACAGAATGGATTCATAAACAAGACCCATAATTTTGCTGCATACAATAAATGCATCTCACTAACAAAGACACATGCTACCTCAGAGTAAAGGACTGGGAAAAGTTTTTAAAAGCAAATGGAACCAGGAAGCAAGCTGGAACAGCCATCTTAATGTCAAATAAAATAGACTTTCAACTGAAGTTAATCAAAAAAGATAGAGAAGGGCACTATATACTTGTTAAAGAAAATATTCATCAAGATGACATCTCAATATTGAATATCTATACCCCAAAACAAGGACACCTAAATTTGTAAAAGAAACTCTTCTAAAACTTAAACCACACATCGATGCCCACACATTAGTAGTGGAAGACTTCAACACCATACTCACAACAACGGACAGGTCATTGAAACAGAAACAAAACAGAGAAATAATGAGTCTAACAAATGTCACGAACCAAATGGACCTATTAGATATCTACACAACATTTCACCCAAACACAAAAGAACACACCTTCTTCTCAGCACCACATGGAACCTTCTCAAAAATTGACCATATAGTCAGACACAAAGCATGCCTCAACAGATACAAGAAAATTGAATAACCCCTTGTATGTTATCAGACCACCATGGAATAAAGCTGGACTTCAACAACAACAGAAATAAGAGAAAGCCTACACATTCATGGAAACTGAACAACTCTCTACTGGATGACTACTGGGTCAGGGAAGAAATAAAGAGGAAATCAAAGACTTCTTAAAATTCAATGAAATGAAGGCATAACATACCCAAACCTATAGGACACAATGAAAGAAGTGTTACAAGAAAAGTTCATAGCACTAAGTGCTACGAAAAGAAAAGAAATTCAAAAAGAACATTGTGACAGCCCATATTAGTGAATTAACAGCAGAACTGGAAGAACTGGGGGGGGGGGAAGAAGCAAACACTCCAAAAGGAGCAGAAGGCAGGATATCATCAAACTTGGGGATGAAATCAACAACTTAGAAACAAAAAGAACAATACAAAGAATCAACGAAACCAAGAGTTGGTTCTGTGAGAAAATCAAAAAAATTAGACAAACCCTTAGCCAAATTAACTAAAAGGCAGAGAGAAAAACCCCAAATCAACAAAATCAGAAGTGAAAAGGGAGAAATAACAACAGATATTGAGGAAATCCAGAGAATCTTTAGGTCCTACTTTAAAAATATGTACTCAACCAAATTTGAAAACCTAGGTGAAAAGGACAATTTTCTTGATAGATTCCACCTTCTGAAGTTAAATCAAGATCAGTTAACAGATTAAACAGTCCTATAACACCTAAGGAAATAGAAACAGTCATTAAAAACCTCCCAACCAAAAAAAGCTGAGGGCCAGATGGTTTCATCACAAAATTATACCAGATCATTAAAGAAGAGCTAATACCAAAACTCTTTAAACTCTTCCACAAAATAGAATCAGAAGGAACGTTGCCAAACTCATTCTATGAGATCCCAGTCACCCTGATTCCTAAACCACACAAGGACCCAACAAAGAAAGAGAACTTCAAACCAATTTCCCTCATGAACATAGATGCAAAATTATTAATAAAATACTGGCAAGCCAAATCCAAGAACACATCAAAAATATCATACAACATGATCAAGTAGGCTTCATTCCAGGAATTTAGGGATAGTACAACATTTGAAAATCCATCAACATAATTCACCATATAAACAACTGAAAGAATAAAACCACATGATCATCTCGATAGATGCTGTAAAAGCATTTGACTAAATACAACACCCCTTCATGCTAAAAGTCCTGGAGAGAACGGGCATCAAGGACCATACTTAGAAATAATGAAGGTGATATACAGCAAACCAGTAGCCAACATCAAGTTAAATGGAGAAAAACTTGAAGCATTTCCTCTAAACTCAGGGACAAGACAAGGATGTCCACTTTTGCCATATCTCTTCAACATAGTACTTGAATTTCTTGCTAGAGCAACAAGACAGCTAATGGAGATCAAGCAGATTCAAGTTGGAAAGGAGGAAGTCAAATTATCCCTATTTGCAGACAATAAGATAGTATACATAAGCGATCCCCAAAAATTCTGCCAGAGAACTCTTACAGCTGATAAGCACCTTCAGCAAGGTGGCTGGATACAAAATTAATTCAAACAAAATCAGAAGCCCTTCTTTATACAACAAATAAATGGGCTGAGAAAGAAATTAGGGAAACAACTCCCTTCACAATAGCCACAAACAATATGAAATACCTGGAGGTAACTCTAATCAAGCAAGTGAAAGACTTGTATGACAAGAACTTGAAGAAAGTTCTGGAAGAAAGAAATTGAAGAGGACATCAGAAGATGGAAAGATCTCTCATACTCATGGATACATAGGATCAATATAATAATAAAAAAAGGCATCCTGCCAAAAGCAATATACAGATTCAATGGAATTCCTATCAAAATACCACCACAATTCTTTATAGACCTGGAATAGGCAATTTTAAACCTCATATGGAATAACAAAAACCCAGAATAGGTAAATAAATCCTGTATAACAAAAAAAAACATCTGGAGGCATCACTATCCCAGATTTCAAGCTGTACTACAGAGCAATAGTATAAAAACAGCATGGTTCTGGTATAAAAACAGACCAGTGGATCAATGGAATTGAATTGAAGACCCAGAAATGAACCCACACACCTATGGTCACTTAACTTTTGACAAAGAATCCAAAACCGTACAATGGAATAAGGACAGCATCTTCAACAAATGGTGCTGGTCTAACTGGATGTCGACATGTAAAAGAATGAAATTAGACCCATACTTATCACGTTTCACAAAACTTAAGTCCAAGAGGATCAAAGACCTTAACATAAGGCCTGACATACTAAATCTATTAGAAGAGAAAGTGGGTAAATCCCTCACACTCATTGGTACATGTGACAACTTCCTGAACATAACACCAATAGCAGGATCTAAGACCAACAATCAATAAATGGGACCTCATGAAACTGAAAAACTTCTGTAAGGCAAAAGACACATCATTCGATCATAATGGCAACCTACAGATTGGCAAATATCTAGCAAGCAGGTTGAAGGTTGAACAAGATCCTAGCCCCATTGTTGGTAGGCTGTTGAGACTGTTCCCTCCCTGGGTTCTTGCAAAGCCCTCAGGCTTATCAACAACCTGGCTATATGCAGAGAGTCATGTATCCCCCATGCAATGAAAGCATCTTCACCAACCCCACATCTGACAGAGGGCTAATATCCAATATTTACAAAGAGCTCAAGAAACTAAATGCCAAGAAACCAAATAATCCAATAAAAAAAAAAATGGGGAACAGAGCTAAACCGAGAATTCACAAAGGAGGAATCCCTAATGGCTGAGAACACTTGAAGAAATGCTCAGCATCCTTAATCATCAGAGAAATGCAACTCAAGATGACTCTGTGATTCTATCTCACACCTGTCAGAATGGCTAAGATCAAAAACTCAAATGACAGCACATGCTGGCGAGGGTGTGGAGAAAGGGGAACCCTTCTTCTCCATTGCTGGTGGGAGTGCAAGCTTGTACAACCACTATGGAAATCAGTCTGGCGATATCTTTGAAAACTTGAATAGCTCTACCTCAAGACCCAGCCATACCACTTCTGGGTATACATCCAAGTGATTCCTCACCACACCACAAGGGCGTTTCCTCATCTATGTTCATACCAGCCTTATTTGTAATAGCTAGACACTGGAAACAACCCAGATGTCCCTCAAAAGAAGAATGGGTTAAAATAACTGTGGTACATCTACACAATGGAATACTACTCAGCCATCAGAAACAATGAAATCATGCAATTTGCAGCCAAATGGAAGGAACTAGAGAAGCTCATCCTGAGTGAGCTAACCCAGACTCAGAAGGATGCACATGGCATCTATTCACTTATAATCAGATTTTAGCCGTATAGTACAGGATAACTATACTACAACCAATGCACCAAAGGGAACAGGAACATAGACTTTGTTTCCTATCAATGAGACACTTTGCCCTAGTGGTGCTGCCTTGTAGGCCCCTACTGTATGAGGAGGCTCTTGGCCCTCATATGACTGCTGAACTGGGGCAGGGGACTGATAAGTAAGGACATTCCACTCCGGAGGAGTGGGATTGAAGGGATAGGGGGTAGAGGGTGGGAGGGCGGGACTGGAAAGAGTGGAAAGAGGACACTGTGATAGAGATGTAACCTGAAGTAATAAATAAACATCGAAAAAATGTACATTTGCCTATTGCTGATTAGGTTACTTGTTCTAATAGTGTTCGGTCCCTTTATATATTCTGGATATTAATTCCCTGCCACATGAATAGCTGCCAAAAATGTTCCCACAGTCTGCTTGCTGTCTGCTGTATTCTTTCACAATGCAAAACCTTTTTAATCTATACTACTCTAGTTCTCAACATTTTCTGTTATTACTAGAGTTATTAGAGAACCGTCCCCAGGCTCTCTGCTTATGTTTATACCTTAAAATGTTTTTTCTCTGTATTCCTTTAGTAGTTTCAAAGTTTATGGCTTTGCATTAAAATTTTAAATACACTGGGGTTTTTTTTTATCCAAAATGACAAGTAAGGATCAAGTTTCAACCTTCAACACATGAATAACTAGTTTTCTCAGCATGCTTTTTTTAAATAGAAACTGTCTCTTATCTAATGTAGATTCCTCTCATCTTTATAAGCTCAGATGCCATAGTGATGTGAGTTTACTTCTGAGTCCTTTGTTTTCTTCTGTTCTATGTGTTTGCTTTTGTTTTATTATCATGCTGAGTTGCTCTTATGCGTCTATAGTATAATTTGAAACCAGATCAGTTGGGGTTATAGAAGTGATTCAGTGGTTAAGAGCACTTGTTGCTCTTACAGAGGACAAGGGTTTGATTTCCAGCACACTCATGACACTCACAACCATCTGTAACTCCAGGGGATTTGACACCCTCCTTTTATTTCCACACACAACAGGGTTACAAGTGGTACCCATACATATATGCAGGCAAAAACAGGCATATACATAAAATATTTTTTTAATGAAGTGAAGCAATATTCCCAGTACTGACACTTTTTGCTCAAGACAAAAAAAATTGTATATCCATATATACATATGTATTTTTTCTATTTCTGTGAATAATGCCATCAGAAGCTTTAAGAGAATTGCAATGAATCTCTACATTGCTTTCAGTAATATAGCCATTTTCAATATTAAAATTCTGCCAACCTATGAACATAGTATGTCTTTCTCATTCTAGTATATTTTTGTTAATTTTGCTTTTTGTCAACGTTTATTTATTTCTTCAAGTTAAATCTCAATCACGGCCCCCTCCCTCTTCTCCCTCCAGGTCCCACAGTCCTACACTCTTCCCCCTCTCCCTCCTATCCACATTTTTTTTATTTCAGGTGTATCTTTTTTCCCCTCAATATCTTTCCCTTTTAGTCCAATAAAAGGCTCTTTTTCTTATAACAATAAATACAATACAAAACAGTAAGAACAATTCGGCCACAATTATGAAAATTATAAGGTATAACATACATTCCCAATGTCCAGGTCATATGTATTTGGCAACTGATAATAATATTCTATTATCTATATATTTCAATGAGCTTAAAGTTCTGTACTTAACTCAGTTTTCATCCTAACTTGCATTTCATTCTAGTATTTTTTAAAGTTTTTAAAAATAATTTCCATTATAACATTCCTTTATTTCTAGTTGTTTGCTTGTGGGTGGTCCTTGTGGACATTACTATAGAAAACTAATAATTATTGAATGCTATTTTTCCTGTAACATTACTGAAAGTGCTTATCAAATTCAAGAGTTTTATAGTGAAGTCTTCAGAGAGTTTTATAAATCATATCATATCATCCACAAATAGGAACAATTGGATTTGTTATTTCTCATTTATATCCTTTTTTTGTTGTTGTTGTTATATTCTCCTGGATTAGATTTCAAGCACTGCACTAAAAAAAAAAAAAAAAAAGAGTGGCAATGATAGCCAACTTGGTTATATTCCTGCTACAGAGAAAATGCTTTCAGAATTTTCTCCATGCAATATAATGCTGGTCATCAGTCTTTAGTTATATCTGTAACATTAGCATTGGGTTTTGGTGTGTTCTGAGATAGAAATATTACTCAGGCTTCCTAGTCATTAAGTCTAGCTACAATACAATGAGATACAAGTTCAGTAAGAGATATTGGTTCAAGGGACTATGTAGGGCCCTGGTTAGCAATAGAAAAGGATTCAGGACATCCTACTCCTGTCTCTACACGCATACATACAAACAACACACACACACACACACACACACACACACTAGCATGTTATTTTTCTTGACTGAAATTATTGATTTATATGAGATGAACTCTCTTCGCATTTCTGAAATGAATCCAATATACATATGTCATCTCTTAATGTATCATTGAATTTGACTTAAAATGCTTTTGAGGATCCTTTCTACCTATGTACACTGGAAGATTTACCTATATATCTATTTTACTGTTATAGCCCTCACTGTAAAATCAGGAGACTACTAGTTTCACAGAATTACTTTGGAAGTATTCTTTTTTTAAAAAAAAGTTTTATTTATTTATGTATATGAATGCTCTGCTTGTATGTTTGCCTGCACACCAGAAGAGGGTATCAGACTCTATGTGGTGGCTGGGAATTTAACTCAGGGCCTCTGGAAGATCAGCCAATGCTGTTAATCACTGAGCCATCTCTGCAGCCCCCCCTTTGAAAGTATTCTACTTGCTTTTTTCTTCTATAAAAAATAGATTTTTTTTCCTCACCTAATGTATCTTGATTAGGTTTACTGCCTTGCTCTACTCCAGCCAGTTCTTCCACATTACCCCTACAATCTGGATTGAACCCTTTTGTATCTATTTCTATGGAAATATAATATAATACAATTATCATAATATGATATAATATAATATAATGCAATATAATATAATTAATATAATACATGTGAAAAGGATGTTCCTTCCTCCTCCACTTCCACAGAGTTCCCTGAGCTCTAAAGGAGGGAAAGGTTTGATGGCACATCCCATTTAGGGCAGGGTGTTTCAAATTCTGCATAATACCATGCCATGGGTCATTGTATTTGTTTCCAACTACTGCAGGAAGAATTTTCTCTGATGATCTTATGTTGGCTGAGTATGACACTGATCTATGAATATAACAGATTGTCATCAAGAGCCATTTTATTTCTACTTCTTTTTTTTGAACAGTATAATTTGGGTTTTTCCCTATACCTCTTGGATATCTGGTCTAATTCTTTGTCACCTAAGCAGACTATGATATGGGTGACATCTGGTGGAGTGGAACTTAAGTCAACTCAGATATTGGTTGGTCACTCACACAAAGCTTGTGTGGCAATTGTACTAACGTATTTTGCAGGAGGGACACAATTGTAGATCAAAGATTTTGTGTTTGGGTTGGTGTCTGTTTCTTTCTTGATAGCCTGTTGAGTACCTTTCTATACAAAAGACACTAGCAAACAGATGAAAAAGTTCTAGATGTACCAACTCAACTTCTCCATGTTCAATGAGACATGGGGGTGTTGTCTTCAGCATTGGGGCTGTGCTGTCAGTTTTTGAAGAGCAAACTATAGTCTTGACAACAACATGGTTTGTTTGGGGGGTTCCCATGGAAGTTTTTATGACCAACAACTCAATTAGATATAATCCAATACTAGTACTGGAAGCTTCATTTGGTGACAAGAGAATTCCAGTTCATGCTCTATCTCTCTCATTATTTGGCCAGTTCAATTAGATCTCCTTCAGATATGTATATATATTATGAAGTTTCTACTGTATTAGGTTCTCATATTACCCTCAAATGGCTCTTCATTTTAGCTGTATTTTCCCATAGTGTTTCCCTGATTCCCTCTTCCTTATTACTCCCATCTAAGCCCACTCCACCAATCCCTGACCCTTTGTCCATCCACAGCTACCTATTCAATTTCCCTTTCCTAGGGAGAGCTATTTGTCACCTCCTAGACCCTTACTCTATATGTAATTTCTGTGGTTTTGTAGACTATAGTTTGGTCATCACTGACATAACAGCTAATATTCACATATAAGTGAATACATCCCATATTTGTTTTTTCTGGTTCTGGGTTATCTTACTTCAGAAGATTTTTTTTCCAGTCCAATCAGTTTACTTACAAATTCCATAATTTCTTTTTTTAACATCTAGGTAATACAATTGTGTAAATATACCACATTTTCTTTACCCATTCATCTGTTGAGGTAAAATAAGTCTGTTTCTGATCTCTGGCCATTATGAATAGAGCAACAACAAACATGATTGAACAAGAGTCTCTATGGTAGGATAAAGCATCCCTTGGGTATGTGCCCAAGAGTGTTATAACTGGATTATGAAGTAGATCAATTTTCAGCTTCCCCTGATGAATCACAAAAATGATTTCCATAGTTGACTATTTGTTTTCTTGATATATAAATTTTTGAGTCCTTTATATATTTTAGATATTAACCCTCTACTCTGTGTGCCATGTTTAAAACTCTTCATTTCATAGCAGCCACTTTGTCCAAGGCATGGTGTCCTTTACCATGAAGAAGCTTTTTGGTTTTGTGATGTCACATTTATTAATTGTTGGTCTTACAGCCTTTGTTAAAGCTGTTCTGTTCAGAAAGTATTTTCCTGTTCCAATAAGTTCAAGACTATCCTCCATTTTCTCATCTACCAGGTTCAGTATATCTGGTTTTATGTTGAGATCTTTGTTCCATTTTGAGTTGAGTTTTCTGCTGAGTGATAAGTATGCTTCTATTTGCATGCTTCTACATGCAGGCTTCCAGTTTGTCCAGTACCATTTGTTGGATATGCTGGATTTTCTCCAGTGTATAGTTCTGGATTCTTTATTAAATACCATGTTTCCATGGGTGTGTATGTTTACGTCTGGGACTTCAATTTGATCCCAATGATCAATGTGTCTGTTTTTTGTGCTAATACCATGCTGTTTTATTACTATAGCTCCGTGGTACAATTTCATATTGGGGTTGGCATAATGGTTTTCCTAGTCAAATATGTTTTGTACTAGAAGCTGACACTTAGAAATGAGGATGAATGGGTAGTGAGTATGAGGGGGTCCATAGGAGAAAAGAGAGAAGGGTATTCCACCAAGATCTGCTTAGTCTCCCTAGGCATGGGGCAGAGAGTGAGGAGAAGAAGCCACAACAGGTAGTCTGCTACAGTGATGAGAATGAGACTGGAAGACTGGATTTGTAGAAGAGGTGGGAGTGTGAGGCTCTGAAGCTAAGCTGCCTGCTCAGCTGTCCTATTCATTTCTCTGGCAAGATTGTCTAGAGGATTCCCAGAGAATTACTGTTTGATTTGACAGCATGATAGAATGAGTGTGAAGGATGTTGGAGGGGAAAACCTGCATGAACACTTGAAAATGGGAGTACAGAGGAGGAGGAGACCACAGCAGGTGTTCTGCTACAGAGCTGGGGGTGAGACTGGGGGACTGGAATTGGAGAAGAGGAGCGAGAGGTGAAAATGTTCAGTTAGACTACCTGCTTCCTGGCTGAGTAGCCTGCAGGTTCCCAGGAAACCTCTGCTGGAATTGGAGGCTGAGATAAAAGGAGGAATAGAAGGAAGGAAGATTGGAGGAGAAAAATCTAGGGATCCATTGGAGATGGGGCAGAGAGCAAGGAGAGGTTGCAGTAGGTGGTTTGCTACAGACCTGTGAATGAGATTGGGGGATTAAACTTGGAGGAGAGAAGGGAGAGAGATAGGTAGTTTTCTGCAGTTAGTCTACTTGCTTCCCTGACTGGAGTCAGTATTATTTGTTATTAAAGGCTAGAAAATTTCATTGGCGAATAATCTGAATCTGGAATCTATCTTAGACTTGTGACACACGAATTTCATGAACATTTATAGACAGTTCCAGATTGATCTTTCTACATGGGAAGAAATGATTGGAGTATCTTGGTAGCATCATTCCACCCTTCGACCATAATCACATACTGGAAATTTGATTCATTGCATTATAAATGTTAGTAATGTTGCTTGCAAAAAAATCTTCAAAGGTCTGAATATTAAGAATAAGGGAAGATTTTAGAATATCCTTTAAAATTGATTCTGGTTTTACAGCAACTAACATTTTTCAAAGAAAAAAATAAGACATTCTCATCTTAATACCAAAGAGACACAATAATTACTTATATAGATGTAAATTTATATTCCTATTATCATATATATTTTATATAATGACTATCATGACTTACAATTTTGAACTTTTGATGGAGTGGGAACACAGCTATATAACCATTCTGTTTTTCCCTCTCAATGCAGGATATCATAAATTACACAATTACTCAGCACCTTGCTATAAAATAATATTAGTTTTAAAGCCTTTTGGCCAACTGTTGGTTCTTTACTCTATGTTAAAGAAAAGCTCATCTCATCTATGTTGTTTGGTAAATTGAATGCATTGTCTTGTTCGCTCATTATATTTAAGTTTTTTTACAAGATCATCAAGATATAGTCTTACCATAAATATAGAAGCATTATTTTGGTTAAAGAAAATAAAAACTAACCCTGACGAGTAATAGATGGGAAAGAACGAAGTGCACAATTGAAGCTGTGAATTAGTATTTTTTCAAATCGATCAATATTCATCCCTGAAAAGTTAACAAGTGACCACAGATGTTATTATAATGCAATTAATATATTTGTAATATATAGCAAATATGTTATAATCAAACAATCAAAACAGATAAGTTGATCTATTTTTTTAAAGAATCAACTTTTAAGAGCAAGTAGCAAGTATAATAATAATGGTAGTGTAATATACTGTTTCTCAGCCATATATAAACAGACTACAAAATTAGTTAAGAGTTTTAAATATAAACTATTAAAATATACTGATTGCAAAGTTAGAAAAGCAGATATTGGTCATGTGTTCACTGGGGTCCTCTATCACAACAGTGACCACAGAGTAGAATATTATAGTTGTTTCAATCAACCAAACTTATGTAAAGGAGACATCAAACCAGAAGACAAAGTTTTACACTAGTATTAATAATCAAGTTAAAACTGTATCTCCCAACCCTCAGATCTTATCATTTCTATATATGATATTTGTGGTGTCCCTTTAATCATATTCATGTCTTATAATCCTCACAAATTCACACCAGCAATGTATGTTCTTTCTTTTATTATGCTTGTGATATATACTCATCTGAATACTAATAAAAGCACTTGCAGAACATCAAAGATATTCCAGAATTGATGATGAATTTAGACAAGCATAACAAATGTTGACCATGATTTTTCTTATAATTTATTTTTTATTTCTTCAAGTTACATCTCAATCGCAGTCCCCTCCCTACTCCCCACTCCAGTCCCACCCTTCCACCCTCAACCCCCCATCCTCTTCCCTTTTTTTAAGTTTAAGGTATATCTTTTTCCCCCAACTGCTCCCCCTTTCAGTCCAACAAATGGTTCTTTCTCTTATAACAATAAATACAATACAAAACAACAGAAATAAATAGGCCACAATTATGAGAGTTATATGGCTTAGCATACATTCCCAATGTCCAGTCCATATGTATTTGGCACCTGACTTTAACATTCTACTATCTAACCATCTCCATGAGTTTAAAGTTCTATATCTAACTCAGCTTTCATACTAACTTGACTCACAATTTTAAAAACATCTTCTTAGATCCAGAACACCCTCTTGATTACTAAACAACTCAAAATTTAACTATGAGACTCTAGCTATATATTCTTCAACCACCTCAGAGACCTGAGAGGGATAAATATATCTGATTATATGGGAAGTGCAGGGCCCGCAGCTTCCAAAACTAAGAAATGACATACCAGTGGCTACTTGGATAGTTCCCATTTTCTCTCCATACATTACAGCAT
The DNA here is from genome assembly GCA_907164525.1 of Lophiomys imhausi. Classification (NCBI taxonomy): domain Eukaryota; kingdom Metazoa; phylum Chordata; class Mammalia; order Rodentia; family Muridae; genus Lophiomys; species Lophiomys imhausi. The sequence goes on along the minus strand of CAJQZJ010032178.1, from coordinate 7,547,791 downwards.
CAATCTTCAGCCGTTTGGCCCCATTTCTCTGACAGACATTGATTGTAGAGCAGGAATTATGAATGACTTGCCTACCCTGTCTTGGCAGAGCTAGGCTGTTGACTTACCTGCCTTCAATGATTTTTTAATGGAGAAAGCCTTAGAAAAAAAATGCATATTGCCAATAAAGTTATTTCAAACTCTTTTGTTCTAAAAAGACATGAACTTCCATGTTTCTTATGAGTTCATTGATTTTTCCAATAGGTCCAGTCAGAGCAGAAATCTAAAGTGTGTTTATTATACACATATATTATATACATTTACACTATATAATATGGAAGGGAGCCATAATGATGTGTTTGGCCTGAGATGCCTCCTGAGATCATGGTGATGTCTGGGTCTTTGCTGCTGCTGAGGGTCACATCTGGACTGGTGTTCTACTGTGGCTTGGGTCTGTGTTGATGTCTTTGGCCCCTATTTCCAGTAAAGGCCATGACCATTATCTGTGTTGCAGCCCTGAGCACGTTGATGTTCAAAGGCCCACAGAGGCATTCACTACCATCTGGGATCTTAGTGGTATTCTGTTCTGCCTCTGAGTTCTTGTCTGAGTCTGTGGACCCTGTGCAGCCAGTGGCCATGTTGGTAGCCTGTACTAACACTACAAACTATGTGGAATCCTGTGATCCATGCTCCCACTGACTCTAAAGAGCAAAGAAGTTGTTTTTGCAGTGATATTGATGACTGCAAATGTATAGTTGAGAGGGGGGAATATAAAGCTTCTGAGACAAGCCCTAACCCCCAACCCCATCCAAAAACAGTAATAGCCTAAACAGGAAGCCATCAAAGAGAACTCTTAAAAAGTGTGAAAAGGATGCTGAAGTTATATCTCCACATTTTATGGTCTGGCAGGGGTATTGGAGAGAAAGGGCAGACCACTAATGGTTTAACCATGCTCCAGTTGGGGGGGGAAATATATACATATACATACATATGTGTGTGTGTGTGTATCACAAATTGGACTTTTCAAAATTTTTCTGCTTATAATGTTTTTTTTTTTGAAGGGCAGGTCACAAGGGTGGTGGGGCACACATGCAAAAAGTGGGAAATGAATGTGATCGAGGAGCATGCTGTGAAATTCTCAAAGAAGCAATAGAAAATACTATTTTAAAAAAGATTATGAGACTCCAGCACTAGGGTACACATTGGGAGAAATGTGGTTTATAGATTTTTAAAAAGCTGAATAGATAAATATTTGAGTTGTGACATAAGGAAATAATCGGTAATGAGGGGGCAAAATATTGAGAAGGGCAACATATGAGATATAGATATGAGAAGTAATAGAAAGAATGTTGATCTATAAAAGCAAGAGACACCAATAAAAAGTATTTTCTGGTAATAAACAAGTTAAAACATGGTAACTTAACAAGTAAAGAACAAATGGCTATTTTTATTTCTTCATTTGAGAAGTTTTAGTTCAGATCCAGAACTGGTTTTGATTGGTTTTCTTTCTTTCTTTCTTTTCTTTCTTTCTTTCTTTCTTTCTTTCTTTCTTTCTTTCTTTCTTCCTTCCTTCCTTCCTTCTTTCATTCATTCATTCCTTTCTTTCTTTCTTTTTAATCATGATTCTTTGTGTTTTGAACTCTTAATCCTTAATTAGATATATAATTGACAAGATGTCCCCTGCTCTGTGAGTGTCCTCTTCACTCCAGTGATTGCTTCCTTTGCAGCACAGAAGCTCAGTTTAATGAGGCTCCATCTGTCAATTGTTGCCCTTAATTCCTGAGCAAATGGAGTCCTACTCAGAAAGCCTTTTTGTGTACTTATACTTCATAGGGGTCTTCACTGAACACTATGATACAAACAAGAAAAGCTGAATTAGGTTTCTACAGGAGAAGATGCAGAGGAGGTTGTGTACAACTCAAAAGTGTGAGAGTCTAAAAGAACCAAATAATCCAAGCTGGTGACTAAGCACTACTACAAAAGAACTTACTAAAAGATCGGGGAAAATGTGTGGTGAGATATCTGAAAAAGGGAAAACATTTACAATAGCAGAGATCTCAAGGGGTTCACTGGAAGAAACAAGAAACTTTCCACATCAGATTTTAACTTATTGGAAACCTGAGATAAATCTTACAAGCTTATACATAAGCTATTAAAGAGAATGAAAGATTTATAAAGATTTTCCAACTTTCTTACATTGTATTACTAAACTAGATAAAACCCATTCTGTAACAAAGGCATTGTCTACCTTTCAATTCTCTGCAAGTTCATATAGGACAGCTGTTGCCTTTATTTGTGTTCCTCAGGATGTATGCGTCATACCGAGAACAGAGGATATTTATGGTAACAAAATACTGTAATGGTTTTGTTATCCATAAGGGCCAACTCTCTTTCTGACCCCTGAAAACCAAATCTGAACACTAAGGAAGAGATGGAAGATAATTGAAGGAAGCAATTAGACCGCATTGCCGTCTTCAGTCAGCATTCCAAAGTCCAAGTCACCATCTATATCATGATGGCCTACAGACAAGAAAGGCAAACCATTCCCAGAATTATGATCAGACCTGGTGAGACTGAACTAAGGGCACTGAATAGAAGAGACAAAATTTTGTCAAATTTCTCAAAGTGGATACTTGGTTTCCTCAAGGAATATGTATGTATGAGAGTCTTGGTGCTATTACCATTGACTGCAAGATGGAGTTCTTTAAGCCTTAGTTAGTGGAGTCTATGCATTGCCCTATCTCAGCTGATATGGCTAACTTTCAACTGTCAAATATTCAATTAGCAAGGATTTTGTTGGCATAGATGTTCAACTTCTGCTATAGTGTGTTTTCTATAAGGTACCAGACAGCCACATTAACTTCCTAATGCTTCTTCAAAAATCAAAACTATTGTGGTTTAAAACAGCTAAGTTTTTGGAGGTAGGAAGTCTGAAAGGATTGTTGCAGGGTTAGAATCATGGTGTTGTTAGCATTGGTTGCCAGTTCTTGAGAAGCTCTTGAATAGAATTGGTTTCTTTGCTTTCTCTCACTTCTAGCTTAAATTCCTTGTATTCTTTGCCTCGTGGACCATTCCTGTCTTCAAATCTATCATCATGGTTTCTTTTTTTTTAAATTTAATTATTTATTACTTCAGGTTACATCTCCATCACAGTGTCCTCTTTCCACCCCTCCCAGTTCCACCATCCCACCCTCTACCCCCTATCCCTTCCATCCCACTCCTCTGGAGTAGAGTGCCTGTATAACAGTCACCTATCCCAGTTCAGCAGTCATATGAGGACCAACAGCCTCCTCATACAGTAGGGGCCTACAAGGCAGCACCACTAGGGAAAAGTGTCTCATTGACAGGAAAAAAGTCTATGTTCATGTTCCCTTTGGTGAATTGGTTGTAGTATAGTTATCCTGTACTATATGGCTAAAATCCGACTATAAGTGAATAGATGCCATGTGTATCCTTCTGAGCCTAGGTTAGCACACTCAGGATGAACTTCTCTAGTTCCATCCATTTGGCTGCAAATTGCATGATTTCATTGTTTCTGATAGCTGAGTAATATTCCATTGTGTAGACGTACCACAGTTTTTTAATCTATTCTTCAGTTGAGGGAAAAAATCTTCACCAACCCCACATCTGACAGAGGGCTAATATCCAAAATTTACAAAGAACTCGAGAAATTAAATGCCAAGAAACCAAATAATGCAATCAAAAAAATGGTGGACAAACCTAAACAGAGAATTCACAAAGGAAGAATTCCTAATGACTGAGAGACACTTGAAGAAATGCTCAGCATCCTTAATCATCAGAAAAATACAACTCAAGAGGACTCTAAGATTCCATCTCACACCTGACAGAATGGCTAAGATCAAAAGTCATATGACAGCACATGCTGGTGAGGGTGTGGAAAAGGGGAACCCTCCTCCATTGCTGTTGGGAGTGCAGGCTTGTGCAACCATCATGTTTTCTTAAAATGCCTCCTTTTCTGATGTTACAATGTTTCTTCTTCTGTAATTAAATGTATCACTGCCCACTTATTATTTGGATTGTATTTAAGGAACCCAATATCTCAGGATAACCTTAATTTTAAAAAATAATTATAATTTTTATGTTTATTTATTACTTCAAGTTACATCTCCATCTCAGTGCCCTCTTCCCCCTTATAATATAATTACATCATTTCATCTTTCCTTTTTGTTTCAGATATTCTTATGTGCTTGCTGCTGTCCTTGCTCTTTTTCAAATTAATGATTTTTCCACTTTACACATTCCACACATACACATTTCTAAATACATAAACACAACTTTCTCGGTCTATATAATTTTAATTGTATAAACATATTTTCAGGGATGACTCTTTAGTATTAAAAAACCAATTGATGTGCTTTTCCCTAGGGGAAGACTGTTTCTCCTGCTCTCAGCACTAGTTAGGTACCTAGAGTTGTTTGTGTAAGATTAAGGCCTTGTGAGTTTTCACCCTTCCGCTCTAGCAGTTCTATTAATATCATCTTCTTTTAGGTCATGTTTAGGCAGTCCAGTTGGTGAGTCTTTATGAGTGTGGCTTCTAACATTTCTAAGAAATTTAATCTTACAGCAAACTCCCTGTTCCTCTGGCTCTTATAGTCTTTCTTCTTCATTCTTTCATCATGATTCCTGACTCTTAGGCACAGAAGTTGGACTGTAGATGTGTCAGTTGGAACTGGTGTCCACAACTCTGCATTTTGATTGATTGTGACTTTCTGTAATGGATTCTATCAGTTTTAAAGCAAAATTTTCTTGATGAGAGGTGAGGACCACTTGTATCAGTGTATATAAGGATAAATATTTAGAATAAGTTAGGAATTGTGCTAGTTTAGTATAAAGTTATGGTTTTATATTCTCTCTCTGGCTTTACTATCCTTGGGTAGTTGGCAAGATCTCTAGGACAAGACATTATTGCCCTTTTCTTGAGTGGGTCTCAAGTCCAAACAAAGAGATGTTGGTTGGTAGAAAGTATCTGTGCTAATATTTCACCCATTAGGGTTAAGATACCTTAATTTAACCAGCGGTATACAAGTTGTCTAAAAGACAACATTCACAATCCCAAGAACGGGGGTTCTGGGATCTTTGACATCTGCTGTCTACTTGAGTGACACAAAATTTCCCAAACTCTTCTTTATATCTTTATATTCCACTCCTCAGATCTCCTTGTTTTATGGTTTAGGCTTTTACATTTCAAGTCACCAAAGCAGCAGTTCTCATCCTGTGGGTCACAACCCTTTGGAGGTCCAACAGTCCTTTTACAGGAGTCACTTAAAACCATTGGAAAACAATCGTTTACATTACAATTTATAACAATTAAGACAGTATAGTTATAAAGTAGTAATGAGAATAATTTTCTGGTTGAGCACTGCTACAACATAATGAACCATGTTAAAGGATTGCAGCATTAGCAAGGGTGATAACCACTGCGCTAAGGAGTCCTTTAGACATTATTACTGTACTAGAACCTTCTTACTATACAAGAAAATTATGGCTGTACAAGGTTTCTAAGGCTATCTATGTAGTAGCTGCATGACTTGGTCTTCAAAGTGGGAAGATTGTCACCTTCACCATGTGTTAAAACAGTCTCTGAAAATGGATACTATGCTGATCATTTTCAACTTGTAGACATGAGTCCAACTGTCTCATGGCCAAACTCAGTTCCATTTCTTCCCCTCATTTTCAGTTACTTCCAAAGAATCTACATATAGTAATAACCACAAGATATAGACTATGGCAGTGCAATTTTGAGGGTTGCCATGAAGGCCTGGCTATCTGTTCTTGAGGTTTCCTTTTGTCCATTCTTCCTGCTCAGCTCAATCTTAAGTAGACCATTGATATCTTACTATGGATTACTAGTGACTACCCTACTTTGCTGGACACACTAAATCTAATAGAAGAGAAAGCAGGGAAAAGCCTGGAACTTATTGGCATAGGTGACAACTTCCTGAACACCAATAGCTCAGTCCCTAAGACTAGCAATCAATAAATGGGACCTCATGAAACTGAAAAGCTTCTGTAAAGCAAAGGACACTGTCATTAAAACAAAATGGCAGCCTACAGATTGGGAAAAGATCTTCAACAATCCCACATATGACAGAGGGCTAATATGCAAAATATATAAAGAACTCAAAAAATAACTGTACAATCACTATGGAAATCAGTCTGGTGATATCTTAGAAAATGAGGAATAGCTCTACCTCAAAAACCAGCCATACCAGTCCTTGGCATATACCCAAAAGATTCCTCATCAACCCACAGGGACATCTTCTCAACTATGTTCATAGCAGCTTTATTTGTAATAGCAAGAAACTGGAAACAACCCAGATGTCCTTCAACCGAAGAATGGATTTAAAAAAAAAAAAAAAACTGTGGTACATTTACACAATGGAATACTAGGCAGCTATCAGAAACAAGGAAATCATGCAATTTGAATCCAAATGGGTGGAACTAGAAAAGCTCATCATGAGTGAGCTAACTCAGACTCAAAACGATACACATGGCATATATTCACTTATAACTGGATTTTAGCCATTGTAGTAGAGGATAACCATCCTACAATCAATAGACCCAAAAGAGCAGGAACAGGGACTTGGTGACCTGCCAGTGGGACATCCCACCCTAGTGAAGTGCCATGTATGCCTTCTGTGCAAGAGTAAGCTCTTAAACCTCATGTGACTAACAAACTGAAGGGAGCTGATACACAGAGACACCCCATATGAGAGGGATGAGATGGGTCGAGGGGGGGTAGAGGGTGGGAGGGAGGGGCCAGAGGGGGTGGAGGGAGTGGGAGGCACTGGACATGTAACAAAGTAACAAATAAATATTTTTAAAAAAATTGAAATTGGTAGGTCGGACAGAATTTAACTAGTGGTGGACGAATTCAGGTCCATTGCTACTTAGTGTTCAGACTAAAAAAATTCATTTTTTCCCCGGGACTGTTCAATGAGCTTATAATCCTCTATTAAATCTGTCATAAGGGCTGGTGTGAAGGTCCAGCTGGTAATGTGCTTGTCAGATCCTCAACACCTACATAAAAGCTTGACACAGTAAACAAGTCTGTAATCCCAGAGTGAGGAGTTAGAGATAGGCAGCCACCTAGAGCTCGCTGAACAGGCCATCTAGTCAAAGTAATGACTCCCAGGTTCATAGAGAAACACTGTCTCACAAAATAAGATGGAGAGATACTGAGGAAGATATCTAACATCAACCTCTGGACTCCACACACACATGTGCAGACACATGCACAGCCATGTGAAAGTAACTTCTCTTTGCCTGTTGTAATTGTATTCTCACAGGCTTACTGCCTCTGTCTACTAACATAGGCCTAGTCCTGGAAGCTTCTAGTCTCCCTGCAATCAAATCTAGGCCTAGAATATTTGTAGCTCTAAGACTTACTCTTTCTGAACTCTGGCTGACTGTGTCAACTCAACTGTTCTGGTACAAGCTTCTCTCCAAGCTGTTTGATTCAATCTGGCTTCTCTTGACTTCTCACTGCATTTCTCTGCTTCTGAACTCCACAAACTGAACTGCACCAAACTGCCCACACTATACTGTACTAAACTCAATTCTACTGTACTATCTTCTCTGCTGAATTCTCTACTGTACTGTACCACCTTGTCTTCCATTCACTCTCTCCCCCCTCTCCCTTTCTCTCTCCCTCTCCCCCTCCCCTCCTCTCCCCCCCTCTGTTCTCATTGAACTTCCCTTTACTGTCTGTCTGTCTGTCAGTCTGTTTGTAAGTCTGTACTATCTGTTTGTCTTCCTATACTGTCTGTCTGTCTTTCTCTTCAACCTGTCTCTGTAAAACTCTCCCGGTAAAATTGCCCATTGAGATGTAACTTGAAGAAATAAAAAATAAATTATTAAAAAAAATTGCCTCCTCACCCTCACTCTCTGCAGTGCTCTCTCAAGTTCTCTATTTCCTCTCTCTTCTAATGAGAGTTGGGTATATCCTGTTCTGTCAAATCTTTATTTGATCCATCACTTAATTTACCTCTCACTTAGATATCACTTTCAAGCATGGCTGCTTTTTTCTACCAACTAAACTTACCTACATTGTTTGAAATTAAATGAGTACTAAGGATATGTCTGTATTCTAGACAGAGGGATTAAAGATATGCAGCATGTCTGCATTCCAGATGAATCATACAGACCTAGAAGGTCTTTGGAAGCTCTCTCTTGTCAGAGCAGCCATGTTCCTGGATTAAAATTCTTCTACATAGGCACCTTAAAACATATACATAGATGTGCACATACTCTTGTTAACATATAAATATTTCACAAACATATACAAAAGACAGAGAGAGTATGACCCTGCCTCAGAATGCTACAAGTTTTTGCTTTGATTACCCGATGAATTCAACATACTGCATGGTTTTGGACTTGACATTACCAGGGTGGCTATTGAAAGAAAAAAGAACAGATAAATAGATGCACATGCATAAAAGCTGGATTCAGGAAGAAACAACACATTCTAATGGAGTGATACCAATTATGCAACAACCCAGAACCTCATCACCCTTATCATGTATAGCAGAAGTATAGAGCTCTCTAGACTTGATAGAAGGTCTCTGTAAAGACCAGTCTCAAGTTGCAGTCATTGGAAAGATGAAGCTGAGTTAATAGTTTCTCTACACAGTACCAACATTTGCACTAGAATGAGAGGAAGACTTTGCCATCCCTCTGAGCCTCATTCATGGGAGCAGCAGGAGGGGATTTTGTCACTCCCATGGGTATGAGTCATTGGGTCATTGACATAGCCATTCCTATGTCTACAAATCATGTTCACTCAGGACTTCATCTACCCTTTACATTCAGTCAGGGCTTCCTCAGTTTCCCCATGCTGGCAGGCTTCTCATGAACCTTAGTTTTGTTTGCTTATTTGTTTGTTTGTTTTTGTTTTTCTTCTGACACAAGCAGAATTCCTCATATCAAACTCGGAACCAGTTAGAATAGCAGCATTTCTATATGCAGAATGCTTGATGTCTTACACATCAAACAAATGAATGTTAAATGTGGTCATTTCTTTCCTTTAGATAGTATCTTGGTATGAGTCTGCACCTTGAAACTCTCCAAACTTCACTGAAAAGGTAGGTCCCTTCTATTCTTTGGTGCTCCGGTCTCCAGTATGCTAACCATCATCCTCAGTGGCATCAACTTACATATCTCCAAACTATATTCCTGAGCCTCAGGTTTTCAACCAGGATCCTGAGTTTATTAAATAGCATTGTCTTGGGAAAAGCCTTTCAGTCTCACTGCTCTCTAACTCATTCAAATCTTGTCTTAGTTGCTCAGCTACACCTGCAAAAGCATACCAAATATTGACCTCTTTATATAGCCAAAGAGAATTTATAACGCTCACACTTAGTAGTTATTTCTTTGCTTTCTACCGGCTTTAGGGTCATGCTCATCTTAGGCATGCACCAATATATTATATGCAGGAAGAAAACATGTTTGTACTGCTTGTAGTATTTCTTTCTTCCTAGATTTCACTCATTAAACCTATGAGGACATTCCTTTCCAGTGATATATTTCTCTCAATAACTATAATAGTGTCTTCAACAAAAAGAAATAGGACTAAGGATTTCCATTGTCTTTTGTTCTATTTGTGTAGTGAATTTTTTTTTTCTAGAAAAGCCATGAGTCAGTTCCAAAGTCTCATCGTGCTGCCTGTCTTCTTCAATCACTGTTCTACAGTGTATCAGTCCATTTCTTCTGAAGAGATGGCAGGGTGAGATACATAAGTATCTTGTTGAAGAAAATGATCAGGGAGTTCAATGTAGAAGGAGCCAAGGAAGGTTCAATAGGCCGTAGACAATAAGGGAAGGCTGCTTCCTACAAAGGAGAGCGAGAAGGAAGAGAGGATTCCTAAAAGGTTATAACATTGTCTCTTTATTTAGTTAATTTGTTTTAAGACACAGCTTTGCTACGTTCAACAGCAAGCCATAACTTATGGTCCTTCTACCTAGATGTCTCAAGTGCCAGGTTAGAAGTGTGCACCATCCCAGCCCTAGGTCAGTTTAGAAAAGTTCAATCCAGTCCTTGAGCCTTGCCTCACATAGAAATGAAGCTGTTTCATTACATTGCCATACTCAGCAGCACAGAACAGCTCCTGAAAAGTGTGGCCACTTCATAAGCTTGAAGATGGTTGGGGGGGGGGGTACACTGTCATCCATTAATCAATTCATGAAATTAGCCCATATGGATAATTACCACATTCAACAACTTACCAAAAACACTTCGTGAAAGTCATGCAGCTACAGAATTGCTTTGTGCATGTTTTTTTTCTTTTCTTTCTTTCTTTCTTTCTTTCTTTTTTTAAGATGTAGGTTTTTCATGAGGAATTCTGCTCATAGGTCCCTCGGTGCTATATTCTGGTCCTGCAGCTGCATAGGCAAACTGCATTCCCCCTGCTTACTATTAAGCAATATTCTTTTTGAAAAACAGATGTGTCAGAAAGGAATGAAAACTGTCTCCTCTATTCCGAGTTACATTGATAGGAGATACTTAATCAGCGTTATCTTCAGAATCACCCCTCTTTTGGAAAGTTTTCACTTCTTAGGCAGTTGCAAAGAGAAGTAAAAAGGATGCATTTTCATTGAACAGCCTCTTTTAGTGCCCCAATCACGTCTGTACCCCCAGTTTCTATTAAGCTGCAACAGTTCATCTATGCAAGTGTGATCATGCGTAGCATAAAAGGCCATCAAATAGACTATGATTATGAAACATGTTGTCACAAAGCAGCAATGAATTTTCCCTCTCTCCTCATCATTTTGCCTGTACTTTGAAAAATTGGGGTGAATAGCATGAAGAGTCTAGAATCCGGGCTCTACTCTCTTCTGTAACACTCTGTACCCGATTCTCTGCCTCCCCAAGCATTCATTGCTCTTCACTTTCATCTGAGCACCGCTATGATTGGTGGACTGTTGGTGAAGATTGGGCATGGATTTCCGTGTGTTAACTCAAAATGTCTTTTTGAAGTGATGTTTGAAAACTCATTACCTGATCATAATGCAGAGGATGCCATCAATTTCTTTCCTTGAATCCTCCCCGTCAATCACCCAGTCACATGCACACACCCATAAGTGGAACTAATCCCCCGAATAACAAATGCACACCACTACCTGTCCTTACTTCCCTTTCTTGTTATCCCCCCAAATGTGTGCTCTCCCTAGATTGTGAATCATGGAGTAGTGTATAGCAAACTACACTGTCCCTTCATTACTTCTCCTTTCCCTCACCTGGCCACATTCTGTTCACATCACGAATCTCTACTCCGATTTCATCTCTACCGTGATTCAGGCTGTATGGGCTCCACATCTTCACTTCACATGCTTGGGCACAGCCTTCAGAATATGCTCTGCTGCTCATCCTCAGAAAACCACTTCATTTAAACAAATCCATGGACAAAGTTTGTGTACTAAATGAGTATCTGCCGTGCTTTTTTTTTCTTTCTTCTTCACTCAACCCTCATCAGAGAAGCTGCTTCTTTTAGCAAATGGAGATTAGCATAGAAACTCCTATCTTGTCAACATGCACTGAACAAGTGACTGGTAAGGTTACTCAGCCCTAAATGGGAAATCCATACCACACCCACCAGCACTCCTCGGGGTTCAGACGTCTTCACTGAAGAGGAGCAAAAATATTTTTAAAATCAGAGATGGATAAAGAAAATGTGGTGCAGTCACACACTGGAGCGTTTTAAAAACAATGGCATCATGAAATTTGTAGGCAAATGGATAGAGCTAGAAAACATTTATCCTGAGTGAAGTAACCCTGTCCAAATGACAAGCATGGTATGTTCTCACTTGTAAGTGGATATTAGTTGTAGGGTAAAACGCAAACATGCTACTGTCCACAGACCTCAAGAGGCTAAGTAGCAACTAGGACTTAAGGGAGATGTCAGGAAGGGGAAATATAATAGATTTCTAGGATGAACTGGGAGTAAGTGGGGCTGGGAAAAAGAGGGACTAGGTTGTGGAGAGAGAGGGAGAAAATACTGGGAGAAATACGTGGAATGGGTGCATTTCAGTGGAAAACTAGGGCAATGGAAACTCTATGGAATTTATGAAAATAATCCTAGTACAGACTCCTAGTAATGTGGGAACATGAACATAAAGCCTGAATCAACTATCTTCTATAACCAGACAAGGCCTCAAATGGAGGGATTGGGACACCAACCCAGCCACAAAACTGTCGACCAATAGTTTGTCCTGCTTGCACTGCTCTGGGACAAGGGCCTAACAGAATCATCATCAAAGAGACCAGAGACATTTCATTCAGCCATTGATGGGAGCACATTGGGAGTGCCACAGCCAAACACCTGGCAGATCTCAAGGTGTCCTGAGGAGGAGGAAAGATCAGAGGAACCACAGGGGTCAGGGACATGTGCTGCCCACAGAATCAACTGACCAAGACTCATTGGGGTTTTCAGAGATCTGGGAACATGGAGGGATCTGACCTAGGTCCTCTGCATATATGTTATGGCTGACATAACATAGTGTTATTATGGGAATCATAACAGGGAGCAGAGGCTGTCCCTGATGCTTTGGCCTTCTTATGGATCCCTTTATCTGCTACTGGGTTGCCTCATCTAGCCTGGATGTTATGGCATGGGCCTGGTCTTATTGTAGCTTGTTATGCAGTCTTTTTGATGTCCCTGGGAGGTCTACTCTTTTCTGAGGTGAGGCAAGTTGGGTAGATCTGGGGGAGAGGCAAGGTTGTAGAGGGACATTGTGGGAGGAAGTGGAAACTGAAGTTAAGATGTAATATATGAGAGAATTAAATATATACAGAGAGATGGTGAATGACTTCAAATAAATAGTGCTTTCCAGACTCAGCAGAGGCAGCTGTACCTATGAACCTACAGCAATTGTAACAGCATGCACAAGATCTATGTAAGCTCAAGCCAGACTAAATCCTAGCATGCAGGCTGGTGGTGGCAGGAGATTCCACCATTGGATGAGGAACTATTGGTATTTGATAGGTTCTGGGAAAGAGAGAGTAAAGTTTCTCAAATGGTGTCAACTCTAGTAGACCAACCATAGTCCAAGGTCAGGACTCACACCCAAGAATAGCTGATCCAAAGAAACTGGACATAATGGATGCAAGAAAGAGGAGGAGGAGGATCCAGCAGCATTTCACATTTCTGTGAGTAAGGACTTGACAGTTGGGTGGGTTGGAAAGTGAGGATAGATATGTGAGGAATTGAAGGAAGGGAAGTAAATATGATCAAAACACCTTGTATGCCTATTTTAAAGGATTAATAAGATGAAGGCATCCAGATGAGAAATCTGGCGCAACTTTAGAGCTCATCTTACTCAAGTCTCTTCACTTAAGGCTATCTTTATATAGAAGCTAAACCCAGAAGCATCACATATCTAACCCATTTGAGATAGTCTTTGGGTTCCTCATTACAGGTATTCATAAATAGGGAGGAAAATGACAATTATATAAAGGGTACATTGGAAAAATCATATTAGAAATGACAGTTCTGGCTGAGTGTGGTGGCACATGCCATTAATTCCAGCATTTGGGAGCCAGAAGCAGTCAGATCTCTAGGAGTTCAAGGCCATCCTGGTCTACAGAATGAGTTCCAAGATAGCCAGGGGTACAAAGAGAAACTATGTCTCAAAAAAGCAATAAAACAAAGAAAAGAAAGAAAGAAAGAAGGACAAAAGATCTGTTTTGGCACCAACAGCTTCTATGTCCCAGGAGGAAAATTTTTGAGTCTAAAGCTTTGTGTTTAAGCAAGTTTGTGACAAACAAAAGGCTTGGGAGACATCTCAAAAGGACATATCTGCAGTGTTGGCAACACAGTTAGTTTGCCATAAATAATCTATTGATGGAAAAGAGGCTGTTTGATATGAACAGCTGAATATGTATCTTTTAAATAAAAAGACTTTGAAACTAAGTTTTAAACTTTGTCTTCATTAGCAAACATTTATCATGATAGTTGAAATATTTTCTCTTCACTTGTACATATCCATAAGAATTCATATTCTGGCAATAATTTCATTTGTCAGTTTTTCATTAAGATAAAAAAAAAGATTCCTTCACAGCTAAAATTTGTGCTCAGGCACCTAATTTATGGTAGTGTTAAGAAAAGAAACTTAAGTGTGAATTACAACATTCAAAGTAAGAAAGGAAAACACTGGCAGCACGAGTTGAAAATCTTTTTAAAACAAATTCATTCGTCTCAGAGTTTACCATATCTCTGTGTTAAGTGATGCACCAATACATACAGTAGGTAGGGATACGGAAGTGATTAGCTTCTAGTGGAGTAAAGACAAACAGTTACACAGGTACACGGTTTGTGATAAACAGTGACTATGAAAACCACTTATCTAAGCAAACACCATATTAAACGTTAAGTGCTTGTTAGTCACTTAAAGATATAAAGATGAAAAATTAAATCAACTTTCCTTAGAAAGTTTGAACAATTAAAGCCAGGTCTTGCATGGGTGGGTGATTTACACAATGTGTTTCAGGAGGGCATAGGAACAAGAATTTGGAGGCACATGTAATGAGCTGGAGATATAGTTGACTGGTAGAGGTACCTGATTATAAGACCATCATTGTAGAATTTGGAGGGGCCCAATTTGTAGAATCAAAGTGGAAGGCCAAAGATAGAGAAACATCTTTTCCTAAAAAGAAATATGAACTCATTTTCTTCAGTATAAAATTTAAGGTTTTGTCTAATTACACTAAATGATATTTGTCTGCATGCAAATCTTTAATAAGTTATTGTTGCATTTTAAGTAAATGTGTAGATGATAAGCTAAGTATAGGACACCCAACAGTAGTTGGATCCTAAATAGTTATTAAATATCAATATTTCCTTTCACATATGAAAGTAACCTATTTGTGTGCTACTAGACAAAAGTGTTTATTTCTCAATTTTTGTTAAAAATAAATTGTGGCAGATATGGTTTACTGCCAACATTGCTATAAACTTGTATTTTTAAAACCATGGTGATAAAAATTATTTTAGAATCATTTGTTATTAATTTATTTTTCAAGATATGTCTCGATTAAAGTCCCCTCCCTTCCAGGTCCTTCCCTCCCTCCCTCCCCTCTTCTTTCACTCCCTCTTCTGCATCTCTGTTCTAACCTTCTCCATGGATGAGGGGAGCCCCCACATATCAAACACCCTCAGCTCATCAGTCACATGAAAGCTAAGAGCTTCCTCTTGTACTGGAGCTTGGCATGGCAGCCCATGTAGGGTAAGATGTTCCACTAACAACAGGGTCCATGATTCGCTGCGGGGTGGATTTTTGGTAGAATAGTTATGCTAGGTTCCTGTCTGTTTTGGTGTGTGGGTGGTAGGATGGTTTTCCTGTGATTTGTGGTTAATATCCACTTATAAGAGAGTACATACCATGTGTATCTTTCTAAGTTTGAGTTAGCTCACTTGGGATGAGCTTTTCTAGTTCTGTCCATTTGGTTTCCAGTTGCATGATTTCCTTATTTCTGATGGTTCAGTAGTATTCCATTATATAAATGAACCACAGTTTTGTTTTGGGTTTTTTTTTAACCATTCTTTGGTTAAAGGATATCTGGTTTTTTTTCCAGTTTCTGGCTATTCCGAATAAATCTGCTTTGAACATTGTTGAAGCAATGTCCTTGTGGTTTGGTGGAGAATCTTTAGGATATATGCCCAGGAGTAGTATGGCTGGATCTTGAGGTGGAACTATTCCCAATTTTCTAAGATATCACCAGATTGATATCCAAAGTGTTTGTACAAGTTTGCACACCTACCACCAATAGAGGAGTATTTCCCTTTCTCCACATCCTCACCAGCATATGATGTCTTTTGAGTTTTTGACCTTAGCCATTCTGACAGGAGTGAGATGGAATCTCAGAGTCATCTTGAGTTGCATTTCCCTGAAGACAAAGGATGTTGAGCAATTCTTCAAGTGTCTCTCAGCCATTAGAGATCCCTCTTCTGTGAATTCTCGGTTTAGCTCTGTTCCCCCTCTTTTGATTGGATTATTTGTTTTGTTGGTGCTTAATTTGTTGAGTTCTTTATCTATTTTGGATATTAACCCTCTGTGGGACGTGGGATTGGTAAAGATCTTTTCCCAATCTGTAGGCTGCCTTTTTGTTCTAATGACAGTGTCCTTGGCCTTACAGAAGCTTTTCGTTTTCATGAGGTCCCATTTATTAATTGCTAATCTTAGTGCATGAGCTATTTGTGTTCTATTTAGGAAGTCGTCTCCTGTGCCAATGAGTTCAAGATTTTTCTCCACTTTCTCTTCTATTAGATTTAGTGTGTCCAGTTTTATTTTGAGGCCTTTGATCCACTTGGACTTGACTTTTGTGCCGGGTGATAAATATGTCTATTTACATTCTTTTATATGTTGACATCCATTTAGACCAGTACCATTTGTTGATGGTGTTTCCCTTTTTCCAATGTATGGTTTTGGTTTCTTTGTCAAAAATTAAGTGACCATAAATATGTGGGTTTATTTCTGAGTCTTCAGTTCACTTCTGTTGATCAACTGGTCTGTTTCTATGCTGGTACCATTCTGTTTTTATTACTACTGCTCTGTAGTATAGCTTGAAATCAGAGATGGTGATACTTCCAGATTTTCTTTTATTGTACAGGATTGATTTAGCTATTCTGGGTTTTTTGTTTTTCCATATAAAATTTAGAATTGTTCTTTTGAGGTTTGTAAAGAATTGTGTTGGTATTTTGATAGGAATATTTTGATATACATTGAATCTGTATATTGCTTTTGGTAGGATGGCCATTTTTATTATGTTAATCCTACCTAGCCATGACCACCGAAGATCTTTCCATCTTCTGATATCCTCTTCAATTTCTTTCTTCAGGTACTTGAAGTTCTTGTCACACAAGTCTTTCCCTTGCTTGCTTAGAGTTACCCCCAGGCACTTTTTAGATTATTTGTGGCTATTCTGAAGGATGTTGTTTACCTAATTTCTTCCTTGGACAATTTATCATCTGAAAATAGGGATACTTTGACATCTTCCTTTAAAATTTGTATCCCCTTGATCTCCTTTCTCAGAACCATTTTATTCCAAAAATAGTTACACTAAGCTTAGTAGAGTGAGTTCATTTATGTTTGAAGACAGTCCATAAACATAAGATCAAACATTTGTACCACTTTGCTTCCAAATCAACTTCAATAGAGACTCACTAACTTTATCCATGGAGAAATTTACAAAGAAAGACTTGACCTAATTCTTAAGACTTTTCCTGGGGCATGTCCATCTGTAGTATATTATACTATATCCACTGTATTGTGGAAGGTTTCCTAGGAAACAACTAATAGGAGATTATGTTTCAAGATGGGCAAAGCACAGCCTCAGTGTGAATCTGAAGGCCTGTGACCCAGGAAACCTGATATCATAAATTCCAGTCTGGAAACCAACAAGTTCAAGGTCACCTACAGCCAGTGCCCTTTATGTGTGTCTGAAGCCAGATGAAACTACTGCTGGAACATTTCACATGATCAGGCAGCAAGGGTTCTCCCCTTCCTCAGTTTTACGCACAGCAGATGGGAGTGGAAATCAGGCTAGCCACTATGGGAAGCAATATGGAGTTTCCTCCAGAAAACAAAAGTACACCTCCTATGTGAGCCAGGCACTTTACTTCAAAGTACTTACTGAAGGACTAGGGTCCACATCCCATCACAGTGATACTGGTACATCAAAGTTTATTTCAGCAATAGCCACAATAGCTGAATAATGGAATTAACGCATGTGCCTGTCAGCAGAGGAGTAGATAAAAGAAATGTGTTTTATATACACAATGGAATCTTATTAAGTTAACAAGATGAGTAAAATCACATCATTTGCAAGAAAAGTAGATATAACTGAAGAGTACTATGTTAAGTAAGAGCCAGAGAGACAAATAATGTGCTTTCCTCTCAGTACTGGATCCTACAGCTTATATAGATACATAAAGCCACGCATGTGTATATGACATGAAAATAGAAGAAAAACTATCTAGAGGAACACAGGGTACTAAAGGAACAATTGTTGGGACGCTGAGGGGAGATGGGAACAAGGTAGTCCATATGGTCAAAGTATATCATATATTTGTATAAAGGTGACCCAATGAAGCCAAACCTTGTACAATTTGCAGTGAATGAATATACAGCATTTTTAAAAAGGGAATGGGAGATGCCCTTTCTTGCTTTCTTTCTTTCTTTCTTTCTTTCTTTCTTTCTTTCTTTCCTTCCTTCCTTCCTTCCTTCCTTCCTTCCTTCCTTCTTTCTTTCTTTCTTTTTTGAGACAGGGTTTCTCTGTGTCATAACCCTGGCTCTCCTGGACTCACTCTGTAGACCAGGCTGGGTTTGAACTCACAGAAATCCACCTGCCTCTGCCTCCTGACTGCTGGGATTAAAGGCATGCACCACCACAACTGACAGAGATGTCCTTTTTTAATATTTCAATTGATTAGAGTAAGTAATTCATAGCAAGTGATTCATAGTAAGAAAAGACATATACATTTCTCAACCTCTCAATTCAAATGTTGCTCTCATCCAGAGTATCTTCACAAAAAAATATATAAAGTACTTGACGATTTGCATGATCACTCCATGGGGCAACGGATGTAAGTAACAAAATTAATTACCAAATTTATCTGACCAAAATTTGTATAATTAACTCAAATGCTTATACACTTTACTGTATAGAGCTATCCCATTAATTCTATTTAACTGATTTGGGTAAAATATTAAATGGACCAATGTTGAGGAAATTCAATGAAGAAAATAGAAAATGTAGGACAAAATAATGGACAAGTAGTTTCTATGTAATTTCTATGTCTGCCCCAGCTCTGAATATGAACACAGAGACTTATATTTATTTAAAATGTCTTTAGGCCTAGCTCACTCTTGTTCCCAACTAGCTCTTATAACCTATGTCAACCCATTTATATTAATCTATGCTCTGCCATGTGGATCACCACCTATCCTCAGTTTCATATGTCCGACTTACTCCATGTCTGGCTGGCAAATCTTCCTGTGCCTCATCTTTCCTAGACTTTCTCTCTCTCCTGGAAGCCCTGCCTATACTATCCTGCCTTTGCTATTGGCCCTTCAGCTCTTTATTAACCAATGTAATGGTGAGAGAAGTGTGTGTTAGGTGATGCTTAACACCAAAGTCCAGTCTGTTCTCAGCTCCCTGCTGGTACAGAAACCAGCATTTAAATACACAAAGATAAGCTTTAAAGAGTGTACAAAAGATCACCCCAATACCTGTCTATGATATACCTGTGAAAGTCCACAAACTTCTTGAACAATCTGGAAAATGTGATTCACTGCTGTAAACTCCTCAATTCTTCTAAATTTGTTTACCCATATAATGTAATCCTAGCACACTTGGCATTTGTATATGTATAAATACAATTGACATCACACACACCCTAAACTGATGCACGTATCATTTTATAAGTTGTAACTAACTTTCTGAAGTTTCTTTTTACCTGTGGTTCAAGGTTAGAGTTCCTCCCACATAATACTGGGAGTGTCAAACTGGAGTAACACACATTTTCATGTGACTTTCAGAACTGAGGATCAGTATGTCTTATCAACAATCTGTCAGTGGGTGATGTTTCAGCGTAAGTATAGATGGTCTCACCTCCAGTATTCCAACATTTACTGAATGGCATCATCTGAAGTTTCTGACAGGTGCAGTGTGATGACAAAGGGAGGCTACCAACCTGGAAACTCAGTCCTGACAAAAAGGATGGAGACAGCAAATGATGCCTGCTCCAGCTTGTTGCTGTGAGTGTCATTTGTCCTGGGGATTCTTTCATGTTCTTTAATCCCAGTGCATGAGAACTTCTGCAGCTTCTCCTTCTTCTGTGCTTTTCTTGGGTGAGAGGCTTAACCCTAGACACAGAGAAAATCATCATAAAACACACACAGCACAAAGTCTGATTATTACTGTAGTGAAGTCCTCATTTCCTGTTGTTCATAATCCCAGACTGTAACTCAATACTGAGATGCCAGCTGTCACCATAACAACAACTAAAGCCAATGCTCAGATGGTGTGCTGTAAGGAAAATACATCATATGTATACTTCCAGACCAAAAAAAAATAATAATTTCCAACCTTGGTATAAGCCAAAGCAACCCTCAGACAAACCTATATTTAAATATCCATGAATTCAATGACCCATGTCATCAAAACACCAAGGTCAAACAGCACAAGATTCTTAAGAAGTTTTTTCAAGTGAAAGGAGAATTAAAAACACTACAGCAGAAAGCAATTCAGGCTCCTTGATTAGATCCCAGGGAAAGAACAAAAATAGACATAAATGGCATTAATTGAATGACTGGCGAAATGAAGCAAGGGATGAGGATCAGGCAAGAATGTGGTGTGTTGTCAAATAGCATTGCACTAAGATTCACGAAGAACTTCTTTGCCCTTAGGTAATAAAAAAAAAGATGTTTATGGATAAAAGTACGAACTGATGCTCAATTTCTGTGCTTTCAAATGTTACAGAACACAGGTGTGTGCAGTTGTCACTGTATGCATGCAAAAAAATAGAAGAATACAAGAGAAAAAGAAAACTGAAAGAGACTAAAAGTGAGCACTCTACTGCAAAGGCCTGAATTGAAAGAAAATTGGTAAAAGATGTAAGCAAGTATTGAATGTATAAATTTTCATTTGTGTTATTCATATAATTTTTCTGTAAATTTGATATTATATGAACCTAATTTGCCACCAAAAAATATTTAAGTGTCAAGGTGGTATTTCCAAATCTTTTTAGCTAGGTACATTATAAATTTGTGAGAATGGATCATGTAGACAGGTGTACAGATATTATAGAAAGCTAACTCTTCTCTGCACAGTTAAACCATGGTCATCACCACTGTATGCATTCTTCAAATTTATTTCATGGGGAACTTTTATAGTCTCTCTAAAACATTCAAGCTTAAAGCCAAGTACCTTACTTATATAGATATTGAACCTGATGTCTTAAATTGATAAGAGAATAATCCCTATGTTACAAATGTAAATTATAAAATGAAAACATCATGTTGTAAGAATGTTAAATTCAAATTCCAAAAGTACAAGATTATGCAGCTTTGCATATTCAAAATGATCCTCCTATAATAATTTAAGAGCCCTCAGTTGATGCTACGTGCTCAATTATCTCAATCACCTTGAAATATAAGGCGAAGTGTAGAAATTGCTGATTAAATACTGCATCATTGAAAGACAGGAGTTTTGAGAATTATAGAATAGATTTGTAGCAGTATACTTGAAGGAAACCCCACTATACTCATTGCCATCATTTTATTAAAGGTGAATATTGACATTACATATCACAGATAAAAAGAATGATTGGAGATGAATGCCAGGCTGCATACTTATATTAGAGTTACCATGGAAGCTTCAAAATATATTTAATATTTTATTCCATTGTTATGCTGAAACCTTGAGAAGAACTACTCCCCCAGTGGTTCATGTGTTCAAACACTTAGGCCCCAAGCCAGTGAGGTTGGAGCTTACAGAAACTTCAGAAGGTGGAGCCTCCCAGGAGGAAGGGGCAGACCTTCCTGGAAGGCTTAGAGCCTGGCTCCATTTCCCATTCACTCTGCTTCCTGAGTGTTGATGAAATGTGACCAGACATCACCCTGGCTCCATGCCTACGCTGTCCACGACTATTTCCCTGCAATGATGGAATGCCTTCCTTGAACTAAATATGTAAACCAGAATATACTTTTAAATTGTGTCTTGCCAGATATTTGGTTACAGTAGTAATAAAAGCAACTAAGACAAAGACTATTGGTAGAATTCTAAAATAGTTGTTAAAAATTATATATTTTTTCATTTGAAATCTTTTCTTATCAGGGTCAGCAAAATGACTTAGTGGGTAATGATGCTTCCAAGAAAGCCTAAACAACTGAATCCTGAATTAGATCCCAGAACTAACATGGTAGAAGGAGAAAACCTACCTATGAGTTTTCATTTGACCTCCACAAGCTATAGCATTTGTGATTTTGCACACATAAATAAGAATTAAATTTAAAAGTGTATTTCCTTGTTGATTTCCAACCCAATCCAATGGAGTAAGCATTGCAGTAAATCTTAGAGAATGAGCAGTGCTTTGTAACACACACACACACACACACAGAGAGAGAGAGAGAGAGAGAGAGAGAGAGAGAGAGAGAATCACTTATAGCTTGTGGGTATAGTTCTGAAGGATCTGTCACATGGAGATGATGACTGACTACAATATGACCTAAATGTGAGGATGTGAGGAGAAGTTGGCTTATAGCCATCAGACAAGCCATTAGAGTAAGGACACAGCATTAGATTGTAAAAGGCTTTATAAAATCGAAAGACTTTAGCTTTTTATCCTAGAGGTAAAAAAATACATTAACTGTTTTAAAGAAACTAAAGATGGAAGGAAGGCATTATCCACTACAAGAAGCCTAGTCATACAATCTCTTGGGAAATTGTCTTGGAAGATCAAGTAAGGGATGTCAGTGGCCTTAAATCTCCCAGCAAAATAGAAAGGCGGAAACCTCAGCTTTTGTGTTTGACCCTGCTCAGGTGAGAGTGCACATGTCAGTTCATGTGTGTAGAGTAAATGCTGCATGTTCCTCTGTAATTTTCTACCTTATTCTTTGGAACAGAATCTCTCATTGAACCTGAGACTTCATAGGTCAGCCAGGCAAAGCTGGCTGGCCACCAAGCCCTATCTCTTTCTGTATGCACCTCCTCAGTGCTGGGATTACATGTGCACCACAGTGCCTGACTTCATCTTTTGTTAACTATATTGAATGTTGTCTACATCTATCAAACTTTCTGTTTGAAGTATGAGTGAAGAGAGGAGGCTACAACTTTGGTTATGTGTAAAATCTACAGCATCTGGGGCTTACTATGGTGGCTAAACACAGAAGACAATTAGAAATATTTAGCACACCTTTTTTTTTCTCTAGAAGAAGCCAGAAATTAAAATGTGATATTTCAGTTAACTCAATATAGCCCACATGGACAAATTCAGTCAGAGCAGGTTCTGATTACAGTGAGGCTGCATGCAGACAATTCTACACAAGCACATTGAAAGGACTGGGGGTGCTACCTTCTAGACCCCAGATTAGACACAGACCATACCCAACATCAATTTCAAACACAAAACTATGCACCAAGGTACATTCAGAAATGTTGGGCTCTCTCCAAGCCAAAGCCAAATTCTTTTAAGTAGAAAGTACTT
Source organism: Lophiomys imhausi (assembly GCA_907164525.1). Classification (NCBI taxonomy): domain Eukaryota; kingdom Metazoa; phylum Chordata; class Mammalia; order Rodentia; family Muridae; genus Lophiomys; species Lophiomys imhausi. The sequence goes on along the minus strand of CAJQZJ010032178.1, from coordinate 7,524,591 downwards.
CAGATAAAACACCATGTAAGAAAGCACTTTTTTAATGTTCATGGGAAATTAAAATTCAACTTTGAAGAATAATTTTGGAAAAAAATATGGCTTTATTTGGCAAAAGTATCCTGGAAAAGGAAAACCTAGACATGCCTTAATCATTTTTAGTTCAATTAACAAAACATTTCTTTGAAATATGTACACAATACAGACTGCCTGAATCAAGCTAATAAACAAAGATTTGTAAAACCATATGGACTTTCTATGTCTGCCCAGTTCTGAATAATGTCACAGAGACTTATATTAATTTATAATATCATTAGGGCTTAGGTTACTGTTGTTCCCAACTAGTTCTTATAACCTATGTCTAATTTATGTTCCGCCACTCAGTTCTCTATCTCCCCTCAGTTTCATACATCTGCACTTCACATCTTTTTCTTTCCCAGAGTTCCTATCTTTCTGGAAGTCCTGCCTACTCTCTCTTCCCTTTGCTATAGGCTGTTCAGCTATTTATTCAACAAATCAGAATGTTATGGAGAACAATATTTACAAAACATTGAGACAGGTGATGCTTAAACAATGCAGAAATCAGCATTTGAATTTACAAAGACAACCTTTACATAAGGCACAAAAACATCACTTCAACACATCTGTAGTAGTACAAATTATTACATATTTGTTCTGATAATAGTTAACATCTAATACTGACTTACAGGAGATCTCAGAGGGTAAAGTTCCTAACTGCCAAGGTTGGAGTCTGAGTTAGATTCTCAAGCCCCACAAGGTGGAAAGAAATAGCCAACTCCTGTAAGGCGTCCTGTGATCTCTACAGGGATACCCCAACCACCCCCCCCTTTTTCCCTCTCTCTCTTTTTCTCTGTCTCTCTATCTATCTATTTCTATCTCTCTGTATCTCTCTATATCTCTGTCTCTCTCTTTCCAACACACAAAATAAACACAAGTCTATACTTAGGAAATAAAAGTAAAATGTGTATTGAGTATTTTTTAGTTAAAATTTATCAGAAAAGGCTGACAAATCACTGATCTAGAGGCCAACCTTATCTACACAGTCAGTTCCAGACCAGCCCGAGCTACTTAGTGAGACCAAGTTTCACAGAACAACCAAACAAACAAAATAAAGAAAAACAGATTTTAACAAAAATGATAGGCACATCAATAACTTTATATTTAATGGGCAGCTACTGTCACATTATTTCTAAATAATTAGTCATTTGTATTAAATCTACAACAGAAAGATTCTGAAGTTCAGTTTGACTCCCTATTAAATAGCTCTGTTTAAGAAAACTCTATAAATTATGTGTGTGGGTTGTGTGTGTGTGTGTGTGTGTGTGTGTGTGTTGAAGTTAACTTCTAAAAGCTTATTATTATGCCATGAAATAAATAATAGAAGGCTCCCTTGAGATTTTCCTTTATTTAACAACTTCAGATGTGATCTTTCTATTTATCCTTTCGTAAACCATAATAAACCTAGAATAAGTGTGTGAGACTAGAACAAAGGTAAACACTATTTCTTCACTTCCAAGAAGAAGCTATAAACCAGATGTGTTGGTAAATCAAATGTGTGAAGATTTTTGAATTTTTTTTTGCATTGACTGTGCTAATAAAATGACTTTGGTTAAGGGTTTGTGAGAGTGAAAACAAAAAGCTATTTTGTGGAGTACAATTATGACTCTCCATATCTGTCAAGTTTAAATCAAAATTTCCAGTAGGGTTTTCAAGGCTCTAAAAGCACAGTGACCAAGTAAACTTGTCTTCATTTCTTTTGAGTACAACTTGGCTTTTATTATAAATAATAAAAGATTAATATTCAAGTTAGTCAAGATGAAGCATTCCTAGAGATCTGCTTTTGAGTGTTATGGCAAAAGAAGTTTATTATAAACTCCAAAGCATATTAAGAAGTCTAGAATGGTAGAGACTACCAATAATCCCAGCATTCAAAAGACTTAATTGGAAAAGTTATGACTTCAAATCCAGCCTGAGATTCACAAGGAGGCCATGTCTTAAAAAAAAATAAAAAATAAACGTTAAGAGGTTAGATTTCTACTTAATTTATCTTACCTTGACTTGAAGACAGACACATTCACACACTCAGAAACATCCTCAAAGTGAAATTCAAATATAGATAGATAGATGATAGATAATTTAAAATCAGAAAGCAAAATAATATTAAAATTATAGAATTTAAAAGTTAAAATGCAAGGTTAAATAAATATTTGATATGTCAGCCAAAAATCCAATACAGAGAAGAATTTGAAAAATAAATAAAAAGACTTAGGACCATACTGTTTTGGCTTGTGAAGGGTTTATGCTGCTTATTTTTACAAATAAATCTGATTTTAGCAGCCAATGCTTTGAAATCTATTTGGGCACATGCACCCTCTCTTTAAAATACACTAAGTGTAACTATGTTGAGTAGATACCACCATTGAAACAAAAATGTTGCACAGAGAAATAAAACTTTCTATATGTAGATAGCACAGAACACCAGAGAATCCCTCAAAATATACATTGATACAAGAACAAAATGTAGTCCTTGGTTCAGCGAGATGGTTCGAGAGGTAAAAGCTTCTGCCATGCCACAAAGCCTGATGAACTCCACATCACAACATGGGATATGTGACCCCCAAATAATACATACATACATTCATACATACATATATACATGAATACATACGTACATACATACACACATGTGCAAACGAGTACATACATATACACATACACATGAAAACATACATACATGCTGTAAAGTATCATAATGAGTCAATTTAATGAAATCATGTATTATATCTAATACATAAAATAACAAAAATATAAATAATATACATTCAGTCTTTCTATCACCAACACTTTCATAATGTAAAGTGAAAAGTCACCACACTTTCAACTTTAAAGGGAAATATATCATATTTAATGTAAGAAAAAGATAACCTGAGGAAATAGAACAATGTCTCAAATGGGAGCTATAAGGACTCATCCACCTATTTAACAATTACTTACGTTTTTGTTTTAACTTTGAAGGAATTCTTTTCAGAAATCCCCAAAACTGCTGCCTCATTATTAACCAAAAGGAAATGTCAGGCTTTTCTTCTGTTTTGTTTGTTTTGTTTTGTTTTTTGGAACAAGATCTATCTGCATAGTCCTGTCTGTTTTGGAACTCACTATGTAGACCAGGCTTGGCCTTGAACTCAGAGGGATCTGCCTGCCTCTGCCTCCTGAAATATAAGGACTAAAGGTGTGGTCAGCTTCCAGAAGGATTTTTGATAGTTTCTACATGAGGAGTCTCTCTTTGTGTTTACTTTATAAATTTTTCTTACAATGAGTGGAGATTTTTTTTGGTGTTGTTGTTCTTGTTTTCAAGCCAGTTCCACTGGTTTGAATTGAGAAACCCCGTACACGAGATCAGAGTTGACTATCCGAGTGCCCTCTATGTAAAGCAAAATGTTCCCTCACTAGAAAACAAGGATGGTCCCATGTCACTAGTGTTCATAGATGCAACCCAGTCAGGCACTGTGACTATCAGTTTCTTTTTGTTTTGTTGAGCTAATGATATTGTAAAAGTTCTCTGCAGGGTTAATTCTATCCTTTTATCTATTAATCTCATATGGGGCTTTAGATACAGCTCAGAGGTACAGGACTTGCTGAGGTGAGCAAAGTCCTGAATTCAATCCTGAGCAATGAGAGCAAATACATCCTGCCCTCAATTATTTCCTGAATGAAGTTTGTAGTTTGTCGGTCCTTCAATAAAGGTAAGTTACCATGTCTACAATAATGTTAGAAACATCAACTTTATGATACAAGTTTCTTTTTTATTTTTATTTTTTAAATCTTACTTATTTGTTTTTATGTGTTTTACCTTCATGTATATCTGTGCGCCACATGCATGTCTGGTGCCTGAGTAGACCACAAGACTGTGTCATATCCCCTAGGACTGGAATTACAGATGATTATGAGCTACCATCTTCATATCAATGTGTGTGTGTGTGTGTGTGTGTGTGTGTGTGTGTGTGTGTGTGTGTGTGTGTGTG